>CM068367.1:295568930-296168930 GCA_034769895.1 Magicicada septendecula | reverse complement strand
AAGTATATCTTACTACAAGATTATTTGTGAAAGATACATTTTGTAAATATAAAAAGACAAGAATTTTTTTAAAAATCATCAAAATTAAAAAACCTAGTAAGACCACCTTACTACAATTATTTAAAAAAAAATCTCTAGAAAATAAAAAGAAAAAGAATTTAGAATTAAACCTGTCAATTCTAAAAGATATAGGAATGTCAATTTCAACCAGATAAATTGTAAAAACCTTCTATGAAATTGTATAAAAAGAAATAAAAACCAGTGATACGATTAACTGAATAAACTTGTGTGGAAATAAAAATAATAACACTTTGAAGTGGTATAAAGAGAAACAATGACCTCATTCAAAAAATTAATTAAGACATTCATTTGAATAAAAAAAAACAGAGAGAAGTAATTTGAGAAAAGAGTCAAAGTTATAAATGCAATTAAATAAATCAATAATGAAATGATCATGAATTAAGTGTCAAATATAATAAAAACAAGTATAAGAAAGTTCTAGAACATGGAACAAATAAAAACTGAGAAACAAACAAATATATCAGAAATATATGCTACCATAAATAAAAGCAGATTGTAACAAAAAACCAGAGAAGAATAAAGAATAATAACAAAAACTTTATATGATAATTAACATTGATAATTATATTAATAAAAGAGTTTCCCACCATAATACCAATTGAAATAACCATCAAGTTAACAAGTCAGGAGAATAACTGAGATAGAAATATTAAAATCTCTGAGCAATATACGAAGTGAAGTATCCAAAGATTTTTTTTTAAATAGTAACAAAAGTGTACTATTCTGAAATAATTATGTTAATAACTGTCTGTAGATAAGTCCAGCAGTATTAATATGTTTTTTGAGCAGAGATGATTTGCCTCTGTACTCAAATAGAAGTGAAGTATTGGACAGCAGAGGAAGTAGCGTACAGTGCCTCTCTGAACTGCACCAGCTCACGTGTTAGGGAATGATGGAGAATAAATGTCCCAAGGATAAAATACTAAGAAGAAAAATGAAAATAAAATAATAAATATGAAACTCAGCTGACTATTACTATCAAGGAAGATCAAGTAAGAATGAGAAAGGTGTAGGCTCAAATATATATAAGAAAAATTTAGAAATGGAAGGAAGTCGAGAATATTATAAAACTATAATAATTATCATAAGCAATTATTTCAGACAAACCAAGTATAGTCTGAAAAAATCACTGATGGAGGAGGGCAATCTGTAGCATGACAGATAATCCACTAAAAATTAATTCCATTAAGATCATAAAAACAATTAAATTACAATATAACTCAAAGAATTTCAAATGAAAATAAATTAAACTTCAAAGAAAAACACCACTATAAAAGGAAAAAAGTAATTACATAATAAAAATGCAACATTAAAACTCAAGAAAATGAATTAAAAGAAACTCATATAAAAAAATCAGGAGATTACCCAGGAGATTAGGAGCATGTAATACAGGAGACACCCCGAGCCCAAGAATGAAGAGGGAGATTAGGAGCATGTAATACAGGAGATACCCCGAACCCAAGAATGAAGAGGGAGATTAGGAGCAGGTGATAAAGAAGATACTCCAAACCCAAGAAAGAAGAGTAAGTTTAGGAGCAGGTGATAAAGAAGATACAACAGAACCCAAGAAGAAGAGTAAGATTAGGACCAGGTGATAAAGAAGATACACCGAACCCAAGAAGGAAGAGGAAGTTTAGGAGCATGTAATAAAGAAGATACCCCGAACCCAAGAAAGAAGAGGAAGTTTAGAAGCAGATAATAAAGAAGATACCCCGAACCACCCAACGGACAAAATAAAACTAAGTATCTTGGTAAACACAAGAAGAGAAGAAAAGAAGATATAGGATGAAAGAACTACAATAAATACCTAGTAATAAACCTATTATTAACGATAATGAACCCCAAACCAAATATTAATTCCACCAAAGAAAGTATAACACCCCAAAACCTCATAAAAATTGTAACTTAATTATAGACAAAAGTATTTAGTAGTGTGATAAGAAGTGCACCAACTAAAGTTATTATATAGTAAAATAAACAAATCTTCACAGTCCATTATGACTAAAGGTTTGGTCTGAGAATATAATAAAACTCAAATATAAGTCAGAACCAACAGTGAATGTGTACAGTGGAAGTGATTTTAAATATAATAAACTTCAAGTTAATGTGTAACTATTACTTAAACAAGGTGCTATTAAATAACTTTTATATTTTATAATTAACAAGTGATGAAATATTGAAATGAAAAATATTTCTAATGTTTCATAAAAGAGGTCACTTTGTTATCTCAAAACATTCATAGTAATGCCAATAATAAAGAGAGTATGTGGGGAAATGTTTACTGTAAAAGGGGATTAAAGATAATAATATAATATAATCAGAAAAGACTGAAAGTAACTTAAGTTTAATAAAGATTAAGAAATTTAAATGGCTAATAATGTTTAGAGCCTATGAACTCCACTTTCAAAGAGTTCTAATAGAATAAGGTTTATATTTAGTGTAAGATGTTTTAGTTACATAACAGTATGCATACAGATTAAAATGTTTAAAATGTATGTTAAAAATAGTTCCAACAAACATGTCTAACTTTGAAGACTGCTAGTTAATATTAAATATTATTTTTTGTATTAGTAGCATGAATTATATGCTACAGGTATCAATAGTTATGTAAGCAATTTTATTTAATGTTATGTTAACTTTTAAAAGTCAGAGGAGGTGCAAAAATAACTTTATTTGAAAAAACCATATATGTAAAATACTAACTTCTAGGCCAAATAATGAATTCCCAAAAAATTAATATAAACTAGTTAATTAACCAATGAACCATGTAAACTAATAAGATTTATGTAAGGTGGATTGATAACCAACTACTATAAATGATCCTATACTTTAAAGGAGTAATATAGAAAGATGTCTTAAATTATTAAAAATTTTCGAAATGTAATAACTAAATATTTTAAAGCAGGAATAGTAAATTCATGATTTATCACTAAAAGACAGTTCAAATGTTAAATTTATAAGGCATTAAGGAAAGCGAAAGATTTGTGACCATCTGAAATTTATTATAATTATATTTCTAACACCTAAAATGGCAGTAATTGTGTACAAGAACAGGAAACAGATTTTTGGGCCTAGAATTCCTAAAAGACAGAAATATAGCAATTTTAACAAAAATCTATACAAATATGGACTATGACATATCAAATTAAACAGAATGAGATAAATAAACCAATTATGTGGTTAATAGTTCATGAAAGCAATCAATAAACTAAAAATATTCTATATATAATGTATTTTATATTTATGTAAATAGGAAGTGAAAATTATTTAAACAATACTTTTCCAATATTAACTTGGCAAGATATTTCCTAAGACGAAGGAAGTAAAACAGTTCTTAATTAACATTCAACGAGAACAGTTGATATTAGATCACGTGAAAAAACCGTATAAGGAATTGTAATGGTGTACAAAGTCGAAAATCAGTGAAAACGAGAGTTACCTAAATTGACAATTTTTAACTTAAAATCAGTGAAATACACTACCACAACAGTGAAAACACACGATACACAACACAATACAAGTGAATTAAACCAGTCAAACAACCTAACATTAATAATTCACATCGTAAGAACTTCTCGATTTTTGGCCATAACCAGAAAACATTGAACACATCTAACATAAGACAATTAACACCAGTGAACACTGAACACTTATCCAGGATACCTCAAACAACACAATAGACAATATACACTATTACGGAGACCAATAAAACAGTTGTGAAGGTAATTTTATTATCAGAATTTCCAACCATCAGTTCACAGTAATATGCTACAACGAGACGTGCCACCATTTTGAACTTCCCATGATGCAAAGTATCCACCAGCAATGAATTCGTCCAGTAACCATTGGGTATAAATTGTATATTACAAACATTATATATTATTAACAAATTGTCATTTATTATTTTAAGAATTATTTTTGTACATGTTATAATTTCTATGCTTGCCCCCTTCTCTGACTATATAATTATAATCGTTGAAAGAACCTTTCTGATATTTATATAAAAATAACCTGTAATAGTAATATCGACCAAGCCCTGTGAAAGAGTCGAACATTTGCTCAACATCGATTTTAAATCGATCTTTTATAAATATTATCAATAAATTAAATTCATTCAACTATCAGTATCTAAAATTATTTCACATATTAGAATAAGAGTTGGAAGTAACTACAGGACTTACTGGGAGACGACAAAGATTAACTGAAAGTGATATACTGGAGCAGAGCTGAAAATCACAAATCGATTACTGTAAGAAGACAATCTGATTAACTCCAAATTCATTTAAGGTCAAACAGAAGTACAGATAGTAGCCAAATCAACTCACCTTTCATGATAATTTTAACGATACAACAAAACCAGAATTATTTACAAATTATTAGATATAAACAAACAAACATAAAAATTTTTTTTTGAACAAATTTTTTTTTTTAAATAAATTTTTGTTTTCTCTTTGTACAATACGAAGAAATATTTATTTGTAACAGCGTGGAACTGCGTCTTGTTACAAATTGGCGTCCAACTAGAGGGCTTAATTAATTAAGCTTGGCAGCGATTATACCGTCAAGGAGGGCAACAACAAATAAACCAAAATGGCAGAACTTACACTAGAAGAGAAGATAGATAAGATGATGGATAAAATGAAGGAAATATTCCAACAAACGATGAAAAGAATGGATGAAAACCACGAATCGATGAGGAAGGAAATAAGAGAGGACGATAGATTATTCAGGGAAGAATTGAGTCAAAAATTAGATGAGCAGCATAAGATACTAGATGATCAGAATAAGAAAATGAGAGAGGACAGAGAAGAATTAAGAGAGGACAGGACCAAGGAAATAAAAAATGATAGCAAACCAGAAACAGAAGAACTACCAAACGAAAAAACAATGGAACCAGTTGTAGTATTACCTGAAAAGAAAACAAACGGAAACAAAGAAACTACTAAAGATAAGGAAGTGGAACCAAAGAAAATGAGAAGAACACATCCAAGGAAATTAATGAAAACCAAGGAAGAAATGGAGATGATGAACCATGGTTTAATGGATGTCAACAATATCCCAATTACCAACCATGAAGAAATCAAGAATTCCAGAGATTATGGAAGGAGATTAAAGGTAATCTCAGAGATGGTTTACCAACAAGCAGTAGTTTACCAATGGGAAAGGACCAGAGGTAAATGGAATACAACAAGGATAGGAATATATAGTAGGTTGTCAATGGTATCATTAATCACTGATGGACCAGAGACGTATTGGTGTATAAAACACTATGATAGAGGGAGCCGAATAAGCTTTGTAGCCAACAAAGGAATAACTGCTAGAAAAATGAAATACAAGGCAAAGGCAAGAGATGTCACCAGGACCGGAACAATTATGAAGACTATGGTCATCCGGACAATGAGAGCAACTGAAACGACAGACTACGGTTAAATCAACTACTACGCACCTCCACAAAAAGGGACGGATGTTGTGTTAACCGACGACGGCAAAAAACCAGGTCCAAGAAAAAGAAAATAATTACAATTGAGAATAAATGAGAAGAAGAATGAACAAAGAAACTAAACGGGGATTGAAGAAAGGAATTTATGTAAGAAAATAAACCTTACAGAGGAAATATGAGCAACTGTGCGACAAATAAAAATCATCCACCTGGGTATAAAAGAAAATATAATAATAAGAAATAATTTTGAAAATAATAAAAAGAAGGAATTTTGAATAATAATAAAAATTCAAAAAACAAAGTACGTATATCTTATTACAAGATTATTTGTGAAAGAAACATTTTGAAAATAATAAAAAGAAGGAATTGTGAATAATAATAAAAATTCAAAAATATAGTAAGCACCAGTTACTACAAATAATTTATGAAGAAACCATTTGGAAATATAATATAAAAGAATTTTGAATTAAATAAATCACGAAATTCAAAAACAAAGTAAGAACAACTTGCTACAACTATCTTGAAAGAAACATTTTGGAAATAATAAAAAGGAAAGAATTTTGAATTAAATCACGAAATTCAAAAATATATGTAAGAACAACTTACTACAACAATCTTGAAAGAAACATTTTGAAAATAATAAAAAGAAAGAATTTTGAATTTATCATAAAAATTCTAAAATATAGTAAGAACACCTTACTAACCATTATTATGAAAACTATTATTAAGAGGAATTAAAAAGAAGGAATTTTGAATAATAATAAAAATTCAAAAAACAAAGTAAGAACAACTTACTACAACAATCTTGAAAGAAACATTTTGGAAATAATAAAAAGAAAGAATTTTGAATTTATCATATAAATTCAAAAATATTGTAAGCACACCTTACACACGAGTTATTTATAAAAACTTTAAGGAATAAGAAGAAAGAATTTTGAATTGATCATAAAAATTCAAAAACAAAGTAAGTATATCTTACTACAAGATTATTTGTGAAAGAAACATTTTGTAAATATAAAAAGACAAGAATTTTGTTAAAAATCATCAAAATTAAAAAAACCTAGTAAGACCACCTTACTACAATTATTTTAAGAAAAATCTCGAGAAAATAAAAAGAAAAAGAATTTAGAATTAAACCTGTCAATTCTAAAAGATATAGGAATGTCAATTTCAACCAGATAAATTGTAAAAACCTTCTATGAAATTGTATAAAAAGAAATAAAAACCAGTGATACGATTAACTGAATAAACTTGTGTGGAAATAAAAATAATAACACTTTGAAGTGGTATAAAGAGAAACAATGACCTCATTCAAAAAATTAATTAAGACATTCATTTGAATAAAAAAACCAGAGAGAAGTAATTTGAGAAAAGAGTCAAAGTTATAAATGCAATTAAATAAATCAATAATGAAATGATCATGAATTAAGTGTCAAATATAATAAAAAACAATTATAAGAAAGTTCTAGAACATGGAACAAATAAAAACTGAGAAACAAACAAATATATCAGAAATATATGCTACCATAAATAAAAGCAGATTGTAACAAAAAACCAGAGAAGAATAAAGAAATAATAACAAAAACTTTATATGATAATTAACATTGATAATTATATTAATAAAAGAGTTTCCCACCATAATACCAATTGAAATAACCATCAAGTTAACAAGTCAGGAGAATAACTGAGATAGGAATATTAAAATCTCTGAGCAATATACGAAATGAAGTATCCAAAGATATTTTTTAAATAGTAACAAAAGTGTACTATTCTGAAATAATTATGTTAATAACTGTCTGTAGATAAGTCCAGCAGTATTAATATGTTTTTTGAGCAGAGATGATTTGCCTCTGTACTCAAATAGAAGTGAAGTATTGGACAGCAGAGGAAGTAGTGTACAGTGGCTCTCTGAACTGCACCAGCTCACGTGTTAGGGAATGATAGGGAATAAATATCCCAAGGATAAAATACTAAGAAGAAAAATGAAAATAAAATAAATATGAAACTCAGATGACTATTACTATCAAGGAAGATCAAGTAAGAATGAGAAAGATGTAGGCTCAAATATATATAAGAAAAATTTAGAAATGGAAGGAAGTCGAGAATATTATAAAACTATAATAATTATCATAAGCAATTATTTCAGACAAACCAAGTATAGTCTGAAAAAATCACTTCTGGAGGAGGGCAATCTGTAGCATGGCAGATAATCCACTAAAAATTAATTCCATTAAGATCATAAAAACAATTAAATTACAATATAACTCAAAGAATTTCAAATGAAAATAAATTAAACTTCAAAGAAAAACACCACTATAAAAGGAAAAAAGTAATTACATAATAAAAATGCAACATTAAAACTCAAGAAAATGAATTAAAAGAAACTCATATAAAAAATCAGGAGATTACCCAGGAGATTAGGAGCATGTAATAAAAAAGATACTCCAAACCCAAGAAAGAAGAGTAAGTTTAGGAGCAGGTGATAAAGAAGATACAACAGAACCCAAGAAGAAGAGTAAGATTAGGAGCAGGTGATAAAGAAGATACACCAAACCCAAGAAGGAAGAGGAAGTTTAGGAGCGTGTAATAAAGAAGATACCCCGAACCCAAGAAAGAAGAGGAAGTTTAGAAGCAGATAATAAAGAAGATACCCCGAACCACCCAACGGATAAAATAAAACTAAGTACCTTGGTAAACACAAGAAGATAAGAAAAGAAGATATAGGATGAAAGAACCACAATAAATACCTAGTAATAAACCTATTATTAACGATAATGAACCCCAAACCAAATATTAATACCACCAAAGAAAGTATAACACCCCAAAACCTCATAAAAATTGTAACTTAATTATAGACAAAAGTATTTAGTAGTGTGATAAGAAGTGCACCAACTAAAGTTATTATATAGTAAAATAAACAAATCTTCACAGTTCATTATGACTAAAGGTTTGGTCTGAGAATATAATAAAACTCAAATATAAGTCAGAACCAACAGTGAATGTGTACAGTGGAAGTGATTTTAAATATAATAAACTTCAAGTTAATGTGTAACTATTACTTAAACAAGGTGCTATTAAATAACTTTTATATTTTATAATTAACAAGTGATGAAATATTGAAATGAAAAATATTTCTAATGTTTCATAAAAGAGGTCACTTTGTTATCTCAAAACATTCATAGCCAATAATAAAGAGAGTATGTGGGGAAATGTTTACTGTAAAAGGGGATTAAAGATAATAATATAATATAATCAGAAAAGACTGAAAGTAACTTAAGTTTAATAAAGATTAAGAAATTTAAATGGCTAATAATGTTTAGAGCCTATGAACTCCACTTTCAAAGAGTTCTAATAGAATAAGGTTTATATTTAGTGTAAGATGTTTTAGTTACATAACAGTATGCATACAGATTAAAATGTTTAAAATGTATGTTAAAAATAGTTCCAACAAACATGTCTAACTTTGAAGACTGCAAGTTAATATTAAATATTATTTTTTGTATTAGTAGCATGAATTATATGCTACAGGTATCAATAGTTATGTAAGCAATTTTATTTAATGTTATGTTAACTTTTAAAAGTCAGAGGAGGTGCAAAAATAACTTTATTTGAAAAAACCATATATGTAAAATACTAACTTCTAGGCCAAATAATGAATTCCCAAAAAATTAATATAAACTAGTTAATTAACCAATGAACCATGTAAACTAATAAGATTTATGTAAGGTGGATCGATAACCAACTACTATAAATGATCCTATACTTTAAAGGAGTAATATAGAAAGATGTCTTAAATTATTAAAAATTTTTGAAATGTAATAACTAAATATTTTAAAGCAGGAATAGTAAATTCATGATTTATCACTAAAAGACAGTTCAAATGTTAAATTTATAAGGCATTAAGGAAAGCGAAAGATTTGTGACCATCTGAAATTTATTATAATTATATTTCTAACACCTAAAATGGCAGTAATTGTGTACAAGAACAGGAAACAGATTTTTGGGCCTAGAAGTCCAACAAGACAGAAATATAGGAATTTTAACAAAAATCTATACTAATATGGACTATGACATATCAAATTAAACAGAATGAGATAAATAAACCAATTATGTGGTTAATAGTTCATGAAAGCAATCAATAAACTAAAAATATTCTATATATAATGTATTTTATATTTATGTAAATAGGAAGTGAAAATTATTTAAACAATACTTTTCCAATATTAACTTGGCAAGATATTTCCTAAGACGAAGGAAGTAAAACAGTTCTTAATTAACATTCAACGAGAACAGTTGATATTAGATCGCGTTAAAAAACCGTATAACGAATTGTAATGGTGTACAAAGTCGAAAATCAGTGAAAACGAGAGTTACCTAAATTGACAATTTTTAACTTAAAATCAGTGAAATACACTACCACAACAGTGAAAACACACGATACACAACACAATACAAGTGAATTAAACCAGTCAAACAACCTAACATTAATAATTCACATCGTAAGAACTTCTCGATTCTTGGCCATAACCAGAAAACATTGAACACATCTAACATAAGACAATTAACACCAGTGAACACTGAACACTTATCCAGGATACCTCAAACAACACAATAGACAATATACACTATTACGGAGACCAATAAAACAGTTGTGAAGGTAATTTTATTATCAGAATTTCCAACCATCAGTTCACAGTAATATGCTACAACGAGACGTGCCACCATTTTGAACTTCCCATGATGCAAAGTATCCACCAGCAATGAATTCGTCCAGTAACCATTGGGTATAAATTGTATATTACAAACATTATATATTATTAACAAATTGTCATTTATTACTTTAAGAATTATTTTTGTACATGTTATAATTTCTATGCTTGCCCCCTTCTCTGACTATATAATTATAATCGTTGAAAGAACCTTTCTGATATTTATATAAAAATAACCTGTAATAGTAATATCGACCAAGCCCTGTGAAAGAGTCGAACATTTGCTCAACATCGATTTTAAATCGATCTTTTATAAATATTATCAATAAATTAAATTCATTCAACTATCAGTATTTAAAATTATTTCACATATTAGAATAAGAGTTGGAAGTAACTACAGGACTTACTGGGAGACGACAAAGATTAACTGAAAGTGATATACTGGAGCAGAGCTGAAAATCACAAATCGATTACTGTAAGAAGACAATCTGATTAACTCCAAATTCATTTAAGGTCAAACAGAAGTACAGATAGTAGCCAAATCAACTCACCTTTCGTGATAATTTTAACGATACAACAAAACCAGAATTATTTACAAATTATTAGATACAAACAAACAAACATAAACATTTTTTTTTAAACAATTTTTTTTTTAATAAATTTTTGTTTTCTCTTTGTACAATACGAAGAAATATTTATTTGTAACAGCGTGGAACTGCATCTTGTTACAAATTGGCGTCCAACTAGAGGGCTTAATTAATTAAGCTTGGCAGCGATTATACCGTCAAGGAGGGCAACAACAAATAAACCAAAATGGCAGAACTTACACTAGAAGAGAAGATAGATAAGATGATGGATAAAATGAAGGAATTATTCCAACAAACGATGAAAAGAATGGATGAAAACCACGAATCGATGAGGAAGGAAATAAGAGAGGACGATAGATTATTCAGGGAAGAATTGAGTCAAAAATTAGATGAGCAGCATAAGATACTAGATGATCAGAATAAGAAAATGAGAGAGGACAGAGAAGAATTAAGAGAGGACAGGACCAAGGAAATAAAAAATGATAGCAAACCAGAAACAGAAGAACTACCAAACGAAAAAACAATGGAACCAGTTGTAGTATTACCTGAAAAGAAAACAAACGGAAACAAAGAAACTACTAAAGATAAGGAAGTGGAACCAAAGATAATGAGAAGAACACATCCAAGGAAATTAATGAAAACCAAGGAAGAAATGGAGATGATGAACCATGGTTTAATGGATGTCAACAATATCCCAATTACCAACCATGAAGAAATCAAGAATTCCAGAGATTATGGAAGGAGATTAAAGGTAATCTCAGAGATGGTTTACCAACAAGCAGTAGTTTACCAATGGGAAAGGACCAGAGGTAAATGGAATACAACAAGGATAGGAATATATTGTAGGTTGTCAATGGTATCATTAATCACTGATGGACCAGAGACGTATTGGTGTATAAAACACTATGATAGAGGGAGCCGAATAAGCTTTGTAGCCAACAAAGGAATAACTGCTAGAAAAATGAAATACAAGGCAAAGGCAAGAGATGTCACCAGGACCGGAACAATTATGAAGACTATGGTCATCCAGACAATGAGAGCAACTGAAACAACAGACTACGGTTAAATCAACTACTACGCACCTCCACAAAAAGGGACGGATGTTGTGTTAACCGACGACGGCAAAAAACCATGTCCAAGAAAAAGAAAATAATTACAATTGAGAATAAATGAGAAGAAGAATGAACAAAGAAACTAAACGGGGATTGAAGAAAGGAATTTATGTAAGAAAATAAACCTTACAGAGGAAATATGAGCAACTGTGCGACAAATAAAAATCATCCACCTGGGTATAAAAGAAAATATAATAATAAGAAATAATTTTGAAAATAATAAAAAGAAGGAATTTTGAATAATAATAAAAATTCAAAAAACAAAGTAAGTATATCTTATTACAAGATTATTTGTGAAAGAAACATTTTGAAAATAATAAAAAGAAGGAATTGTGAATAATAATAAAAATTCAAAAATATAGTAAGCACCAGTTACTACAAATAATTTATGAAGAAACCATTTGGAAATATAATATAAAAGAATTTTGAATTAAATAAATCACGAAATTCAAAAACAAAGTAAGAACAACTTACTACAACTATCTTGAAAGAAACATTTAGGAAATAATAAAAAGGAAAGAATTTTGAATTAAATCACGAAATTCAAAAATATATGTAAGAACAACTTACTACAACAATCTTGAAAGAAACATTTTGAAAATAATAAAAAGAAAGAATTTTGAATTTATCATAAAAATTCTAAAATATAGTAAGAACACCTTACTAACCATTATTATGAAAACTATTATTAAGAGGAATTAAAAAGAAGGAATTTTGAATAATAATAAAAATTCAAAAAACAAAGTAAGAACAACTTACTACAACAATCTTGAAAGAAACATTTTGGAAATAATAAAAAGAAAGAATTTTGAATTTATCATATAAATTCAAAAATATTGTAAGCACACCTTACACACGAGTTATTTATAAAAACTTTAAGGAATAAGAAGAAAGAATTTTGAATTGATCATAAAAATTCAAAAACAAAGTAAGTATATCTTACTACAAGATTATTTGTGAAAGAAACATTTTGTAAATATAAAAAGACAAGAATTTTGTTAAAAATCATCAAAATTAAAAAAACCTAGTAAGACCACCTTACTACAATTATTTTAAGAAAAATCTCGAGAAAATAAAAAGAAAAAGAATTTAGAATTAAACCTGTCAATTCTAAAAGATATAGGAATGTCAATTTCAACCAGATAAATTGTAAAAACCTTCTATGAAATTGTATAAAAAGAAATAAAAACCAGTGATACGATTAACTGAATAAACTTGTGTGGAAATAAAAATAATAACACTTTTAAGTGGTATAAAGAGAAACAATGACCTCATTCAAAAAATTAATTAAGACATTCATTTGAATAAAAAAACCAGAGAGAAGTAATTTGAGAAAAGAGTCAAAGTTATAAATGCAATTAAATAAATCAATAATGAAATGATCATGAATTAAGTGTCAAATATAATAAAAAACAATTATAAGAAAGTTCTAGAACATGGAACAAATAAAAACTGAGAAACAAACAAATATATCAGAAATATATGCTACCATAAATAAAAGCAGATTGTAACAAAAAACCAGAGAAGAATAAAGAAATAATAACAAAAACTTTATATGATAATTAACATTGATAATTATATTAATAAAAGAGTTTCCCACCATAATACCAATTGAAATAACCATCAAGTTAACAAGTCAGGAGAATAACTGAGATAGGAATATTAAAATCTCTGAGCAATATACGAAATGAAGTATCCAAAGATATTTTTTAAATAGTAACAAAAGTGTACTATTCTGAAATAATTATGTTAATAACTGTCTGTAGATAAGTCCAGCAGTATTAATATGTTTTTTGAGCAGAGATGATTTGCCTCTGTACTCAAATAGAAGTGAAGTATTGGACAGCAGAGGAAGTAGTGTACAGTGGCTCTCTGAACTGCACCAGCTCACGTGTTAGGGAATGATAGGGAATAAATATCCCAAGGATAAAATACTAAGAAGAAAAATGAAAATAAAATAAATATGAAACTCAGATGACTATTACTATCAAGGAAGATCAAGTAAGAATGAGAAAGATGTAGGCTCAAATATATATAAGAAAAATTTAGAAATGGAAGGAAGTCGAGAATATTATAAAACTATAATAATTATCATAAGCAATTATTTCAGACAAACCAAGTATAGTCTGAAAAAATCACTTCTGGAGGAGGGCAATCTGTAGCATGGCAGATAATCCACTAAAAATTAATTCCATTAAGATCATAAAAACAATTAAATTACAATATAACTCAAAGAATTTCAAATGAAAATAAATTAAACTTCAAAGAAAAACACCACTATAAAAGGAAAAAAGTAATTACATAATAAAAATGCAACATTAAAACTCAAGAAAATGAATTAAAAGAAACTCATATAAAAAATCAGGAGATTACCCAGGAGATTAGGAGCATGTAATAAAAAAGATACTCCAAACCCAAGAAAGAAGAGTAAGTTTAGGAGCAGGTGATAAAGAAGATACAACAGAACCCAAGAAGAACCAAGGAAGAAATGGAGATGATGAACCATGGTTTAATGGATGTCAACAATATCCCAATTACCAACCATGAAGAAATCAAGAATTCCAGAGATTATGGAAGGAGATTAAAGGTAATCTCAGAGATGGTTTACCAACAAGCAGTAGTTTACCAATGGGAAAGGACCAGAGGTAAATGGGATACAACAAGGATAGGAATATATAGTAGGTTGTCAATGGTATCATTAATCACTGATGGACCAGAGACGTATTGGTGTATAAAACACTATGATAGAGGGAGCCGAATAAGCTTTGTAGCCAACAAAGGAATAACTGCTAGAAAAATGAAATACAAGGCAAAGGCAAGAGATGTCACCAGGACCGGAACAATTATGAAGACTATGGTCATCCGGACAATGAGAGCAACTGTAACGACAGACTACGGTTAAATCAACTACTACGCACCTCCACAAAAAGGGACGGATGTTATGTTAACCGACGACGGCAAAAAACCATGTCCAAGAAAAAGAAAATAATTACAATTGAGAATAAATGAGAAGAAGAATGAACAAAGAAACTAAACGGGGATTGAAGAAAGGAATTTATGTAAGAAAATAAACCTTACAGAGGAAATATGAGCAACTGTGCGACAAATAAAAATCATCCACCTGGGTATAAAAGAAAATATAATAATAAGAAATAATTTTGAAAATAATAAAAAGAAGGAATTTTGACTAATAATAAAAATTCAAAAAACAAAGTAAGTATATCTTATTACAAGATTATTTGTGAAAGAAACATTTTGAAAATAATAAAAAGAAGGAATTGTGAATAATAATAAAAATTCAAAAATATAGTAAGCACCAGTTACTACAAATAATTTATGAAGAAACCATTTGGAAATATAATATAAAAGAATTTTGAATTAAATAAATCACGAAATTCAAAAACAAAGTAAGAACAACTTGCTACAACTATCTTGAAAGAAACATTTTGGAAATAATAAAAAGGAAAGAATTTTGAATTAAATCACGAAATTCAAAAATATATGTAAGAACAACTTACTACAACAATCTTGAAAGAAACATTTTGAAAATAATAAAAAGAAAGAATTTTGAATTTATCATAAAAATTCTAAAATATAGTAAGAACACCTTACTAACCATTATTATGAAAACTATTATTAAGAGGAATTAAAAAGAAGGAATTTTGAATAATAATAAAAATTCAAAAAACAAAGTAAGAACAACTTACTACAACAATCTTGAAAGAAACATTTTGGAAATAATAAAAAGAAAGAATTTTGAATTTATCATATAAATTCAAAAATATTGTAAGCACACCTTACACACGAGTTATTTATAAAAACTTTAAGGAATAAGAAGAAAGAATTTTGAATTGATCATAAAAATTCAAAAACAAAGTAAGTATATCTTACTACAAGATTATTTGTGAAAGAAACATTTTGTAAATATAAAAAGACAAGAATTTTGTTAAAAATCATCAAAATTAAAAAAACCTAGTAAGACCACCTTACTACAATTATTTGAAGAAAAATCTCGAGAAAATAAAAAGAAAAAGAATTTAGAATTAAACCTGTCAATTCTAAAAGATATAGGAATGTCAATTTCAACCAGATAAATTGTAAAAACCTTCTATGAAATTGTATAAAAAGAAATAAAAACCAGTGATACGATTAACTGAATAAACTTGTGTGGAAATAAAAATAATAACACTTTGAAGTGGTATAAAGAGAAACAATGACCTCATTCAAAAAATTAATTAAGACATTCATTTGAATAAAAAAACCAGAGAGAAGTAATTTGAGAAAAGAGTCAAAGTTATAAATGCAATTAAATAAATCAATAATGAAATGATCATGAATTAAGTGTCAAATATAATAAAAAACAATTATAAGAAAGTTCTAGAACATGGAACAAATAAAAACTGAGAAACAAACAAATATATCAGAAATATATGCTACCATAAATAAAAGCAGATTGTAACCAAAAACCAGAGAAAATAAAGAAATAATAACAAAAACTTTATATGATAATTAACACTGATAATTATATTAATAAAAGAGTTTCCCACCATAATACCAATTGAAATAACCATCAAGTTAACAAGTCAGGAGAATAACTGAGATAGGAATATTAAAATCTCTGAGCAATATACGAAATGAAGTATCCAAAGATATTTTTTAAATAGTAACAAAAGTGTACTATTCTGAAATAATTATGTTAATAACTGTCTGTAGATAAGTCCAGCAGTATTAATATGTTTTTTGAGCAGAGATGATTTGCCTCTGTACTCAAATAGAAGTGAAGTATTGGACAGCAGAGGAAGTAGTGTACAGTGGCTCTCTGAACTGCACCAGCTCACGTGTTAGGGAATGATAGGGAATAAATATCCCAAGGATAAAATACTAAGAAGAAAAATGAAAATAAAATAAATATGAAACTCAGATGACTATTACTATCAAGGAAGATCAAGTAAGAATGAGAAAGATGTAGGCTCAAATATATATAAGAAAAATTTAGAAATGGAAGGAAGTCGAGAATATTATAAAACTATAATAATTATCATAAGCAATTATTTCAGACAAACCAAGTATAGTCTGAAAAAATCACTTCTGGAGGAGGGCAATCTGTAGCATGGCAGATAATCCACTAAAAATTAATTCCATTAAGATCATAAAAACAATTAAATTACAATATAACTCAAAGAATTTCAAATGAAAATAAATTAAACTTCAAAGAAAAACACCACTATAAAAGGAAAAAAGTAATTACATAATAAAAATGCAACATTAAAACTCAAGAAAATGAATTAAAAGAAACTCATATAAAAAATCAGGAGATTACCCAGGAGATTAGGAGCATGTAATAAAAAAGATACTCCAAACCCAAGAAAGAAGAGTAAGTTTAGGAGCAGGTGATAAAGAAGATACAACAGAACCCAAGAAGAAGAGTAAGATTAGGAGCAGGTGATAAAGAAGATACACCAAACCCAAGAAGGAAGAGGAAGTTTAGGAGCGTGTAATAAAGAAGATACCCCGAACCCAAGAAAGAAGAGGAAGTTTAGAAGCAGATAATAAAGAAGATACCCCGAACCACCCAACGGATAAAATAAAACTAAGTACCTTGGTAAACACAAGAAGAGAAGAAAAGAAGATATAGGATGAAAGAACCACAATAAATACCTAGTAATAAACCTATTATTAACGATAATGAACCCCAAACCAAATATTAATACCACCAAAGAAAGTATAACACCCCAAAACCTCATAAAAATTGTAACTTAATTATAGACAAAAGTATTTAGTAGTGTGATAAGAAGTGCACCAACTAAAGTTATTATATAGTAAAATAAACAAATCTTCACAGTTCATTATGACTAAAGGTTTGGTCTGAGAATATAATAAAACTCAAATATAAGTCAGAACCAACAGTGAATGTGTACAGTGGAAGTGATTTTAAATATAATAAACTTCAAGTTAATGTGTAACTATTACTTAAACAAGGTGCTGTTAAATAACTTTTATATTTTATAATTAACAAGTGATGAAATATTGAAATGAAAAATATTTCTAATGTTTCATAAAAGAGGTCACTTTGTTATCTCAAAACATTCATAGCCAATAATAAAGAGAGTATGTGGGGAAATGTTTACTGTAAAAGGGGATTAAAGATAATAATATAATATAATCAGAAAAGACTGAAAGTAACTTAAGTTTAATAAAGATTAAGAAATTTAAATGGCTAATAATGTTTAGAGCCTATGAACTCCACTTTCAAAGAGTTCTAATAGAATAAGGTTTATATTTAGTGTAAGATGTTTTAGTTACATAACAGTATGCATACAGATTAAAATGTTTAAAATGTATGTTAAAAATAGTTCCAACAAACATGTCTAACTTTGAAGACTGCTAGTTAATATTAAATATTATTTTTTGTATTAGTAGCATGAATTATATGCTACAGGTATCAATAGTTATGTAAGCAATTTTATTTAATGTTATGTTAACTTTTAAAAGTCAGAGGAGGTGCAAAAATAACTTTATTTGAAAAAACCATATATGTAAAATACTAACTTCTAGGCCAAATAATGAATTCCCAAAAAATTAATATAAACTAGTTAATTAACCAATGAACCATGTAAACTAATAAGATTTATGTAAGGTGGATCGATAACCAACTACTATAAATGATCCTATACTTTAAAGGAGTAATATAGAAAGATGTCTTAAATTATTAAAAATTTTCGAAATGTAATAACTAAATATTTTAAAGCAGGAATAGTAAATTCATGATTTATCACTAAAAGACAGTTCAAATGTTAAATTTATAAGGCATTAAGGAAAGCGAAAGATTTGTGACCATCTGAAATTTATTATAATTATATTTCTAACACCTAAAATGGCAGTAATTGTGTACAAGAACAGGAAACAGATTTTTGGGCCTAGAATTCCTAAAAGACAGAAATATAGCAATTTTAACAAAAATCTATACAAATATGGACTATGACATATCAAATTAAACAGAATGAGATAAATAAACCAATTATGTGGTTAATAGTTCATGAAAGCAATCAATAAACTAAAAATATTCTATATATAATGTATTTTATATTTATGTAAATAGGAAGTGAAAATTATTTAAACAATACTTTTCCAATATTAACTTGGCAAGATATTTCCTAAGACGAAGGAAGTAAAACAGTTCTTAATTAACATTCAACGAGAACAGTTGATATTAGATCGCGTTAAAAAACCGTATAGCGAATTGTAATGGTGTACAAAGTCGAAAATAAGTGAAAACGAGAGTTACCTAAATTGACAATTTTTAACTTAAAATCAGTGAAATACACTACCACAACAGTGAAAACACACGATACACAACACAATACAAGTGAATTAAACCAGTCAAACAACCTAACATTAATAATTCACATCGTAAGAACTTCTCGATTCTTGGCCATAACCAGAAAACATTGAACACATCTAACATAAGACAATTAACACCAGTGAACACTGAACACTTATCCAGGATACCTCAAACAACACAATAGACAATATACACTATTACGGAGACCAATAAAACAGTTGTGAAGGTAATTTTATTATCAGAATTTCCAACCATCAGTTCACAGTAATATGCTACAACGAGACGTGCCACCATTTTGAACTTCCCATGATGCAAAGTATCCACCAGCAATGAATTCGTCCAGTAACCATTGGGTATAAATTGTATATTACAAACATTAATATTATTAACAAATTGTCATTTATTACTTTAAGAATTATTTTTGTACATGTTATACTTTCTATGCTTGCCCCCTTCTCTGACTATATAATTATAATCGTTGAAAGAACCTTTCTGATATTTATATAAAAATAACCTGTAATAGTAATATCGACCAAGCCCTGTGAAAGAGTCGAACATTTGCTCAACATCGATTTTAAATCGATCTTTTATAAATATTATCAATAAATTAAATTCATTCAACTATCAGTATTTAAAATTATTTCACATATTAGAATAAGAGTTGGAAGTAACTACAGGACTTACGGGGAGACGACAAAGATTAACTGAAAGTGATATACTGGAGCAGAGCTGAAAATCACAAAGACAATCTGATTAACTACAAATTCATTTAAGGTCAAACAGAAGTACAGATAGTAGCCAAATCAACTCACCTTTCGTGATAATTTTAACGATACAACAAAACCAGAATTATTTACAAATTATTAGATACAAACAAACAAACATAAACATTTTTTTTAAACAATTCTTTTTTTTAATAAATTTTTGTATTCTCTTTGTACAATACGAAGAAATATTTATTTGTAACAGCGTGGAACTGCATCTTGTTACAAATTGGCGTCCAACTAGAGGGCTTAATTAATTAAGCTTGGCAGCGATTATACCGTCAAGGAGGGCAACAACAAAGAAACCAAAATGGCAGAACTTACACTAGAAGAGAAGATAGATAAGATGATGGATAAAATGAAGGAAATATTCCAACAAACGATGAAAAGAATGGATGAAAACCACGAATCGATGAGGAAGGAAATAAGAGAGGACAATAGATTATTCAGGGAAGAATTGAGTCAAAAATTAGATGAGCAGCATAAGATACTAGATGATCAGAATAAGAAAATGAGAGAGGACAGAGAAGAATTAAGAGAGGAGAGGACCAAGGAAATAAAAAATGATAGCAAACCAGAAACAGAAGAACTACCATACGAAAAACAATGGTACCAGTTGTAGTATTACCTGAAAAGAAAACAAACGGAAACAAAGAAACTACTAAAGATAAGGAAGTGGAACCAAAGAAAATGAGAAGAACACATCCAAGGAAATTAATGAAAACCAAGGAAGAAATGGAGACGATGAACCATGGTTTAATGGATGTCAACAATATCCCAATTACCAACCATGAAGAAATCAAGAATTCCAGAGATTATGGAAGGAGATTAAAGGTAATCTCAGAGATGGTTTACCAACAAGCAGTAGTTTACCAATGGGAAAGGACCAGAGGTAAATGGGATACAACAAGGATAGGAATATATAGTAGGTTGTCAATGGTATCATTAATCACTGATGGACCAGAGACGTATTGGTGTATAAAACACTATGATAGAGGGAAACGAATAAGCTTTGTAGCCAACAAAGGAATAACTGCTAGAAAAATGAAATACAAGACAAAGGCAAGAGATGTCACCAAGACCGGAACAATTATGAAGACTATGGTCATCCGGAGAAATGAGAGCAACTGAAACGACAGACTACGGTTAAATCAACTACTACGCACCTCCACAAAAAGGGACGGATGTTATGTTAACCGACGACAGCAAAAAACCATGTCCAAGAAAAAGAAAATAATTACAATTGAGAATAAATGAGAAGAAGAATGAACAAAGAAACTAAACAGGGATTGAAGAAAGGAATTTATGTAAGAAAATAAACCTTACAGAGGAAATATGAGCAACTGTGCGACAAATAAAAATCATCCACCTGGGTATAAAAGAAAATATAATAATAAGAAATAATTTTGAAAATAATAAAAAGAAGGAATTTTGAATATTAATAAAAATTCAAAAAACAAAGTAAGTATATCTTATTACAAGATTATTTGTGAAAGAAACATTTTGAAAATAATAAAAAGAAGGAATTGTGAATAATAATAAAAATTCAAAAATATAGTAAGCACCAGTTACTACAAATAATTTATGAAGAAACAATTTGGAAATATAATATAAAAGAATTTTGAATTAAATAAATCACGAAATTCAAAAACAAAGTAAGAACAACTTACTACAACTATCTTGAAAGACACATTTTGGAAATAATAAAAAGGAAAGAATTTTGAATTAAATCACGAAATTCAAAAATATAAGTAAGAACAACTTACTACAACAATCTTGAAAGAAACATTTTGAAAATAATAAAAAGAAAGAATTTTGAATTTATCATAAAAATTCTAAAATATAGTAAGAACACCTTACTAACCATTATTATGAAAACTATTATTAAGAGGAATTAAAAAGAAGGAATTTTGAATAATAATAAAAATTCAAAAACAAAGTAAGAACAACTTACTACAACAATCTTGAAAGAAACATTTTGGAAATAATAAAAAGAAAGAATTTTGAATTTATCATATAAATTCAAAAATATTGTAAGCACACCTTACACACCAGTTATTTATAAAAACTTTAAGGAATAAGAAGAAAGAATTTTGAATTTATCATAAAAATTCAAAAACAAAGTAAGTATATCTTACTACAAGATTATTTGTGAAAGATACATTTTGTAAATATAAAAAGACAAGAATTTTTTTAAAAATCATCAAAATTAAAAAACCAAGTAAGACCACTTTACTACAATTATTTTAAAAAAAATCTCTAGAAAATAAAAAGAAAAAGAATTTAGAATTAAACCTGTCAATTCTAAAAGATATAGGAATGTCAATTTCAACCAGATAAATTGTAAAAACCTTCTATGAAATTGTATAAAAAGAAATACAAACCAGTGATACGATTAACTGAATAAACTTGTGTGGAAATAAAAATAATAACACTTTGAAGTGGTATAAAGAGAAACAATGACCTCATTCAAAAAATTAATTAAGACATTCATTTGAATAAAAAAACCAGAGAGAAGTAATTTGAGAAAAGAGTCAAAGTTATAAATGCAATTAAATAAATCAATAATGAAATGATCATGAATTAAGTGTCAAATATAATAAAAAACAATTATAAGAAAGTTCTAGAACATGGAACAAATAAAAACTGAGAAACAAACAAATATATCAGAAATATATTGTCACCGGACAAAAGGCTTGCCGCATGACAAATGGCGCCAACCGTACACTCTAGTTATTTTGGTGGCCCTAAAAAGGACCGAGTGGCGAGAACTGTGATGTTGGTCGTGCCGCGCTGAGGTGTTCGGCGGCTGCGCCCGCTGATCGTGGCGTACTGCAGTCCTCCTCTTCTTTCGGCACCGGTTGTAGAGTCGGCTGCCGGCCCAGCGAAATCCATCGCTGGCGCGGAACGGGAGTGCGAAGACGCAAGAACGGCGGCGGTTCTATTCTTCGGCTGTTCCTTCCGGCTGACTCCGCCCCGATGTCGTCCGAGAGAGGAGAGGAGATGAAGTGCGTTCGATGGCGTGGCGATGGAGAGTGTGCAAAATTTTCTGCCGGCCCGGGTTTTATTGACTAACCGGGATCGCTGATTGGCTCGCTCCGAGCACGTTGTTTGATTGGCTCGCTGTGTCCACCGCTGGTACTGGAGAGCAGATGTTCGCATACCGCTGCCGTCACAACTCCACCGGGTCTTGAATGCTCTCCGGTAGCCAGCCTACTGCTCTTCTCCAGATGTTGTGGAGGTGTCTGTTGGGCGCCATGTTGATTGGTGTGCCGGCTGGTAGCTCGCTGGCGTGGCTGGATCTTGCATCCACAAGATGATCGTCGCCCCACGTTGGGCGCCACTTGTCACCGGACAAAAGGCTTGCCGCATGACAAATGGCGCCAACCGTACACTCTAGTTATTTTGGTGGCCCTAAAAAGGACCGAGTGGCGAGAACTGTGATGTTGGTCGTGCCGCGCTGAGGTGTTCGGCGGCTGCGCCCGCTGATCGTGGCGTACTGCAGTCCTCCTCTTCTTTCGGCACCGGTTGTAGAGTCGGCTGCCGGCCCAGCGAAATCCATCGCTGGCGCGGAACGGGAGTGCGAAGACGCAAGAACGGCGGCGGTTCTATTCTTCGGCTGTTCCTTCCGGCTGACTCCGCCCCGATGTCGTCCGAGAGAGGAGAGGAGATGAAGTGCGTTCGATGGCGTGGCGATGGAGAGTGTGCAAAATTTTCTGCCGGCCCGGGTTTTATTGACTAACCGGGATCGCTGATTGGCTCGCTCCGAGCACGTTGTTTGATTGGCTCGCTGTGTCCACCGCTGGTACTGGAGAGCAGATGTTCGCATACCGCTGCCGTCACAATATGCTACCATAAATAAAAGCAGATTGTAACAAAAAACCAGAGAAGAATAAAGAAATAATAACAAAAACTTTATATGATAATTAACATTGATAATTATATTAATAAAAGAGTTTCCCACCATAATACCAATTGAAATAACCATCAAGTTAACAAGTCAGGAGAATAACTGAGATAGAAATATTAAAATCTCTGAGCAATATACGAAATGAAGTATCCAAAGATTTTTTTTTAAATAGTAACAAAAGTGTACTATTCTGAAATAATTATGTTAATAACTGTCTGTAGATAAGTCCAGCAGTATTAATATGTTTTTTGAGCAGAGATGATTTACCTCTGTACTCAAATAGAAGTGAAGTATTGGACAGCAGAGGAAGTAGCGTACAGTGCCTCTCTGAACTGCACCAGCTCACGTGTTAGGGAATGATGGAGAATAAATATCCCAAGGATAAAATACTAAGAAGAAAAATGAAAATAAAATAATAAATATGAAACTCAGCTGACTATTACTATCAAGGAAGATCAAGTAAGAATGAGAAAGGTGTAGGCTCAAATATATATAAGAAAAATTTAGAAATGGAAGGAAGTCGAGAATATTATAAAACTATAACAATTATCATAAGCAATTATTTCAGACAAACCAAGTATAGTCTGAAAAAATCACTTCTGGAGGAGGGCAATCTGTAGCATGACAGATAATCCACTAAAAATTAATTCCATTAAGATCATAAAAACAATTAAATTACAATATAACTCAAAGAATTTCAAATGAAAATAAATTAAACTTCAAAGAAAAAAACCACTATAAAAGGAAAAAATTAATTACATAATAAAAATGCAACATTAAAACTCAAGAAAATGAATTAAAAGAAACTCATATAAAAAAATCAGGAGATTACCCAGGAGATTAGGAGCATGTAATACAGGAGACACCCCGAGCCCGAGAATGAAGAGGGAGATTAGGAGCATGTAATACAGGAGATACCCCGAACCCAAGAATGAAGAGGGAGATTAGGAGCAGGTGATAAAGAAGATACTCCAAACCCAAGAAAGAAGAGTAAGTTTAGGAGCAGGTGATAAAGAAGATACAACAGAACCCAAGAAGAAGAGTAAGATTAGGAGCAGGTGATAAAGAAGATACACCGAACCCAAGAAGGAAGAGGAAGTTTAGGAGCATGTAATAAAGAAGATACCCCGAACCCAAGAAGAAGAGGAAGTTTAGAAGCAGATAATAAAGAAGATACCCCGAACCACCCAACGGACAAAATAAAACTAAGTATCTTGTTAAACACAAGAAGAGAAGAAAAGAAGATATAGGATGAAAGAACTACAATAAATACCTAGTAATAAACCTATTATTAACGATAATGAACCCCAAACCAAATATTAATACCACCAAAGAAAGTATAACACCCCAAAACCTCATAAAAATTGTAACTGAATTATAGACAAAAGTATTTAGTAGTGTGATAAGAAGTGCACCAACTAAAGTTATTATATAGTAAAATAAACAAATCTTCACAGTCCATTATGACTAAAGGTTTGGTCTGAGAATATAATAAAACTCAAATATAAGTCAGAACCAACAGTGAATGTGTACAGTGGAAGTGATTTTAAATATAATAAACTTCAAGTTAATGTGTAACTATTACTTAAACAAGGTGCTATTAAATAACTTTTATATTTTATAATTAACAAGTGATGAAATATTGAAATGAAAAATATTTCTAATGTTTCATAAAAGAGGTCACTTTGTTATCTCAAAACATTCATAGTAATGCCAATAATAAAGAGAGTATGTGGGGAAATGTTTACTGTAAAAGGGGATTAAAGATAATAATATAATATAATCAGAAAAGACTGAAAGTAACTTAAGTTTAATAAAGATTAAGAAATTTAAATGGCTAATAATGTTTAGAGCCTATGAACTCCACTTTCAAAGAGTTCTAATAGAATAAGGTTTATATTTAGTGTAAGATGTTTTAGTTACATAACAGTATGCATACAGATTAAAATGTTTAAAACGTATGTTAAAAACAGTTCCAACAAACATGTCTAACTTTGAAGACTGCTAGTTAATATTAAATATTATTTTTTGTATTAGTAGCATGAATTATATGCTACAGGTATCAATAGTTATGTAAGCAATTTTATTTAATGTTATGTTAACTTTTAAAAGTCAGAGGAGGTGCAAAAATAACTTTATTTGAAAAAACCATATATGTAAAATACTAACTTCTAGGCCAAATAATGAATTCCCAAAAAATTAATATAAACTAGTTAATTAACCAATGAACCATGTAAACTAATAAGATTTATGTAAGGTGGATCGATAACCAACTACTATAAATGATCCTATACTTTAAAGGAGTAATATAGAAAGATGTCTTAAATTATTAAAAATTTTCGAAATGTAATAACTAAATATTTTAAAGCAGGAATAGTAAATTCATGATTTATCACTAAAAGACAGTTCAAATGTTAAATTTATAAGGCATTAAGGAAAGCGAAAGATTTGTGACCATCTGAAATTTATTATAATTATATTTCTAACACCTAAAATGGCAGTAATTGTGTACAAGAACAGGAAACAGATTTTTGGGCCTAGAATTCCTAAAAGACAGAAATATAGCAATTTTAACAAAAATCTATACAAATATGGACTATGACATATCAAATTAAACAGAATGAGATAAATAAACCAATTATATGGTTAATAGTTCATGAAAGCAATCAATAAACTAAAAATATTCTATATATAATGTATTTTATATTTATGTAAATAGGAAGTGAAAATTATTTAAACAATACTTTTCCAATATTAACTTGGCAAGATATTTCCTAAGACGAAGGAAGTAAAACAGTTCTTAATTAACATTCAACGAGAACAGTTGATATTAGATCACGTTAAAAAACCGTATAAGGAATTGTAATGGTGTACAAAGTCGAAAATCAGTGAAAACGAGAGTTACCTAAATTGACAATTTTTAACTTAAAATCAGTGAAATACACTACCACAACAGTGAAAACACACAATACACAACACAATACAAGTGAATTAAACCAGTCAAACAACCTAACATTAATAATTCACATCATAAGAACTTCTCGATTCTTGGCCATAACCAGAAAACATTGAACACATCTACCATAAGACAATTAACACCAGTGAACACTGAACACTTATCCAGGATACCTCAAACAACACAATAGACAATATACACTATTACGGAGACCAATAAAACAGTTGTGAAGGTAATTTTATTATCAGAATTTCCAACCATCAGTTCACAGTAATATGCTACAACGAGACGTGCCACCATTTTGAACTTCCCATGATGCAAAGTATCCACCAGCAATGAATTCGTCCAGTAACCATTGGGTATAAATTGTATATTACAAACATTATATATTATTAACAAATTGTCATTTATTACTTTAAGAATTATTTTTGTACATGTTATAATTTCTATGCTTGCCCCCTTCTCTGACTATATAATTATAATCGTTGAAAGAACCTTTCTGATATTTATATAAAAATAACCTGTAATAGTAATATCGACCAAGCCCTGTGAAAGAGTCGAACATTTGCTCAACATCGATTTTAAATCGATCTTTTATAAATATTATCAATAAATTAAATTCATTCAACTATCAGTATTTAAAATTATTTCACATATTAGAATAAGAGTTGGAAGTAACTACAGGACTTACTGGGAGACGACAAAGATTAACTGAAAGTGATATACTGGAGCAGAGCTGAAAATCACAAATCGATTACTGTAAGAAGACAATATGATTAAATCCAAATTCATTTAAGGTCAAACAGAAGTACAGATAGTAGCCAAATCAACTCACCTTTCGTGATAATTTTAACGATACAACAAAACCAGAATTATTTACAAATTATTAGATACAAACAAACAAACATAAACATTTTTTTTTAAACAATTTTTTTTTTTAATATATTTTTGTTTTCTCTTTGTACAATACGAAGAAATATTTATTTGTAACAGCGTGGAACTGCATCTTGTTACAAATTGGCGTCCAACTAGAGGGCTTAATTAATTAAGCTTGGCAGCGATTATACCGTCAAGGAGGGCAACAACAAATAAACCAAAATGGCAGAACTTACACTAGAAGAGAAGATAGATAAGATGATGGATAAAATGAAGGAAATATTCCAACAAACGATGAAAAGAATGGATGAAAACCACGAATCGATGAGGAAGGAAATAAGAGATTATTCAGGGAAGAAATGAGTCAAAAATTAGATGAGCAGCATAAGATACTAGATGATCAGAATAAGAAAATGAGAGAGGACAGAGAAGAATTAAGAGAGGACAGGACCAAGGAAATAAAAAATGATAGCAAACCAGAAACAGAAGAACTACCAAACGAAAAAACAATGGAACCAGTTGTAGTATTACCTGAAAAGAAAACAAACGGAAACAAAGAAACTACTAAAGATAAGGAAGTGGAACCAAAGAAAATGAGAAGAACACATCCAAGGAAATTAATGAAAACCAAGGAAGAAATGGAGATGATGAACCATGGTTTAATGGATGTCAACAATATCCCAATTACCAACCATGAAGAAATCAAGAATTCCAGAGATTATGGAAGGAGATTAACGGTAATCTCAGAGATGGTTTACCAACAAGCAGTAGTTTACCAATGGGAAAGGACCAGAGGTAAATGGAATACAACAAGGATAGGAATATATAGTAGGTTGTCAATGGTATCATTAATCACTGATGGACCAGAGACGTATTGGTGTATAAAACACTATGATAGAGGGAGCCGAATAAGCTTTGTAGCCAACAAAGGAATAACTGCTAGAAAAATGAAATACAAGGCAAAGGCAAGAGATGTCACCAGGACCGGAACAATTATGAAGACTATGGTCATCCGGACAATGAGAGCAACTGTAACGACAGACTACGGTTAAATCAACTACTACGCACCTCCACAAAAAGGGACGGATGTTATGTTAACCGACGACGGCAAAAAACCATGTCCAAGAAAAAGAAAATAATTACAATTGAGAATAAATGAGAAGAAGAATGAACAAAGAAACTAAACGGGGATTGAAGAAAGGAATTTATGTAAGAAAATAAACCTTACAGAGGAAATATGAGCAACTGTGCGACAAATAAAAATCATCCACCTGGGTATAAAAGAAAATATAATAATAAGAAATAATTTTGAAAATAATAAAAAGAAGGAATTTTGAATAATAATAAAAATTCAAAAAACAAAGTAAGTATATCTTATTACAAGATTATTTGTGAAAGAAACATTTTGAAAATAATAAAAAGAAGGAATTGTGAATAATAATAAAAATTCAAAAATATAGTAAGCACCAGTTACTACAAATAATTTATGAAGAAACCATTTGGAAATATAATATAAAAGAATTTTGAATTAAATAAATCACGAAATTCAAAAACAAAGTAAGAACAACTTGCTACAACTATCTTGAAAGAAACATTTTGGAAATAATAAAAAGGAAAGAATTTTGAATTAAATCACGAAATTCAAAAATATATGTAAGAACAACTTACTACAACAATCTTGAAAGAAACATTTTGAAAATAATAAAAAGAAAGAATTTTGAATTTATCATAAAAATTCTAAAATATAGTAAGAACACCTTACTAACCATTATTATGAAAACTATTATTAAGAGGAATTAAAAAGAAGGAATTTTGAATAATAATAAAAATTCAAAAAACAAAGTAAGAACAACTTACTACAACAATCTTGAAAGAAACATTTTGGAAATAATAAAAAGAAAGAATTTTGAATTTATCATATAAATTCAAAAATATTGTAAGCACACCTTACACACGAGTTATTTATAAAAACTTTAAGGAATAAGAAGAAAGAATTTTGAATTGATCATAAAAATTCAAAAACAAAGTAAGTATATCTTACTACAAGATTATTTGTGAAAGAAACATTTTGTAAATATAAAAAGACAAGAATTTTGTTAAAAATCATCAAAATTAAAAAAACCTAGTAAGACCACCTTACTACAATTATTTTAAGAAAAATCTCGAGAAAATAAAAAGAAAAAGAATTTAGAATTAAACCTGTCAATTCTAAAAGATATAGGAATGTCAATTTCAACCAGATAAATTGTAAAAACCTTCTATGAAATTGTATAAAAAGAAATAAAAACCAGTGATACGATTAACTGAATAAACTTGTGTGGAAATAAAAATAATAACACTTTGAAGTGGTATAAAGAGAAACAATGACCTCATTCAAAAAATTAATTAAGACATTCATTTGAATAAAAAAACCAGAGAGAAGTAATTTGAGAAAAGAGTCAAAGTTATAAATGCAATTAAATAAATCAATAATGAAATGATCATGAATTAAGTGTCAAATATAATAAAAAACAATTATAAGAAAGTTCTAGAACATGGAACAAATAAAAACTGAGAAACAAACAAATATATCAGAAATATATGCTACCATAAATAAAAGCAGATTGTAACCAAAAACCAGAGAAAATAAAGAAATAATAACAAAAACTTTATATGATAATTAACACTGATAATTATATTAATAAAAGAGTTTCCCACCATAATACCAATTGAAATAACCATCAAGTTAACAAGTCAGGAGAATAACTGAGATAGGAATATTAAAATCTCTGAGCAATATACGAAATGAAGTATCCAAAGATATTTTTTAAATAGTAACAAAAGTGTACTATTCTGAAATAATTATGTTAATAACTGTCTGTAGATAAGTCCAGCAGTATTAATATGTTTTTTGAGCAGAGATGATTTGCCTCTGTACTCAAATAGAAGTGAAGTATTGGACAGCAGAGGAAGTAGTGTACAGTGGCTCTCTGAACTGCACCAGCTCACGTGTTAGGGAATGATAGGGAATAAATATCCCAAGGATAAAATACTAAGAAGAAAAATGAAAATAAAATAAATATGAAACTCAGATGACTATTACTATCAAGGAAGATCAAGTAAGAATGAGAAAGATGTAGGCTCAAATATATATAAGAAAAATTTAGAAATGGAAGGAAGTCGAGAATATTATAAAACTATAATAATTATCATAAGCAATTATTTCAGACAAACCAAGTATAGTCTGAAAAAATCACTTCTGGAGGAGGGCAATCTGTAGCATGGCAGATAATCCACTAAAAATTAATTCCATTAAGATCATAAAAACAATTAAATTACAATATAACTCAAAGAATTTCAAATGAAAATAAATTAAACTTCAAAGAAAAACACCACTATAAAAGGAAAAAAGTAATTACATAATAAAAATGCAACATTAAAACTCAAGAAAATGAATTAAAAGAAACTCATATAAAAAATCAGGAGATTACCCAGGAGATTAGGAGCATGTAATAAAAAAGATACTCCAAACCCAAGAAAGAAGAGTAAGTTTAGGAGCAGGTGATAAAGAAGATACAACAGAACCCAAGAAGAAGAGTAAGATTAGGAGCAGGTGATAAAGAAGATACACCAAACCCAAGAAGGAAGAGGAAGTTTAGGAGCGTGTAATAAAGAAGATACCCCGAACCCAAGAAAGAAGAGGAAGTTTAGAAGCAGATAATAAAGAAGATACCCCGAACCACCCAACGGATAAAATAAAACTAAGTACCTTGGTAAACACAAGAAGAGAAGAAAAGAAGATATAGGATGAAAGAACCACAATAAATACCTAGTAATAAACCTATTATTAACGATAATGAACCCCAAACCAAATATTAATACCACCAAAGAAAGTATAACACCCCAAAACCTCATAAAAATTGTAACTTAATTATAGACAAAAGTATTTAGTAGTGTGATAAGAAGTGCACCAACTAAAGTTATTATATAGTAAAATAAACAAATCTTCACAGTTCATTATGACTAAAGGTTTGGTCTGAGAATATAATAAAACTCAAATATAAGTCAGAACCAACAGTGAATGTGTACAGTGGAAGTGATTTTAAATATAATAAACTTCAAGTTAATGTGTAACTATTACTTAAACAAGGTGCTGTTAAATAACTTTTATATTTTATAATTAACAAGTGATGAAATATTGAAATGAAAAATATTTCTAATGTTTCATAAAAGAGGTCACTTTGTTATCTCAAAACATTCATAGCCAATAATAAAGAGAGTATGTGGGGAAATGTTTACTGTAAAAGGGGATTAAAGATAATAATATAATATAATCAGAAAAGACTGAAAGTAACTTAAGTTTAATAAAGATTAAGAAATTTAAATGGCTAATAATGTTTAGAGCCTATGAACTCCACTTTCAAAGAGTTCTAATAGAATAAGGTTTATATTTAGTGTAAGATGTTTTAGTTACATAACAGTATGCATACAGATTAAAATGTTTAAAATGTATGTTAAAAATAGTTCCAACAAACATGTCTAACTTTGAAGACTGCTAGTTAATATTAAATATTATTTTTTGTATTAGTAGCATGAATTATATGCTACAGGTATCAATAGTTATGTAAGCAATTTTATTTAATGTTATGTTAACTTTTAAAAGTCAGAGGAGGTGCAAAAATAACTTTATTTGAAAAAACCATATATGTAAAATACTAACTTCTAGGCCAAATAATGAATTCCCAAAAAATTAATATAAACTAGTTAATTAACCAATGAACCATGTAAACTAATAAGATTTATGTAAGGTGGATCGATAACCAACTACTATAAATGATCCTATACTTTAAAGGAGTAATATAGAAAGATGTCTTAAATTATTAAAAATTTTCGAAATGTAATAACTAAATATTTTAAAGCAGGAATAGTAAATTCATGATTTATCACTAAAAGACAGTTCAAATGTTAAATTTATAAGGCATTAAGGAAAGCGAAAGATTTGTGACCATCTGAAATTTATTATAATTATATTTCTAACACCTAAAATGGCAGTAATTGTGTACAAGAACAGGAAACAGATTTTTGGGCCTAGAATTCCTAAAAGACAGAAATATAGCAATTTTAACAAAAATCTATACAAATATGGACTATGACATATCAAATTAAACAGAATGAGATAAATAAACCAATTATGTGGTTAATAGTTCATGAAAGCAATCAATAAACTAAAAATATTCTATATATAATGTATTTTATATTTATGTAAATAGGAAGTGAAAATTATTTAAACAATACTTTTCCAATATTAACTTGGCAAGATATTTCCTAAGACGAAGGAAGTAAAACAGTTCTTAATTAACATTCAACGAGAACAGTTGATATTAGATCGCGTTAAAAAACCGTATAACGAATTGTAATGGTGTACAAAGTCGAAAATAAGTGAAAACGAGAGTTACCTAAATTGACAATTTTTAACTTAAAATCAGTGAAATACACTACCACAACAGTGAAAACACACGATACACAACACAATACAAGTGAATTAAACCAGTCAAACAACCTAACATTAATAATTCACATCGTAAGAACTTCTCGATTCTTGGCCATAACCAGAAAACATTGAACACATCTAACATAAGACAATTAACACCAGTGAACACTGAACACTTATCCAGGATACCTCAAACAACACAATAGACAATATACACTATTACGGAGACCAATAAAACAGTTGTGAAGGTAATTTTATTATCAGAATTTCCAACCATCAGTTCACAGTAATATGCTACAACGAGACGTGCCACCATTTTGAACTTCCCATGATGCAAAGTATCCACCAGCAATGAATTCGTCCAGTAACCATTGGGTATAAATTGTATATTACAAACATTAATATTATTAACAAATTGTCATTTATTACTTTAAGAACTATTTTTGTACATGTTATACTTTCTATGCTTGCCCCCTTCTCTGACTATATAATTATAATCGTTGAAAGAACCTTTCTGATATTTATATAAAAATAACCTGTAATAGTAATATCGACCAAGCCCTGTGAAAGAGTCGAACATTTGCTCAACATCGATTTTAAATCGATCTTTTATAAATATTATCAATAAATTAAATTCATTCAACTATCAGTATTTAAAATTATTTCACATATTAGAATAAGAGTTGGAAGTAACTACAGGACTTACGGGGAGACGACAAAGATTAACTGAAAGTGATATACTGGAGCAGAGCTGAAAATCACAAATCGATTACTGTAAGAAGACAATCTGATTAACTACAAATTCATTTAAGGTCAAACAGAAGTACAGATAGTAGCCAAATCAACTCACCTTTCGTGATAATTTTAACGATACAACAAAACCAGAATTATTTACAAATTATTAGATACAAACAAACAAACATAAACATTTTTTTTTAAACAATTTTTTTTTTTAATATATTTTTGTATTCTCTTTGTACAATACGAAGAAATATTTATTTGTAACAGCGTGGAACTGCATCTTGTTACAAATTGGCGTCCAACTAGAGGGCTTAATTAATTAAGCTTGGCAGCGATTATACCGTCAAGGAGGGCAACAACAAATAAACCAAAATGGCAGAACTTACACTAGAAGAGAAGATAGATAAGATGATGGATAAAATGAAGGAAATATTCCAACAAATGATGAAAAGAATGGATGAAAACCACGAATCGATGAGGAAGGAAATAAGAGAGGACAATAGATTATTCAGGGAAGAATTGAGTCAAAAATTAGATGAGCAGCATAAGATACTAGATGATCAGAATAAGAAAATGAGAGAGGACAGAGAAGAATTAAGAGAGGAGAGGACCAAGGAAATAAAAAATGATAGCAAACCAGAAACAGAAGAACTACCAAACGAAAAAACAATGGTACCAGTTGTAGTATTACCTGAAAAGAAAACAAACGGAAACAAAGAAACTACTAAAGATAAGGAAGTGGAACCAAAGAAAATGAGAAGAACACATCCAAGGAAATTAATGAAAACCAAGGAAGAAATGGAGATGATGAACCATGGTTTAATGGATGTCAACAATATCCCAATTACCAACCATGAAGAAATCAAGAATTCCAGAGATTATGGAAGGAGATTAAAGGTAATCTCAGAGATGGTTTACCAACAAGCAGTAGTTTACCAATGGGAAAGGACCAGAGGTAAATGGGATACAACAAGGATAGGAATATATAGTAGGTTGTCAATGGTATCATTAATCACTGATGGACCAGAGACGTATTGGTGTATAAAACACTATGATAGAGGGAAACGAATAAGCTTTGTAGCCAACAAAGGAATAACTGCTAGAAAAATGAAATACAAGACAAAGGCAAGAGATGTCACCAGGACCGGAACAATTATGAAGACTATGGTCATCCGGAGAAATGAGAGAGTAGGGTAAGAATGAGAGTTCTAACGCGGAAGTGACGTCACAGCCCCCCCTTTTGGCGCGAAATTCAAAAATCCCTGTGGTGGGGGTAGACTTCCGGCGCAGCGTGTCGTCATGTGCAGAGGTTATGATGGACCGGGGGGGTAGTGGTGTGTCCCACGTGACCTCGATGGGCGTACCGAAGTTGTCGGCCATGTTGTCGGCGTTCGGCCATGTTGTCGTCGTCGTCCATTTTGCGTGGTTCCGTGTGCGTTGATTGGCGGAGGCGTGGCCGCCGTTCGGTGACAAAATGGACGACGACCCGACCACGACTGGCGGGGATCAAGCCAGGCCGCCGCCCAGCGACGATGACGACGTCAACGACGACGGCGAAGGGCGAACGGCGAACATGGCCGCGGCTGGTGTCCATGTTGGGAAAGCTGTGATGTTGTCGGATTGTGCGTGTGTGCTGGTTAAGGTTGGGCCACGTTGTCGGATCGTGGTGTGTTATAGTGTATGGTTTGGGTATATGTTTTGTTTTTCCGGCGGCCATGTTGGAAAAGCGTCGACGTTGTCAACTTGTGCCACGTTGTCGGCTCGTGCATGTGTTATAGTGTACGGGTTTTGTATATGTTTACACTGCCGTTGTCGGCTCGGTGTTATAGTGTACGGGTTTAGTATATGTTTACACTGCCACGTCGACGTTGTCAACGGCCACGGCTCGTTGTTATAGTGTACAGGTTTTGTATATGTTTCCACTGCCACCATTGTTGCCAACTCATGAACTGTAAATTTGAATGTGTGCTTTTGTGGTAAGTATATATTGTAAAAATACAAAAAATGTGCACATCATCGATGTGAAACTCTTGTTGGCTGGCTATTGTGGTGTAATTGTTTTGATTGACACTTCACTTATAAAACATGCATGATAGAAGGAAAAAGGATAGTTGAAAAGAAAAGAAATAACTAAGCAAATTCAAAAAATTTACATATTTATATACAATATATATACCGAAAAAAAATTACAAATACAATATATATATACAGAAAAAAACATTATAAATAGACATATAAATAATATAATTTAATGAAAAAATAAATAAAAAGTTCAGTTTATATTACATTTTATATACAATATATATACAGACAAAAAAAAACGGTTATAATATATATACAAAAAATAAAACATTATATCAAAAAAACATCACTTTGTATATTACAATATGGATACAATATACAGAAAATAAAACATATGAAAAAAAACATCACGTTCTTCATATTTAATGTGCACGACCATCTGTAACAGAAACAAAAACAATATTAGTGATGTATAATTGATAGGCGTAGGATGGATTAGAATAATGTGTACTGTTACATACCTCAAAAATGCATGCGTGCATAAAATGGGTGTATTGGCCTGCTGAATGCATACACCCGACATTGCGGACATCCTGGCGGCGACCCCTCCAGTGCCACGGTTTGAAACCAGTTGATGATGCACAGATAGTGGTATGTGTGCCCACACATTAAGCCGAGGAGTCTCTGCCCCTCAGTATAATTTTCTTGGCACACACTACAAGATGTGTGCCCTAACATACCCTGAATGGGGCAGAGATCTCCACGGCTCCATCGCCACGTTGGAAATCTACTTCTGAGAAGTAGTCTCATCGTGGCGACTTCGCTATGCATCCTTGGTTCCACCGTGTCGATAATATCATAAAACACGCATGGCGCGTCTTCTGGAGGGGACTGTAATCGTGGATCGTGCCGCATATGCTGTTGCTGAGGTTGTGGTTGAGGCTGCTGAGGCTGCTGAGGTTGTGGCTGCTGTTGAGGCTGTGGGGATTGTGATTCTGGTTGTCGTGCTGTACTTATCCATTGCGGACGTGGTTGCGGCTGTTCCTGTGGTTGTGGCGGTGGTGATGGCGATTGTGGTGGTGGTGATTGTGGCGGTGTGATCGTTATTTGCCGTGCTTGTGGACGAATATCACTGGTGAAAAGAATAAATATAAAAATCATGTAAAAAAAAACATGAAAGTATGTAGACATAAGAAGAAGACTTACATATTAAATGTGATGGTAGGTAATTGTTGTTGTTGTTGATGCTCATCAACATTATTTTCATCATCATCATTATTAGTTCTTTCAAGCAGTAACGTATCACTGTCACTATCATCGTCATCATAAACCATCATCTCATCATTGCTGAAAAAAAAAGTACACTTTTAATACCAGATGTAAACGCAATAGTACAAGCGAACGTTAATGAAAAAAACGTACCGACTCGTGCCGGCTTCCTGAGATGCAGCAGCAGCAGCAGCAGCAGCAGCAGCAGCAGCAGCAGCAACAGCAGTAGCAGCAGCTGAACCGGTAGCATCACTGAAAAAAAAAATACATTTGAATACCGAACGTAAACGCAATAGTACAAGTGAATGTTAATAAAAATGGTCTTACCGACTCGAGTTTTGTTGTGATACTGATGAAGGTCCCAATAAGGCCTGACGTAACCTTTGGGAACTATAAAAAATAAACAGTAAGTCAGTCGAATGTTGTATTCTGTTTGTACTCGTTAAATAAAAAAAATGTTGTAATTTACCTTCGAACTCGTCGCTGCTCCTCACAGACTCTTTTATACAATCTATTATCGCTTCCACTCATTCTGTAAAACGTAACAAGAAAAATGTTGTATAGTAATTTGCTAACATAATAATGTGTGTGTGTGTAATGTCTAATATTAACGTAAAAATATAGTAAGTACTTACATGCAAATTGAAAAATTATAATGAATGTGATAATACTTATTATGACGAAATGCTTATATATACGTATATGCTTGGTAGGAGTCTGCTATAGACAAAGTCCCCTTACCCTCAAAGTGTTCACCACACACACACACACACACACACACACACACACACACACACACACACACACACACACGGCTTGCATCCTGTACGTAACAAAGCCCCTCGCCATCACAAAGTTCACACGCTGCGATAACATATGGCTAGTCAGCGAATAAAATTAACTGCACATGTGCATAGTGTGGGAAAGTCTCAGTGGGAGTCGATTACATCCTGTTATAAATATTAACCATTAATGTCTAATCGTCTACCTCACCTCTCCTACCAATTGAAAATTAAATGAAAGTAAATAAATAAATTTTATATTTGCAATACAAGTTTATTATTACCATGAGTTACTGCTCTGTGTATCTTAGTCTCTTCATGTTAGGACTGGTATCGTCATTGGTTAACGCACGTTTACACACTCTGTAGTGTCCGTACGCGAGTGTAGTTACACCATCGTCCAGTACGTACCTCTTATCGTCATAAGGAGACAGGGAAAGTTTTGTTACACGTTGCGTGTACAGCTTATGACGATCGCTTCGTATACACTCGGCAGAGGTGAAAACTGTACGACTATCGAAAAGACACTCGCTGTATAACTGATGACGTAACCTTTTTTTTATTGCCGTTCTTGGAACACCTTTCGCCACCTTTTTGTCGGTACAGTCGGACAACAGGAGCGAGTAACATTTAGCTCTGAGTCCGACGAATTCCCTGATGGGTTTCCCATTAGTTTCATCCTTGAACTTCCCCACGACTTTTTTGTTGTCGTCGCAATGGCAAGGATGATCTGAGGGATAGTCCGACGTGTCGAAAAGGTGGAGATCCTCTTTCATATCCAAGTACACATCGTCAGTCTGTATGCTGTAAAGTAAACTGTCGGTATCAGTCATCAATAATGTTAATCGTTGTCCGTACTTGCTGACAGCGTACCGATAATGAAAATCGTACATTATCAATTTACTGACATCAAGTACTGTGAAACCAACATACACTGGACGGGAAAGGTATATAGTTCTGTTTCGTAAAGCCAATCCGACCAAGTCGTCGGTGTAGCGGATCATACGCTTTAGTCGTGGATTGGAAACAAGTTTCTGCAGCCGCCCTTTGGTAGAGACTAGTTGGAAGTCTATTCGTTTCCTTACGTTCTCCAGCGATTTACCATAGACAGCGTTGACCATCAGTTTGAAAAAATCTTTTTCAAAACTGTTGGTGGCTGCTGCTCTCTTTTGTGTGTTGAAATCGATAAACGGTTTCATCCACGCTTTCTGTTTAAAACTCAACACCCTATGGATCGCTTTCAATTTTAGACCAAGGTTCAGATACAACTTTAAATTTCGAAAATGAAGAACGTATTTTTGCTTATCGTCCAAAGTCGTTAGCAACTTGGGGACGGACGATGAGGGCGTTTCTGATCCGTTATACCCTTTTGTATAGTGTAGTCGTGTGTGAAGTCGTCGAGAGTACGGTGAAAGTATGTCAGGATTGACGCAGGAACGCACAGGTGCTAGTGGATAATCTGAGTGAAGATCATGAAGTTCGGATGGATAGTGTAGGTCGACCTCAAGTATGTAGCCCATGTCACTGTCATCACTCAGAGTACGTACGTCCAGTGAGTCGATCTCGTTACGATCGAGCCATCTAAAGTCACCGTAAGGGAGTGGCTGTGACATGGCTGCACCGTAAAGGTTGTTGCAGTCGGTGTACAATATGAAAGAGGTCGGCTTTGAAGCATCATACTGATCAGCGATTAGCGGGTTGTTGGCCTTGGCATAGCGGTTGGGTACCATGCTAACACCACCGCGAACGGCTGATTCAATAAAAAGATGCTGATCTATATCCGTCAACAGTTCCAGTCGCACACCGGTCATCTTTAACATCGCGTGCCAAGCAACGCCGGGAAGCGAGTAAAGATGAGCCGGATCAATCTGGTAGTACCGTATGGCCATCTCACGAAACGCCTCGAAGACGTCAGCCAGCAGCAGTACATCTGTTTTAAGATAAAGATCGTGATAATCACCCAGCGTGCGGATTCCGAAAGTCTGCCACACATTCTGTGCATGTGCGTAATCTTCGTCCAACACGGGTGATTCACTCAGCCTATTGAAAAAGTGTTCGCGTGCGGGCAGACATGTTTCGTCGAACTTCTCGCTACCTGTCATGTAATCGTAAGGGTACACCCCCTTACGTAAGAGTAGCTCGAAGTGTTCTTCGAAACATTGCTTTGTTAAAGCGAAATCCGCACCGCTCGCGCGCAAGTTTCCAACAAGTGTATCCAAGGACGTGTTCAAAAATTGTAACGTGTCTACGAAACGTAGGGCACCCAACGTGACTGATACGAAGCGTTCACTAGTGGTAGCGATACAAGTGAGAGTTTCATCATTGTATTTACCCAACCCTTGTATCAAGTGATGTGCGTCGTAACCTCGTAAGTTATGGAAAAAGACAGGAATATGTTGGGCGGACTTGGAGTTGAGGTTACATACGTTGTGAGCTGCGCCAAGGTATCGTCCAGTCAGATGACAATGGTTGCGCACCTTGTCGTCATCAGTCAGCAGTTTTTCGCAGAGATGGCATACGACAGCATTCGTGAAAGATAATACGTCACGATCACTCATAGTCATAGGGATATTGGTACGCATGATCCTGTACAGTTCATGCTCTTCATCGATTAGTCTATCTAAAAAGGTTTCTATCACGTTCACACCGCGATAAACGACCTGTGGTTTGAAAATGTTGCCCTCGTGGTCGACTATGAGGTAGGAAAAACCTGAAGGAAGATGTAACGACTCTGTTGTGGTGGACGATGTGTGTGGAGGAGCATCACAACGATGGCAAGGTACAATGAACGATTCAAAGTCTGCATATATAGCGAAAGGGACTTTATGACAGTACGTGTAATTTTTGAAGTACATAACCTTCTCCTTCTCTTTCGTTGGTAAACGAATTCTTTGTTCACCATACGGTGAACAACGAGGGACATGTTCACTAAGGAGTCGTTCTTCACAGAATCTATGCAGACAGTAGTTGCAATAGAAAGAACGTCCGTTGTGTTTGGTTAGTGAAGATAGTAAGCGGCTAATATTTTTTATTAAACAGTAATGTTTTCGGTCAGCGGTGGTGAGAAGTAATAGATTAAAATGGTGTTGTCTGTCACTGAAAGGAGTTATTCTTAGCGGGTAAATTTCATTTTCTTCGTAACCAAAAACATTTATAGAAATGTCAGAATTGTCTCGTTCGAACTTCACAATATCGCATAGGCGGGTGGGATAAGTTATACCAGAAGTGGTGATACTGTGAATATGTGATTTGTATTTGGATACACGCTCGCTGTCTCTGTGTTGTGGAAACAGTGCGGCCAACACTGACCATATAAAACACATTTGATCGCCTGTATTGTTTACATTGATGATGGATTTAGTACAAGACAATTCAGGAGGTGTACGGATGAAACTGGAGGCGGCCAGCGGTTGGTATCGTGAGAGAACGAGTTCTAACGAGATTATATGATCCAACGCCCAACCGCTACCCTCACGAGTGAATTTATAAATCGATTCGATGATTTTTTCGTACGAAGCTTCTAAACGTTCAGGCAATACGTTCTGATCAGCGATCAATGTCGTATGACATCGTCCATGAAAATAGCCTTCACTCGTCACTTCTTCGTCCTCGTTCGTGTCGGCATTTACAATGTACTTGACAAATCTCGCTTTTAGCGCTATATGCCACTTTATAGTAAGCAAACGTGTCAGTTCGTTTAGAATGTCCGTACGTAACATATCGTGAATTTCATCGAAAAAGGTAATGACATCGTTGACACATTCTTCTTCTTCCTCTACAAGAGGTGTGTAAACGTACGACACCAACGAGCCACGCAACGAATGTTTACGATCAACAGAAAACGTCTGCATTGTTAGAATAACGATAAAAGCAAAATCAATTACTTGCTCACTTGAAGAACATTAGAATACTGATACAAAGTTAGAAAATAAGTAACATTTTATAAGCAGTGCGTGAAAGTTAGCCTGCACGAGACTCGAAGGTGAACGCAGGCAGCGATCACCGCTCCACTTATACTATCTATGATGAGTGCGTGCGCAGCTATTTGTTCCCACTACTGTGCTTTATTTCATACCGACCAATTGACGACAGCAATCCCCACTACGATTGCGCGCGCAGCTACCACTGAGGAAGTGAAATGCAGCGCAACAAACCAACATTCTTGCTTCAGATATGGACGTGCACACATATTCTTTTGCAAGCCGATTAAAAAGCTTTTATAACATCCATCGTCGAGGTAACATTAAATTTTACGTGCGTAAATTTCCGAATACGAACGTGAGATTTTTTGATCTAGCCAAAGCCGGGTTTATTTATGAAGGCGATGATGATGTTGTAAGATGCTGCAATTGTAAAATACGAATTATGGATTGGATGGCGGGTGATGATCCTGTCCAAGTCCATAAGGCGTCAATGCCTACATGTAGTTTCGTTCGTGAACACTTGTAGAAGTCGACGCACGCAAAAACGGCTCTTTTCAGAGCCAACATAAACTCATGTACAAACATACCCGTTTGGGTAGTACTAGTAGTACTCTGTGTTAGTACTATACTAGTACTAATAGTACTATATATATATTACTATTACTAGTACTACTACTAAATGTGTGTACACAATTCAATGTCTGACTGATGGCGTCAATGATAAAAAAATAAAACAAAAGATTTCATAAAAATTATACCTATTAAATATCATGACAATTTCGAAGCTGTATCACTTGCATCGCAGATCGATGACACAATGGATGTTTATCGATACGATGATGGGAAACATTTCACACTAACAAAACCGTTACGAAGCACGATACGTTCCAACTTGTGTTCTATGTATTTTGTGAAGAAAAAACGGTTTTGTGGTAACTACTGTACACGTTATAAGTTTGGTGTTGACAAATATCACGGACGTTGTTGGCGTCACATTAAGAAACGTAGCGGTTATCTCCCGCCGATCGTGCTGTTGATGATAATCTCTGATCGTATACACAACAAATCACGATGGCTTCATTTTATCGAAGAGTGTGATCGAAACAATGTACCGATTGAACTCGTGGTTTATGAAAAGAATATGTTCAAGTGTACAGTACGTCACGCGTGGAATTTTATTTCACGTTTCCGACCGATTCCTGAACTGTATCACGCCGTTCAACGTGTTCACGGCTTACATGATTCACACGGACAAATGAACTATGCGACTGTCTACACAGACATGCTCGCCTACGGAAGTTCAATCCCACACGCTTTGTGTTGCATTGTCATTACAGAGCGCACTATTCCGATACGTACAGCGATTGAAATATACAGAAGCGCGATTATGATAGCACCAAAGTGCGCAGTGGATCCTAGCTACAACGTAAGTTTTGACGTGCGCTGCCCGCCATCTTCGTTACCGACACTTGCGAGAGGGAAACAGTTCACATTGGTGAACAACAAGGCGCAGGGATTGTTTTCAGTAGCCTTTCTGAAGGAATCATTGCCTACACTCCGCAAGTATTGTGAATACTTCGGTCTGCAGTATTCACATGAAAAAGGGTACACAGTGAAAGATCGACGTTTATACGAACAGTGGCAACGATGTACAGGTGCTATGGCAGACGAGTTTTGGTTGTTGAACTCGTATCTTATACACCTGCATATGGAGTCGAGAAGTCATCGTCCGATCATAGAACTCAAAGCTAAACACATGTGCGAGCATCTACCCGTAAACGATAACGTCATAGTCGCGGAAATGCATGAGTATCGTGCCAACGTTATACGCAGCGTCATGTTCAAAGACATGAATTCTGTCAAGACCGTAAGAGCGTTGGACATGAAACAACACACGCTCATGAGATATTACATCGGTATGAGTCTCGTGCGTAATGGACGTATGAAAATCAGTTTAGCGCATGTTTTAACGTACTTACGCAATCACAAGAAGAACGCGTTGTTTTTCCGTTCGGTCGAGATGATATAACTGGACGTGGAGTGGAAATCTTACTACAGTCACGCGATGGAAAGCAGACGTACCAGAACGGTGCCGAGGAGAGTTACATTCAGCACTGAGTTAACGCTTTACCACGTTCCGACGTATTGTGAATCACGGTTCGTACGATATGAGAATGAAACGACAGGTGAAGAACATACAGCAGAGCGTTCGCAAGACTATCGCGAAGGAGTTGCACAGACCGGTAAGAAGGAATTTTCCGAGACGTGCGGTGGAGTTAAAGGGACTTCACGACTTGTACCAAGCGGACCTGGTAGAGATGATACCGCACGCGAAGGTGAACAAGGGATTCAAGTACCTTATGACAATCATTAACGCGTTTAGCAAGTACGCGTACGCTGTTCCGTTGAAAACAAAAACGGGCGTAGAGGTCGCACGAGCTCTGGAACCGATTCTTCGTGCTAATAAAATGAAATATCTGCAGACAGACAACGGGAAAGAGTACTATAACAGTAGCGTACAAAAATTGCTGAGCAGATACGGTATCACACTCTATTCCACGTATAGTGAAAAAAAGGCCTCCATTGTGGAACGTTTTAACCGTACGTTGAAAACGCACATGTATCGTGCGTTCAGTGAACAAGGTCATTATCGTTGGTTGGATATGCTGCCGGAACTAGTCAACACGTACAACAACAGTGTGCACAGAACGATTGGAATGAAACCGTGTCAGGTGAAAGAATCCAACGAACGTACAGTGCTACAAAGGATTCGTGTGAACACAGCGAGGAGCATCGTTTATAAACGACCGAAATTCAAAGTAGGCGATCGTGTGCGTATAAGCAAACACAAAATGACATTCGCCAAAGGATACACACCAAATTGGACAAACGAGATATTTCTCGTTCATTCGGTGCGTACCGGCAGCGTACCCATTACCTATTCGCTAAAGGATCATACAGGAGAAGTGTTGAAAGGTGGTTTTTATGAACATGAAATCAGTAAATCGAACGTTGGTGACGTGTACTTGGTAGAAAAGATTGTACAACGTAAAGGCGATCGTGTAAAAGTCAGATGGTTAGGATTCGATGGTAAACACGATTCGTGGATACACAAGAAGAACTTGCTATAACAACTATTCGACTCATGGAAATAGAACCAGTATGCATCGATACGTTATGATGACAACATGCACGCTGTGTACAGTGTAAAAGACATTGTGTCACATCCTGGTTACGATGAGTACATCGTGAACACGACTGCAAACGACGTTGAACGCATGCGTAGGATCTTGACAGTGCACGAGTACTGGCAACGGGTTATCAATCGTGTGAAGAAATTCCGTCTTAACGAAATAGTACCAAGTGGTACCGGATTCGATCACTACAAAGAATGTGTTTGGTCGGATCCGAACTGTGAAACGGGTCCGGACACTTGTGTATGCAGTTACATATCTACCGACTGCTGCAATATAGTGCGACTATTAAATAGACTGTGCACGGAACGTCAACATGAAAATATTGCAACAAGCGCACAGATTAAAAATAAAGGACGTGGACTATTCGAAATTGTGCGGCGATGGTGGTGGGGGTGGTTGTGGCAGAAAAAAACGTAAACACGGACGTCTTCTGCCCGATACCGTTCGTTCGATCATCTGCGGACCTTCTGCGTGCGGGAAGACAAACGTCATGTTCAACCTGTTGTTCGATGTAAACGGATTAAGATTCGCGAACTTATACGTGTTTTCTAAATCACTATTTCAACCTAAATATCAGATGCTGGAGACCTTGATGACACAACTTTCCAACGAAGGAATGGGTTATCACGCCTACAACGATAACGAAGAGGTACCGCCTCCCGACGAGGTCGATCCTGATTCTATTATGGTGTTCGATGATGTGTCTTGTGAAAGACAACACAATATACGCAAGTATTTCTCTATGGGACGTCACAGCGGTGTGGATGCGTTTTACCTTTGTCAGACGTACAGTCAAGTGCCAAAACAGTTGGTTCGTGATAATGCCAATCTAATAGTATTGTTCAAACAGGACGATCGCAACTTGAAGCATGTGTATAACGATCATGTCAACACGGACATGAAATATGACACGTTTAAGAACATGTGCGCTGAAGCGTGGAAAGATCGTTATGGCTTTCTCGTTGTGGACAAGGATTCTTCTATCGACACCGGTAGGTACAGAGTCGGTTTCGATCGTTTCATAGTAGTCGCACCTAACGATTAAACAAAAAAAATTGTCAAAAGTTTAGCTAAATACACGTGTCCTGCTGTCAACGACTTTAGTTGTCGTACTACCGTTTATCGAGATGGATGACAAGAAAAAACGATTAGCACGTGATATCGACACGATCAGTGATGACATACGGAAGAAATACCGTGCGTTAAAACATGGTATTCGTGAAGAAGAAGCAACGTTATCCAAAAGTTACAAACCGATTCTGGAACCGTTACAAAATATTTCACAAGCATTGCTTGAAAAGAAACGTAAAACAACAAATGAAAAGCCGATAAGAGTGAAAAAAATGAAACAAGAAGAAGAGGAAGAAGAAGAAGAGGATCCATTAGATGCAATTAGTAAGAGCGATGTAGGAACACCACTTCGTTCCCGAACGAAACCGTCTTTCCTGAAAACACCCGTGATAGCCGAAACATCAGGTGATGACGATGAGGACGATCCTAGTCAAAACATTGAAAAAATGTTAGACACACCGGAAGGAAGACGTAAAGCGCGTAGATATTTTCAGGACAAATACGACAGTGAATCGTTAGCGAACAAGTACATGCGTATGATCGTTTCGTCCGAACGCGATCGTCTGATGGACTATACGTACGGTGTAAGACATGAAAACGGAAAATGGATGATTGGTGATTCACAGTTCGAAATCGATAAGGACGATACGATTCTTATCAACGGTAAACGATACAAAGGTACACCCGGACTCTACGAACTTGTATTCATGAAGCATCCTAATGAAAATATTTACAAGGAATCAGATCTGAAAACGTACAAAGATATACTGCGTAACACCAACGCGCATAAGCAGTATTACTTAGCGAACGCACAGGTGAACGCGAACAGAGGTGTAAAGTATAAACGAATAATATCGCAACTGTTTCCATCGAAACGTACAGGACAGGGGCATAATAATATTGATACATCGTATATGACGCTAACGAGAAAAAAAGACAAAATCGATTACGTGCACTGGGACGATCCGAACGAACTGGTGGACAGATTGCGACTGTTAATGGCATCACAACGTGTTGGAAACAGTGGGCACACGAACGAAATCGTCTCCATAGTGGAAGAACTACGTGAAGCAGACATAATCGTATAACAAGAGCGGTATATATCATCTGACATTAGCAGCAGCAGCATGGAATCGATCTTAAAGGACTCGTTAATGCCGTGTGCTCCCTATTCGATTCTGAAAGCCGATAAAGTATAAATAATACTGTCGTACACGCACCGGGGGACATTCCACGATTGGTTGTGACAACATGGATATCGTGCTACTGTTTATTATTGCGTGCACAAGCGCCGTCGTCGTCGCATCGACCGTTAACGCTAACGATGTAGATTTCGCTATAGATTATTTGGTGCGATACGGATACGTGCCCGACGATAGTTTACGACTCACGGACAACACTACCATCGATATGGACGCCTACCTTCGCACGTTTCAAGTGAATTACAATTTAACCGTAAATGGAGAATTGAACAATGAAACGATGAATCTGATGCGTGCGCGGAGATGTGGTAACGAAGATTTCGTGTCGTACACCTTACGAACGCCGTGGGCCAAGAAACGTCTGTCGTGGCGATTCTTTCACGGTAGCGTCAGCGCTATAGAAGCGTCGCGACAAGCGTTCGCTGTGTGGCAGAAACATTCGAATCTGGAATTCGAATATCGACCCAACGACATAAACGCAGACATGGTTATCGCTATGAAATATTTTAAACACAGGTGTCTGACTTCCAGGTGCACGATCTGCGGGTACGATTTGGACGGACGAGGAGGTATACTCGCTCACGCTTACTACCCGCCCGATTTACCGTATAACACTACTGAAATACATATGGACTACTACGAGTCGTGGAATTATACAAACGCAACCGAAATACCGGACGATCAGACCAGTTTTCTTCAGGTGCTAACGCACGAAATCGGACACGCGTTAGGACTGTCTCATTCCCTCGAGAGGGATTCGATCATGTACCCGTTCTACGTACCACGCTCGGACGGACCGTTCGACCTGAGAGACGACGATATAAGAGGCATTCAACGCTTGTACGGGAAGCCGCCGCCGCCGCCCGCTACGACGACGACGACAACGTCAACGTCGACGACGACGTCAACGACGACGACGACACCGACAACGAACGAGACCGTGCGGACGACAACGGATTTATGTCGACTAAAGAACGTTAACCAATTTTTAATAATCAACAGACATCTGTATATCGTGCACGATAACTTTTTGTGGACATTGGATATCGAGTCGAAGCGAACGGGCGAGAGTCCGCTTCTGTTGACGGATTGGTTGACTTTCTTACCGCCGACGTTCACCAACGTTTCGGCGATGTACCAGAGACCGCGGACCGAAGAAGTGGTGCTTTTCATAGACAACTATGTATACATGTTTGATATACACAGTCTGCAGCCGGTGAACGGGTATCCGCGTTCAATCACAACGCTCGGTGTTCGCACGATGACTAAAATAAACGCTGCAATACACACGTACACGGGTCGAACTCTTCTGTTGTACAACGATATGTATTACAGTGAGATAGACGAGTGCACGTTCACGATCAAGAAACATGGTTATGTTAAAGATCGTTTTGTCGGCTTACCAGAAGCCGTTGATAGTGCGTTCCGATATATCGACGGAAAAATTTATTTCTTCAAAGACACACACGTATACGTGTACGATGAATTTCTAGATACGATTGTAAAAGGAAAACATAACGACGCACTATCCGTTGTCGGAATAAAATGCATAGACAGTACAATCGTATCAAAACTAATCGATTTATTACGTGAATACGTATAAATGTCGTGCACAACGAACGAGGCGCATCATTCACGAGATGAGTGTCGACAAGTTTGGCAGACACCAGAGCGCTGTCAGAGCGCGAAGAGAGACGCGACGCAGTCTGCGAGAGGATATTGGTATCACAATGACCGAGGACGGACACTTTGATGTAGCGGGAAAAAAAATACATAATTTGGGCGAACCGCGCGATGATAGCGATGCCGTTTCACTGCGCTTTGTGCGTGACAATTGTCTGTTAGCTGGCGATTCGTCGACGGCGGCGCAAGGAATAGATGCGAAAGGTCGTAAGCTCGTCAACGTCGGCGCTCCTGTCGATCTCGCGGACGCTGTCAACAAGCAGTACGTAGACTACTCGTGCTTACGTTTCACACAATTGGTACCGAACAAGAAGAACGGGGCTGTCGTCGACGCACGAGACCATCGCATACAGTCTCTGAGGGAACCGATTCGTGCGAGAGACGCCGCGACCAAAATATACGTGGACTCGAAAATCATACCGAAGGATACGAACTCTAACCTAATGGTCGGCAATGTGCGGATAACACAGTTAGCTCCACCCATGAACAACAAGGACGCAGTGAATTTGGAATTTTTGAACCGACACACAATCACCGCGGTAAACGATGCTTATTTCAACGCGCAAGGAAAAACCATTCTAAACGTTGGCGATGGTGGCGCACGGGCCACAGATGCAGTGAACGCGCGTCAATTGGAGGACGTGAAGCGGTACGCGAAGAGCGAAACGTACAAACTCGCAAAAGTGTTCCAACATCGTTGGGAGAAAGTGGTATCGTATATCTATAAATTGCATACACGCGCAGCGCGTACTTCACTTGGTGCCGAAGAGGCAGACTTACTACTTATGAACAAGACGGAGACGAGCGTGTTGATTAGTGATCTGGACAAATCCAACAACGAGCAAGATTGGAGATCTCTTTATCGAGAGCAAACGAAACAGTAGTCATGTATGAACTACGTAGCCGTGTTGATAAAAAAAAAGGGGGGCGTGGTCTTATCGGAAAAATAGTTAAAAGCGCGGTACCATTCGTCGCGAAGTCAGTACCTACACTGATCAATCGAGCGGTGGACGTATTACCGGTAGAACTACATCTGCCTGGCTACAGGTTCTGCGGACCAGGAACGAAACTAGAGGAGAGATTGAGTCGTGGTGATCGAGGAATCAACGAGTTGGACGAAGCCTGTCGCGAACACGATATCGCTTACAGCAAGTACAAGGACAACGAACGACGAGGTATAGCGGATCGTGTGCTAGCCGGTAAAGCGTGGGAACGAGTTAAAGCTTTGAATTCAGGCATCAGTGAAAGAGCGTACGCAGCAGCCGTAGCAGCAGCAATGAAGGCGAAATCTGCGTTAGGCAGCGGGCTATGCTGTAGTGGTGGTGGTGGTGTGCGTAAACGTCGACGTCGCACCAGACGACGCAAGCCGGTTCGACGCACGATAATCAGGAAGAGGAGGAGGACGACGACGACAACAGGGACAGGAAAACGACGAAGAAGGAGTGGTGGTAAAAAGGCTTCAGGACTCTATCTTCGACCGTACCGAAAAAACTAATCAAAATACCCGTGCGTCCATTGTCCGATAATGATCTCTATGAGTACACGAAACGATTGCGTATACCCTATTTCAGAGGTGTGTACATGCGCGACGCACTTCCTAGTACATCACCGTGGGTGAACGAAAGTGCGATCGTGAATCTGGACGATGCTAGCGGACCGGGCACGCACTGGGTATGCTACAAGAAGCGAGGCGACAGAGTCTGGTACTTTGATGGATTCGGCAATCTACGTCCACCTGTCGAGCTAATGCGGTACTTTGGATCGAACGTGACCGACGTTCATTACAATTACATGCGAAAACAACCGTCGGATACAGTCATCTGCGGACATTTATGTTTAGAGTTTTTGACATCGAACGATCAGTAAACTACAAGATGTCTTCGCTTACGGTCACCGTCACAGGAACGGATCCGAGCGCACTGGTTTGTGACTTTTTTCCACCGCTTGAATTGACGGACGGTGAATGGTACGCAGGACTGCTGGACTTTACCACGTACAACTCTATACCGAACGTGGAGAGTGGAAAAAACAATGTCTTTCCTGTACTAAAGGGAGCACGTAAAACGTTAGAGCTTGTCAATATACCGACCGGTGTGTATGAAATCAGTGATATTGAAACATACCTGAAAAAAGAACTAGCAGACCCGAAATTTTCTCTACGACCCAACAACAACACATTGAAATGTGAAATTTATTGTTCATACGATATCGATTTCGGATGTACGGAACACACGATCGGTACCATGTTGGGTTTTTCCAAGAGCCGCAAGTTAGAAGCGTATATATTACACACGTCGGATGCGCCTGTAAACATTAACAAAGTGAACGTTTTGGAGATAAGGTGTAACGCTGTTCAAGGTTCATACAAGGCGGGTCGAAACGAGCATATATTGCACTCGTTCTATCCAACAGTTGAGCCAGGATTCAAGATAGTCGAAACGTCTAGAAACGTCATTTATTTTCCGCTTAACGTACTACACTTGCGTAACGTTACAGTGTCCGTACACGATCAGGACGGTGATATTGTGAATTTTCAAGGGGAAGTCATCACCGCACGTATACATTTGAAACGTGTGTAGTAATCATGGGAATTTATTTCACCGAAACCTCCATGAAGAGCGGAGGTAGCGACGGCTTGCACTGCAAGATAAAAGAGGACAACACTTTTGGAAAAGGTATCAGTAGACGTTCGTCGTTGACACGATTAACAGCAACTAACCGACGCTACCTGATTTCACTAGGATTCAAACTCAAGAGAAACAAGTAACATGACGGACAGCGGTATAGTCTTATCGGTTGAACGTCGACCGTTCTTTGAAGACAACATCACACATTATGAATATCATCCTCATGCACCGTACGCGTCGGCGTCACGATATGGAAATAATGATGAGATACGCATACCTATCCTGCAACAGGAAGTCTTCACTTTACCGATGGAAAGTTTCCTGTACGTTGAAGGCAAGTTGAGCAAAAAAACCACTGCCACTGGTAATGTGAACGTGAAAATGATAAACAATGCGATTGCGTTTCTCTTCGAAGAAATCCGTTACGAATTGGCCGGCGTGGAAGTAGATCGTACCAAGAGTGTTGGCATCACATCCACTATTAAAACCATACTATCTGCCAGCAAGCAGGACATTGTTTCGATGCAAAATGCCGGTTGGGTTGCTCCTACAGCTGACGAGCTAACACCATCTGGTAAAAATAATGAATTCAACTTTTGCATACCGTTGAGGATGCTGATGGGATTTGCTGAAGATTTCACACATGTTATTTTAAACATGAAACAAGAACTGATACTATTACGCACTTCCACTGACGTTAACGCTCTGTTCTCGTCTACGGATGCGCCCGCTAACGCTGATATAGAACTAACAAAAATCTCTTGGATGATTCCGTTCGTGTATGTGAACAATGAAGTACGGATACGATTATTGGATATCATACGCAAAGACCTACCACTATTCTTACCGTTTCGTAGTTGGGAACTGCACGAGTACCCGGTTTTACCAACGACTGACAGACAGACTTGGACAGTGAAAACAACTACACAACTGGAGAAACCGCGGTACGTGATACTCACCTTCCAGACCAGCAGAAAGAATAATCTGAAAAAACATGCCGGCGAATTCGATCACTGCAATGTGACAAATGCGAGACTCTTTCTGAACGACAAATACTACCCGTACGATAACCTGAACCTGGATATCGATAACGGACGTTATGCATTGCTGTACGACATGTATACACGATTTCAAAAGTCATACTACCACAGAAGTCAACCCAACGTACTTCTAACGCCTACTGAGTTCATAGCAAAAGCACCGTTATTCGTCTTCGATTGTAGCAGACAGGATGAGTCGCTCAAGTCTTCACCAGTCGACGTCAGATTGGAATTCGAGTCATCGAGCAATTTCCCCGCTCAGACCGCGGCCTACTGCTTGATACTGCATGATTCGCTCAACGTGTACACTCCGTTATCCAACACAGTGCGCAGACATAATTAAACATTTACTATAAATTATTGTTTTTTTTTGCTGTAAATATAATGTTGCTTTTTAGAATGTAATGTATGTGTTACATGTATGCGATTTTTATTTAAAAAATGTAATCAATTTTTATGTATTTGCTGTAAATAGAATGTAATGTATGACTTACATGTATGTAATTTTTTATTAAAAAAAAAATGTAATCATTTTTCATGTATTTTATTTTGTGGAGGGGGAAACGATTATCCTCTTCTTCCTATTTTTTTTTGCTCAGTGTTTCATCAACACGACTCGCGAGAGGACGCACAAGATGCTTTCACACGATTTCGATGATGATGATACCAAACCCAAGAACGACCGCTATTTCAAACAATGCGGTGAAGCGACAGCAACAACAATCAAGTCCTTATCACCAGACGATAAAGAAGTGCAAGTCATCTTAATTCAAAAAATCACATCTCCGTACCCGCGTTACAGAAGCTTGGAAAATCGTTTAAAGAGTTTTAAAGAATGGCCTGTATCGTTAACGATAACACCTAAAGAATTATCAGAAGCGGGTTTCTTTTACACTGGATGCAACGATAGAGTGATTTGTTTTTGCTGTGGAGGCGGATTAAACAAATGGGAACGTGGAGAATATGCTTGGATGGAACACGCACGTCATTTCCCTGCGTGCTCTTACGTAATGTTAATGAAAGATAAAAATTTTATCATCAAGGCACTGGGTATCGTTACCGAAGCGCAAGCACCAACAGCAATAGCGACAGCAGAGAACGAACAACACGTCGACACTATCAAGGAGAATATAAAAAACATAGAAGGAAGCTCTAATCGTGATACAATGTGCAAAGTCTGTTACGCACAGAACGTGGAAGTTGTACTTATTCCCTGTCGACATTTTATCACATGTGTGAATTGCGCCATAACCCTACATACTTGTCCTTTATGTAGAACCACATGCACCGCTTACATGAGAGCGTATTTCTAGTTCATTTTCACACCTTAATTTAATCGATTAGTGAACACAAGGTTTGAAAATATATGCTGCCGTGGCAAAAGTGTTTAATCCAAGTCCACTAATATCGCATACCTCAGTGTTTGAACAGCACGCTTTGAAGACGGACGCATGGAGCTGTTATCTCCCTACCAGTACATACGCTGTAGTGAATTAAAGCACACAATACTATACCCTATAGACATTTTTGTATACAACATTTTGACCTGTAAATTTGTTGCACTGATCCGTGACGAAAATATAAGGTACAAAATAAACGTTCCAAAAAAATTCTTTACGAGCGTTTCACAACATACAACGTGTCTGTTTCGTAAGACGGACGGATCTGCAGCGTTCTTAGTAACACCAAACACATTATTTATAACGAAAAAAGGATGTGCGAGGATAATCTAGCAGTCATCCTTGACTTTCACTGTTTCATCGACAACGATGGAAACGAACTCGTTAAGGAACTATCCATTATGGATGTCACTGCATTTGCCAGCAGACATTGGATATTTTCACCTCCAGCAAACATGATTGTTTCGAATCATAAACATGCGAGGACAAACAGATGGTTAACAGAGCATTATCATGGACTAGCGTGGACGGACGGGGACACATCGTATGAACATCTTGTGCTGATATTAGAAAAATATACATTTCCTTTTAAATTTGTGTTCGTAAAAGGATTGCAAAAAAAAAAATTTCTACAGAAGCGTATCGTACATTTTAATATTATAAATTTAGAAGATTTCGGTTGTCCTAAACTCGATCAATTACAATCAATACATGGAACAGTCTGTCTCGTGCACCACTTACTTCCAGAAATATGTACAAATACTAGAGTACACGCTTTACGCGAGTGGGTTGTATCAGATTTTAGAGTAATCAATATGTTTCTAATAAATTACTAATTGAAAACATTATTGTTTAGCGCTTACGTAAAACAAATTAACCTTTCTGACGATTACATCACTCTGTATAGTCATATAAAAAAAATTAGATTCACCGACATGTTCTAACACGCATGAGTGCTGTTAATTAAATCATTCTGTCTATTCATAAAAAAAATAACCGAGTCGTCTCCTCTTCCCCGCCTACCCATCGAGTCGTGAGAAGTCAAGTCGTATCCTGTTCACACGGATAAAAATAAACGCTTACTGTACGATAAAAAATTTAGCTTCAGCAACATGTTCTAACACGCATGAGTGCTGTTAATTACATCATTCTGTCTATTCATAAAAAAAATAACCGACTCGTCTCCTCTTCCCCGCCTACCCATCGAGTCGTGAGAAGACAAGTCGTATCCTGTTCACACGGTTAAAAATAAACGCTTACTGTACGTTATGTAGTTCCCCCTCTCTGGTTCCACCTCCACAACTACCTCCCTATTTATTCCGCTGTGTGCGAGCGTTATTCGTTCAGTCCTTGAGAGACGCGCGAGACAAATATAAAATTCTTTATTTTAAAATGGCATCATTCACTGAAAAATTTGCAACTATTAGCGCAATTGAATATAAAAAAATAAAAGAATTAATAATCGGTGTAAAATATCCGATAGAAGAAATGCAGAATATAGACGCGAAGTACGGGAAAGCCGTACTCGTCACTCTTCTACAAATAATAAATTATTATGCGTAATAAATTTATAAATTAAAATCTAATTTGCTTACACATAATATAAATGTATGCAAATGTATTTATTAGTTTTACTTATTTGTAATTCATACACAATTGTCACACATGTTTACATATTAATTTTTGTCATTACTGTGTACGTCATCATATTTTAATTTGTAATTACTTTATTTAGATGAATATTGTACACAAATGTCATATTGTATATGTTTACATATTATGTATTTTGTACTTGTCACCACTGTTTACTGTTACATAATATTTATTTTAAATTGTAATATATTTTGATTACTTGTATTTTAATTAAATAATATTGCTTTAACATTTTTATTCTATATTTATTTCACAAATCCTTGAAAGATTAACACTAATCATCACTCAATATACAAGCTAAAAGAAATGTTGCGCAATGTGCATTCATGTGTTATTACATATAACTAATTTAAAAAATCAATATTATTAAACAATAATTGCTTGATTAGAAATTACAAAAATTATTTTAAAATAAAACTTACCTTGTACGAGCTCTAGTTGAGAATTGCTTGATTATATTATATTTTAGAAATTAAAAAATTATTTAAAAATGAAACTTACCTTGTACGAGTTCTAGTTGAGTTACTGAATGTGAATCTCGTCGAACGAAAATTAAAAAAATTATTTAAATAATGAAAATTATTTTAAAAAAAAAATGAAACTCACTCTGTACGACTGAATGTGAATCTTAACGAACGAAAATTAAAAAAATTATTAAAAAAATGAAAACTTATTTAAAAATGAAAAACTCACACTGTACGAGTTCTAGTCTCGTTGAACAATGTGATGATGTGAGCAATTCGTACAGCGTATATATACGCTATCTCAAGGATGAACGCGAAAGCAGCTGGTATCAACCAGAGCTGCTACACGTGCAGTCAAGGACAACCATTTAGCTTGGCTTTTCTGTTTCGACGACAAAAAAACCTAGAGCTACTACACGTGCAGTCAAGGACAATCACTTAGCTTGGCTTGGCTTTCTGTTTCACACAATAATTTATGTACGGTCATCACTTCGTTCACACACACATTAACAAATGCGCAGACAGCTGGAGCCCAATTAAAATATTACATCACCAACGACTTGTGTTCTTCAAATTATGTACGGCTATTAAAGCCTCAGCTCTCACGCTTTGATAATAGATGGCTAGACAATTACATCATCACCAGCATGTGTACATATGCTCAGATAGCCAATTATTATTCATTAGTTAGTCAACGGATAGGGTTCTGTTATTAAACAAATGGATGTACGCACACACAAGCGCGCACAGACAGCTGGAGCCCATTTAATAATATTACATCACCAACGACTCGCGTTCTTCAAATTATGTACGACTAATAAAGCTTTCGTTCACACGCTTTGGTAACAGATGGGCACACAGATGGATTGATTACATCATCACTAGCATGTGTACATATTATGCTCAGAGAACCGAAGCCAATTCATTACAACTAAACATTCAATTATGCAATGCATATCATGTGTATTTTCTTACATGTACACAACAATGTAAATTTTTTGAATTTGCTTAGTTATTTCTTTTCTTTTCAACTATCCTTTTTCCTTCTATCATGCATGTTTTATAAGTGAAGTGTCAATCAAAACAATTACACCACAATAGCCAGTCAACAAGAGTTTCACATCGATGCTGTGCACATTTTTTGTATTTTTACAATATATACTTACCACAAAAGCACACATTCAAATTTACAGTTCATGAGTTGGCAACAATGGTGGCAGTGGAAACATATACAAAACCTGTACACTATAACAACGAGCCGTGGCCGTTGACAACGTCGACGTGGCAGTGTAAACATATACTAAACCCGTACACTATAACACCGAGCCGACAACGTGTAAACATATACAAAACCCGTACACTATAACACATGCACGAGCCGACAACGTGGCACAAGTTGACAACGTCGACGCTTTTCCAACATGGCCGCCGGAAAAACAAAACATATACCCAAACCATACACTATAACACACCACGATCCGACAACGTGGCCCAACCTTAACCAGCACACACGCACAATCCGACAACATCACAGCTTTCCCAACATGGACACCAGCCGCGGCCATGTTCGCCGTTCGCCCTTCGCCGTCGTCGTTGACGTCGTCATCGTCGCTGGGCGGCGGCCTGGCTTGATCCCCGCCAGTCGTGGTCGGGTCGTCGTCCATTTTGTCACCGAACGGCGGCCACGCCTCCGCCAATCAACGCACACGGAACCACGCAAAATGGACGACGACGACAACATGGCCGAACGCCGACAACATGGCCGACAACTTCGGTACGCCCATCGAGGTCACGTGGGACACACCACTACCCCCCCGGTCCATCATAACCTCTGCACATGACGACACGCTGCGCCGGAAGTCTACCCCCACCACAGGGATTTTTGAATTTCGCGCCAAAAGGGGGGGCTGTGACGTCACTTCCGCGTTAGAACTCTCATTCTTACCCTACTTGAGAGCAACTGAAACGACAGACTACGGTTAAATCAACTACTACGCACCTCCACAAAAAGGGACGGATGTTATGTTAACCGACGACAGCAAAAAACCATGTCCAAGAAAAAGAAAATAATTACAATTGAGAATAAATGAGAAGAAGAATGAACAAAGAAACTAAACAGGGATTGAAGAAAGGAATTTATGTAAGAAAATAAACCTTACAGAGGAAATATGAGCAACTGTGCGACAAATAAAAATCATCCACCTGGGTATAAAAGAAAATATAATAATAAGAAATAATTTTGAAAATAATAAAAAGAAGGAATTTTGAATATTAATAAAAATTCAAAAAACAAAGTAAGTATATCTTATTACAAGATTATTTGTGAAAGAATCATTTTGAAAATAATAAAAAGAAGGAATTGTGAATAATAATAAAAATTCAAAAATATAGTAAGCACCAGTTACTACAAATAATTTATGAAGAAACAATTTGGAAATATAATATAAAAGAATTTTGAATTAAATAAATCACGAAATTCAAAAACAAAGTAAGAACAACTTACTACAACTATCTTGAAAGACACATTTTGGAAATAATAAAAAGGAAAGAATTTTGAATTAAATCACGAAATTCAAAAATATAAGTAAGAACAACTTACTACAACAATCTTGAAAGAAACATTTTGAAAATAATAAAAAGAAAGAATTTTGAATTTATCATAAAAATTCTAAAATATAGTAAGAACACCTTACTAACCATTATTATGAAAACTATTATTAAGAGGAATTAAAAAGAAGGAATTTTGAATAATAATAAAAATTCAAAAACAAAGTAAGAAGAACTTACTACAACAATCTTGAAAGAAACATTTTGGAAATAATAAAAAGAAAGAATTTTGAATTTATCATATAAATTCAAAAATATTGTAAGCACACCTTACACACCAGTTATTTATAAAAACTTTAAGGAATAAGAAGAAAGAATTTTGAATTTATCATAAAAATTCAAAAACAAAGTAAGTATATCTTACTACAAGATTATTTGTGAAAGATACATTTTGTAAATATAAAAAGACAAGAATTTTTTTAAAAATCATCAAAATTAAAAAACCAAGTAAGACCACTTTACTACAATTATTTTAAAAAAAATCTCTAGAAAATAAAAAGAAAAAGAATTTAGAATTAAACCTGTCAATTCTAAAAGATATAGGAATGTCAATTTCAACCAGATAAATTGTAAAAACCTTCTATGAAATTGTATAAAAAGAAATACAAACCAGTGATACGATTAACTGAATAAACTTGTGTGGAAATAAAAATAATAACACTTTGAAGTGGTATAAAGAGAAACAATGACCTCATTCAAAAAATTAATTAAGACATTCATTTGAATAAAAAAACCAGAGAGAAGTAATTTGAGAAAAGAGTCAAAGTTATAAATGCAATTAAATAAATCAATAATGAAATGATCATGAATTAAGTGTCAAATATAATAAAAAACAATTATAAGAAAGTTCTAGAACATGGAACAAATAAAAACTGAGAAACAAACAAATATATCAGAAATATATTGTCACCGGACAAAAGGCTTGCCGCATGACAAATGGCGCCAACCGTACACTCTAGTTATTTTGGTGGCCCTAAAAAGGACCGAGTGGCGAGAACTGTGATGTTGGTCGTGCCGCGCTGAGGTGTTCGGCGGCTGCGCCCGCTGATCGTGGCGTACTGCAGTCCTCCTCTTCTTTCGGCACCGGTTGTAGAGTCGGCTGCCGGCCCAGCGAAATCCATCGCTGGCGCGGAACGGGAGTGCGAAGACGCAAGAACGGCGGCGGTTCTATTCTTCGGCTGTTCCTTCCGGCTGACTCCGCCCCGATGTCGTCCGAGAGAGGAGAGGAGATGAAGTGCGTTCGATGGCGTGGAGATGGAGAGTGTGCAAAATTTTCTGCCGGCCCGGGTTTTATTGACTAACCGGGATCGCTGATTGGCTCGCTCCGAGCACGTTGTTTGATTGGCTCGCTGTGTCCACCGCTGGTACTGGAGAGCAGATGTTCGCATACCGCTGCCGTCACAATATGCTACCATAAATAAAAGCAGATTGTAACAAAAAACCAGAGAAGAATAAAGAAATAATAACAAAAACTTTATATGATAATTAACATTGATAATTATATTAATAAAAGAGTTTCCCACCATAATACCAATTGAAATAACCATCAAGTTAACAAGTCAGGAGAATAACTGAGATAGAAATATTAAAATCTCTGAGCAATATACGAAATGAAGTATCCAAAGATTTTTTTTTAAATAGTAACAAAAGTGTACTATTCTGAAATAATTATGTTAATAACTGTCTGTAGATAAGTCCAGCAGTATTAATATGTTTTTTGAGCAGAGATGATTTACCTCTGTACTCAAATAGAAGTGAAGTATTGGACAGCAGAGGAAGTAGCGTACAGTGCCTCTCTGAACTGCACCAGCTCACGTGTTAGGGAATGATGGAGAATAAATATCCCAAGGATAAAATACTAAGAAGAAAAATGAAAATAAAATAATAAATATGAAACTCAGCTGACTATTACTATCAAGGAAGATCAAGTAAGAATGAGAAAGGTGTAGGCTCAAATATATATAAGAAAAATTTAGAAATGGAAGGAAGTCGAGAATATTATAAAACTATAACAATTATCATAAGCAATTATTTCAGACAAACCAAGTATAGTCTGAAAAAATCACTTCTGGAGGAGGGCAATCTGTAGCATGACAGATAATCCACTAAAAATTAATTCCATTAAGATCATAAAAACAATTAAATTACAATATAACTCAAAGAATTTCAAATGAAAATAAATTAAACTTCAAAGAAAAACACCACTATAAAAGGAAAAAAGTAATTACATAATAAAAATGCAACATTAAAACTCAAGAAAATGAATTAAAAGAAACTCATATAAAAAAATCAGGAGATTACCCAGGAGATTAGGAGCATGTAATACAGGAGACACCCCGAGCCCGAGAATGAAGAGGGAGATTAGGAGCATGTAATACAGGAGATACCCCGAACCCAAGAATGAAGAGGGAGATTAGGAGCAGGTGATAAAGAAGATACTCCAAACCCAAGAAAGAAGAGTAAGTTTAGGAGCAGGTGATAAAGAAGATACACCGAACCCAAGAAGGAAGAGGAAGTTTAGGAGCATGTAATAAAGAAGATACCCCGAACCCAAGAAGAAGAGGAAGTTTAGAAGCAGATAATAAAGAAGATACCCCGAACCACCCAACGGACAAAATAAAACTAAGTATCTTGTTAAACACAAGAAGAGAAGAAAAGAAGATATAGGATGAAAGAACTACAATAAATACCTAGTAATAAACCTATTATTAACGATAATGAACCCCAAACCAAATATTAATACCACCAAAGAAAGTATAACACCCCAAAACCTCATAAAAATTGTAACTTAATTATAGACAAAAGTATTTAGTAGTGTGATAAGAAGTGCACCAACTAAAGTTATTATATAGTAAAATAAACAAATCTTCACAGTCCATTATGACTAAAGGTTTGGTCTGAGAATATAATAAAACTCAAATATAAGTCAGAACCAACAGTGAATGTGTACAGTGGAAGTGATTTTAAATATAATAAACTTCAAGTTAATGTGTAACTATTACTTAAACAAGGTGCTATTAAATAACTTTTATATTTTATAATTAACAAGTGATGAAATATTGAAATGAAAAATATTTCTAATGTTTCATAAAAGAGGTCACTTTGTTATCTCAAAACATTCATAGTAATGCCAATAATAAAGAGAGTATGTGGGGAAATGTTTACTGTAAAAGGGGATTAAAGATAATAATATAATATAATCAGAAAAGACTGAAAGTAACTTAATTTTAATAAAGATTAAGAAATTTAAATGGCTAATAATGTTTAGAGCCTATGAACTCCACTTTCAAAGAGTTCTAATAGAATAAGGTTTATATTTAGTGTAAGATGTTTTAGTTACATAACAGTATGCATACAGATTAAAATGTTTAAAATGTATGTTAAAAACAGTTCCAACAAACATGTCTAACTTTGAAGACTGCTAGTTAATATTAAATATTATTTTTTGTATTAGTAGCATGAATTATATGCTACAGGTATCAATAGTTATGTAAGCAATTTTATTTAATGTTATGTTAACTTTTAAAAGTCAGAGGAGGTGCAAAAATAACTTTATTTGAAAAAACCATATATGTAAAATACTAACTTCTAGGCCAAATAATGAATTCCCAAAAAATTAATATAAACTAGTTAATTAACCAATGAACCATGTAAACTAATAAGATTTATGTAAGGTGGATCGATAACCAACTACTATAAATGATCCTATACTTTAAAGGAGTAATATAGAAAGATGTCTTAAATTATTAAAAATTTTCGAAATGTAATAACTAAATATTTTAAAGCAGGAATAGTAAATTCATGATTTATCACTAAAAGACAGTTCAAATGTTAAATTTATAAGGCATTAAGGAAAGCGAAAGATTTGTGACCATCTGAAATTTATTATAATTATATTTCTAACACCTAAAATGGCAGTAATTGTGTACAAGAACAGGAAACAGATTTTTGGGCCTAGAATTCCTAAAAGACAGAAATATAGCAATTTTAACAAAAATCTATACAAATATGGACTATGACATATCAAATTAAACAGAATGAGATAAATAAACCAATTATGTGGTTAATAGTTCATGAAAGCAATCAATAAACTAAAAATATTCTATATATAATGTATTTTATATTTATGTAAATAGGAAGTGAAAATTATTTAAACAATACTTTTCCAATATTAACTTGGCAAGATATTTCCTAAGACGAAGGAAGTAAAACAGTTCTTAATTAACATTCAACGAGAACAGTTGATATTAGATCACGTTAAAAAACCGTATAAGGAATTGTAATGGTGTACAAAGTCGAAAATCAGTGAAAACGAGAGTTACCTAAATTGACAATTTTTAACTTAAAATCAGTGAAATACACTACCACAACAGTGAAAACACACAATACACAACACAATACAAGTGAATTAAACCAGTCAAACAACCTAACATTAATAATTCACATCGTAAGAACTTCTCGATTCTTGGCCATAACCAGAAAACATTGAACACATCTAACATAAGACAATTAACACCAGTGAACACTGAACACTTATCCAGGATACCTCAAACAACACAATAGACAATATACACTATTACGGAGACCAATAAAACAGTTGTGAAGGTAATTTTATTATCAGAATTTCCAACCATCAGTTCACAGTAATATGCTACAACGAGACGTGCCACCATTTTGAACTTCCCATGATGCAAAGTATCCACCAGCAATGAATTCGTCCAGTAACCATTGGGTATAAATTGTATATTACAAACATTATATATTATTAACAAATTGTCATTTATTACTTTAAGAATTATTTTTGTACATGTTATAATTTCTATGCTTGCCCCCTTCTCTGACTATATAATTATAATCGTTGAAAGAACCTTTCTGATATTTATATAAAAATAACCTGTAATAGTAATATCGACCAAGCCCTGTGAAAGAGTCGAACATTTGCTCAACATCGATTTTAAATCGATCTTTTATAAATATTATCAATAAATTAAATTCATTCAACTATCAGTATTTAAAATTATTTCACATATTAGAATAAGAGTTGGAAGTAACTACAGGACTTACTGGGAGACGACAAAGATTAACTGAAAGTGATATACTGGAGCAGAGCTGAAAATCACAAATCGATTACTGTAAGAAGACAATATGATTAAATCCAAATTCATTTAAGGTCAAACAGAAGTACAGATAGTAGCCAAATCAACTCACCTTTCGTGATAATTTTAACGATACAACAAAACCAGAATTATTTACAAATTATTAGATACAAACAAACAAACATAAACATTTTTTTTTAAACAATTTTTTTTTTAATATATTTTTGTTTTCTCTTTGTACAATACGAAGAAATATTTATTTGTAACAGCGTGGAACTGCATCTTGTTACAAATTGGCGTCCAACTAGAGGGCTTAATTAATTAAGCTTGGCAGCGATTATACCGTCAAGGAGGGCAACAACAAATAAACCAAAATGGCAGAACTTACACTAGAAGAGAAGATAGATAAGATGATGGATAAAATGAAGGAAATATTCCAACAAACGATGAAAAGAATGGATGAAAACCACGAATCGATGAGGAAGGAAATAAGAGATTATTCAGGGAAGAAATGAGTCAAAAATTAGATGAGCAGCATAAGATACTAGATGATCAGAATAAGAAAATGAGAGAGGACAGAGAAGAATTAAGAGAGGACAGGACCAAGGAAATAAAAAATGATAGCAAACCAGAAACAGAAGAACTACCAAACGAAAAAACAATGGAACCAGTTGTAGTATTACCTGAAAAGAAAACAAACGGAAACAAAGAAACTACTAAAGATAAGGAAGTGGAACCAAAGAAAATGAGAAGAACACATCCAAGGAAATTAATGAAAACCAAGGAAGAAATGGAGATGATGAACCATGGTTTAATGGATGTCAACAATATCCCAATTACCAACCATGAAGAAATCAAGAATTCCAGAGATTATGGAAGGAGATTAACGGTAATCTCAGAGATGGTTTACCAACAAGCAGTAGTTTACCAATGGGAAAGGACCAGAGGTAAATGGAATACAACAAGGATAGGAATATATAGTAGGTTGTCAATGGTATCATTAATCACTGATGGACCAGAGACGTATTGGTGTATAAAACACTATGATAGAGGGAGCCGAATAAGCTTTGTAGCCAACAAAGGAATAACTGCTAGAAAAATGAAATACAAGGCAAAGGCAAGAGATGTCACCAGGACCGGAACAATTATGAAGACTATGGTCATCCGGACAATGAGAGCAACTGAAACGACAGACTACGGTTAAATCAACTACTACGCACCTCCACAAAAAGGGACGGATGTTATGTTAACCGACGACGGCAAAAAACCATGTCCAAGAAAAAGAAAATAATTACAATTGAGAATAAATGAGAAGAAGAATGAACAAAGAAACTAAACGGGGATTGAAGAAAGGAATTTATGTAAGAAAATAAACCTTACAGAGGAAATATGAGCAACTGTGCGACAAATAAAAATCATCCACCTGGGTATAAAAGAAAATATAATAATAAGAAATAATTTTGAAAATAATAAAAAGAAGGAATTTTGAATAATAATAAAAATTCAAAAAACAAAGTAAGTATATCTTATTACAAGATTATTTGTGAAAGAAACATTTTGAAAATAATAAAAAGAAGGAATTGTGAATAATAATAAAAATTCAAAAATATAGTAAGCACCAGTTACTACAAATAATTTATGAAGAAACCATTTGGAAATATAATATAAAAGAATTTTGAATTAAATAAATCACGAAATTCAAAAACAAAGTAAGAACAACTTGCTACAACTATCTTGAAAGAAACATTTTGGAAATAATAAAAAGGAAAGAATTTTGAATTAAATCACGAAATTCAAAAATATATGTAAGAACAACTTACTACAACAATCTTGAAAGAAACATTTTGAAAATAATAAAAAGAAAGAATTTTGAATTTATCATAAAAATTCTAAAATATAGTAAGAACACCTTACTAACCATTATTATGAAAACTATTATTAAGAGGAATTAAAAAGAAGGAATTTTGAATAATAATAAAAATTCAAAAAACAAAGTAAGAACAACTTACTACAACAATCTTGAAAGAAACATTTTGGAAATAATAAAAAGAAAGAATTTTGAATTTATCATATAAATTCAAAAATATTGTAAGCACACCTTACACACGAGTTATTTATAAAAACTTTAAGGAATAAGAAGAAAGAATTTTGAATTGATCATAAAAATTCAAAAACAAAGTAAGTATATCTTACTACAAGATTATTTGTGAAAGAAACATTTTGTAAATATAAAAAGACAAGAATTTTGTTAAAAATCATCAAAATTAAAAAAACCTAGTAAGACCACCTTACTACAATTATTTTAAGAAAAATCTCGAGAAAATAAAAAGAAAAAGAATTTAGAATTAAACCTGTCAATTCTAAAAGATATAGGAATGTCAATTTCAACCAGATAAATTGTAAAAACCTTCTATGAAATTGTATAAAAAGAAATAAAAACCAGTGATACGATTAACTGAATAAACTTGTGTGGAAATAAAAATAATAACACTTTGAAGTGGTATAAAGAGAAACAATGACCTCATTCAAAAAATTAATTAAGACATTCATTTGAATAAAAAAACCAGAGAGAAGTAATTTGAGAAAAGAGTCAAAGTTATAAATGCAATTAAATAAATCAATAATGAAATGATCATGAATTAAGTGTCAAATATAATAAAAAACAATTATAAGAAAGTTCTAGAACATGGAACAAATAAAAACTGAGAAACAAACAAATATATCAGAAATATATGCTACCATAAATAAAAGCAGATTGTAACAAAAAACCAGAGAAAATAAAGAAATAATAACAAAAACTTTATATGATAATTAACATTGATAATTATATTAATAAAAGAGTTTCCCACCATAATACCAATTGAAATAACCATCAAGTTAACAAGTCAGGAGAATAACTGAGATAGGAATATTAAAATCTCTGAGCAATATACGAAATGAAGTATCCAAAGATATTTTTTAAATAGTAACAAAAGTGTACTATTCTGAAATAATTATGTTAATAACTGTCTGTAGATAAGTCCAGCAGTATTAATATGTTTTTTGAGCAGAGATGATTTGCCTCTGTACTCAAATAGAAGTGAAGTATTGGACAGCAGAGGAAGTAGTGTACAGTGGCTCTCTGAACTGCACCAGCTCACGTGTTAGGGAATGATAGGGAATAAATATCCCAAGGATAAAATACTAAGAAGAAAAATGAAAATAAAATAAATATGAAACTCAGATGACTATTACTATCAAGGAAGATCAAGTAAGAATGAGAAAGATGTAGGCTCAAATATATATAAGAAAAATTTAGAAATGGAAGGAAGTCGAGAATATTATAAAACTATAATAATTATCATAAGCAATTATTTCAGACAAACCAAGTATAGTCTGAAAAAATCACTTCTGGAGGAGGGCAATCTGTAGCATGGCAGATAATCCACTAAAAATTAATTCCATTAAGATCATAAAAACAATTAAATTACAATATAACTCAAAGAATTTCAAATGAAAATAAATTAAACTTCAAAGAAAAACACCACTATAAAAGGAAAAAAGTAATTACATAATAAAAATGCAACATTAAAACTCAAGAAAATGAATTAAAAGAAACTCATATAAAAAATCAGGAGATTACCCAGGAGATTAGGAGCATGTAATAAAAAAGATACTCCAAACCCAAGAAAGAAGAGTAAGTTTAGGAGCAGGTGATAAAGAAGATACAACAGAACCCAAGAAGAAGAGTAAGATTAGGAGCAGGTGATAAAGAAGATACACCAAACCCAAGAAGGAAGAGGAAGTTTAGGAGCGTGTAATAAAGAAGATACCCCGAACCCAAGAAAGAAGAGGAAGTTTAGAAGCAGATAATAAAGAAGATACCCCGAACCACCCAACGGATAAAATAAAACTAAGTACCTTGGTAAACACAAGAAGAGAAGAAAAGAAGATATAGGATGAAAGAACCACAATAAATACCTAGTAATAAACCTATTATTAACGATAATGAACCCCAAACCAAATATTAATACCACCAAAGAAAGTATAACACCCCAAAACCTCATAAAAATTGTAACTTAATTATAGACAAAAGTATTTAGTAGTGTGATAAGAAGTGCACCAACTAAAGTTATTATATAGTAAAATAAACAAATCTTCACAGTTCATTATGACTAAAGGTTTGGTCTGAGAATATAATAAAACTCAAATATAAGTCAGAACCAACAGTGAATGTGTACAGTGGAAGTGATTTTAAATATAATAAACTTCAAGTTAATGTGTAACTATTACTTAAACAAGGTGCTGTTAAATAACTTTTATATTTTATAATTAACAAGTGATGAAATATTGAAATGAAAAATATTTCTAATGTTTCATAAAAGAGGTCACTTTGTTATCTCAAAACATTCATAGCCAATAATAAAGAGAGTATGTGGGGAAATGTTTACTGTAAAAGGGGATTAAAGATAATAATATAATATAATCAGAAAAGACTGAAAGTAACTTAAGTTTAATAAAGATTAAGAAATTTAAATGGCTAATAATGTTTAGAGCCTATGAACTCCACTTTCAAAGAGTTCTAATAGAATAAGGTTTATATTTAGTGTAAGATGTTTTAGTTACATAACAGTATGCATACAGATTAAAATGTTTAAAATGTATGTTAAAAATAGTTCCAACAAACATGTCTAACTTTGAAGACTGCTAGTTAATATTAAATATTATTTTTTGTATTAGTAGCATGAATTATATGCTACAGGTATCAATAGTTATGTAAGCAATTTTATTTAATGTTATGTTAACTTTTAAAAGTCAGAGGAGGTGCAAAAATAACTTTATTTGAAAAAACCATATATGTAAAATACTAACTTCTAGGCCAAATAATGAATTCCCAAAAAATTAATATAAACTAGTTAATTAACCAATGAACCATGTAAACTAATAAGATTTATGTAAGGTGGATCGATAACCAACTACTATAAATGATCCTATACTTTAAAGGAGTAATATAGAAAGATGTCTTAAATTATTAAAAATTTTCGAAATGTAATAACTAAATATTTTAAAGCAGGAATAGTAAATTCATGATTTATCACTAAAAGACAGTTCAAATGTTAAATTTATAAGGCATTAAGGAAAGCGAAAGATTTGTGACCATCTGAAATTTATTATAATTATATTTCTAACACCTAAAATGGCAGTAATTGTGTACAAGAACAGGAAACAGATTTTTGGGCCTAGAATTCCTAAAAGACAGAAATATAGCAATTTTAACAAAAATCTATACAAATATGGACTATGACATATCAAATTAAACAGAATGAGATAAATAAACCAATTATGTGGTTAATAGTTCATGAAAGCAATCAATAAACTAAAAATATTCTATATATAATGTATTTTATATTTATGTAAATAGGAAGTGAAAATTATTTAAACAATACTTTTCCAATATTAACTTGGCAAGATATTTCCTAAGACGAAGGAAGTAAAACAGTTCTTAATTAACATTCAACGAGAACAGTTGATATTAGATCGCGTTAAAAAACCGTATAACGAATTGTAATGGTGTACAAAGTCGAAAATAAGTGAAAACGAGAGTTACCTAAATTGACAATTTTTAACTTAAAATCAGTGAAATACACTACCACAACAGTGAAAACACACGATACACAACACAATACAAGTGAATTAAACCAGTCAAACAACCTAACATTAATAATTCACATCGTAAGAACTTCTCGATTCTTGGCCATAACCAGAAAACATTGAACACATCTAACATAAGACAATTAACACCAGTGAACACTGAACACTTATCCAGGATACCTCAAACAACACAATAGACAATATACACTATTACGGAGACCAATAAAACAGTTGTGAAGGTAATTTTATTATCAGAATTTCCAACCATCAGTTCACAGTAATATGCTACAACGAGACGTGCCACCATTTTGAACTTCCCATGATGCAAAGTATCCACCAGCAATGAATTCGTCCAGTAACCATTGGGTATAAATTGTATATTACAAACATTATATATTATTAACAAATTGTCATTTATTACTTTAAGAATTATTTTTGTACATGTTATAATTTCTATGCTTGCCCCCTTCTCTGACTATATAATTATAATCGTTGAAAGAACCTTTCTGATATTTATATAAAAATAACCTGTAATAGTAATATCGACCAAGCCCTGTGAAAGAGTCGAACATTTGCTCAACATCGATTTTAAATCGATCTTTTATAAATATTATCAATAAATTAAATTCATTCAACTATCAGTATTTAAAATTATTTCACATATTAGAATAAGAGTTGGAAGTAACTACAGGACTTACTGGGAGACGACAAAGATTAACTGAAAGTGATATACTGGAGCAGAGCTGAAAATCACAAATCGATTACTGTAAGAAGACAATATGATTAAATCCAAATTCATTTAAGGTCAAACAGAAGTACAGATAGTAGCCAAATCAACTCACCTTTCGTGATAATTTTAACGATACAACAAAACCAGAATTATTTACAAATTATTAGATACAAACAAACAAACATAAACATTTTTTTTTAAACAATTTTTTTTTTTAATATATTTTTGTTTTCTCTTTGTACAATACGAAGAAATATTTATTTGTAACAGCGTGGAACTGCATCTTGTTACAAATTGGCGTCCAACTAGAGGGCTTAATTAATTAAGCTTGGCAGCGATTATACCGTCAAGGAGGGCAACAACAAATAAACCAAAATGGCAGAACTTACACTAGAAGAGAAGATAGATAAGATGATGGATAAAATGAAGGAAATATTCCAACAAACGATGAAAAGAATGGATGAAAACCACGAATCGATGAGGAAGGAAATAAGAGATTATTCAGGGAAGAAATGAGTCAAAAATTAGATGAGCAGCATAAGATACTAGATGATCAGAATAAGAAAATGAGAGAGGACAGAGAAGAATTAAGAGAGGACAGGACCAAGGAAATAAAAAATGATAGCAAACCAGAAACAGAAGAACTACCAAACGAAAAAACAATGGAACCAGTTGTAGTATTACCTGAAAAGAAAACAAACGGAAACAAAGAAACTACTAAAGATAAGGAAGTGGAACCAAAGAAAATGAGAAGAACACATCCAAGGAAATTAATGAAAACCAAGGAAGAAATGGAGATGATGAACCATGGTTTAATGGATGTCAACAATATCCCAATTACCAACCATGAAGAAATCAAGAATTCCAGAGATTATGGAAGGAGATTAACGGTAATCTCAGAGATGGTTTACCAACAAGCAGTAGTTTACCAATGGGAAAGGACCAGAGGTAAATGGAATACAACAAGGATAGGAATATATAGTAGGTTGTCAATGGTATCATTAATCACTGATGGACCAGAGACGTATTGGTGTATAAAACACTATGATAGAGGGAGCCGAATAAGCTTTGTAGCCAACAAAGGAATAACTGCTAGAAAAATGAAATACAAGGCAAAGGCAAGAGATGTCACCAGGACCGGAACAATTATGAAGACTATGGTCATCCGGACAATGAGAGCAACTGAAACGACAGACTACGGTTAAATCAACTACTACGCACCTCCACAAAAAGGGACGGATGTTATGTTAACCGACGACGGCAAAAAACCATGTCCAAGAAAAAGAAAATAATTACAATTGAGAATAAATGAGAAGAAGAATGAACAAAGAAACTAAACGGGGATTGAAGAAAGGAATTTATGTAAGAAAATAAACCTTACAGAGGAAATATGAGCAACTGTGCGACAAATAAAAATCATCCACCTGGGTATAAAAGAAAATATAATAATAAGAAATAATTTTGAAAATAATAAAAAGAAGGAATTTTGAATAATAATGAAAATTCAAAAAACAAAGTAAGTATATCTTATTACAAGATTATTTGTGAAAGAAACATTTTGAAAATAATAAAAAGAAGGAATTGTGAATAATAATAAAAATTCAAAAATATAGTAAGCACCAGTTACTACAAATAATTTATGAAGAAACCATTTGGAAATATAATATAAAAGAATTTTGAATTAAATAAATCACGAAATTCAAAAACAAAGTAAGAACAACTTGCTACAACTATCTTGAAAGAAACATTTTGGAAATAATAAAAAGGAAAGAATTTTGAATTAAATCACGAAATTCAAAAATATATGTAAGAACAACTTACTACAACAATCTTGAAAGAAACATTTTGAAAATAATAAAAAGAAAGAATTTTGAATTTATCATAAAAATTCTAAAATATAGTAAGAACACCTTACTAACCATTATTATGAAAACTATTATTAAGAGGAATTAAAAAGAAGGAATTTTGAATAATAATAAAAATTCAAAAAACAAAGTAAGAACAACTTACTACAACAATCTTGAAAGAAACATTTTGGAAATAATAAAAAGAAAGAATTTTGAATTTATCATATAAATTCAAAAATATTGTAAGCACACCTTACACACGAGTTATTTATAAAAACTTTAAGGAATAAGAAGAAAGAATTTTGAATTGATCATAAAAATTCAAAAACAAAGTAAGTATATCTTACTACAAGATTATTTGTGAAAGAAACATTTTGTAAATATAAAAAGACAAGAATTTTGTTAAAAATCATCAAAATTAAAAAAACCTAGTAAGACCACCTTACTACAATTATTTTAAGAAAAATCTCGAGAAAATAAAAAGAAAAAGAATTTAGAATTAAACCTGTCAATTCTAAAAGATATAGGAATGTCAATTTCAACCAGATAAATTGTAAAAACCTTCTATGAAATTGTATAAAAAGAAATAAAAACCAGTGATACGATTAACTGAATAAACTTGTGTGGAAATAAAAATAATAACACTTTGAAGTGGTATAAAGAGAAACAATGACCTCATTCAAAAAATTAATTAAGACATTCATTTGAATAAAAAAACCAGAGAGAAGTAATTTGAGAAAAGAGTCAAAGTTATAAATGCAATTAAATAAATCAATAATGAAATGATCATGAATTAAGTGTCAAATATAATAAAAAACAATTATAAGAAAGTTCTAGAACATGGAACAAATAAAAACTGAGAAACAAACAAATATATCAGAAATATATGCTACCATAAATAAAAGCAGATTGTAACAAAAAACCAGAGAAAATAAAGAAATAATAACAAAAACTTTATATGATAATTAACATTGATAATTATATTAATAAAAGAGTTTCCCACCATAATACCAATTGAAATAACCATCAAGTTAACAAGTCAGGAGAATAACTGAGATAGGAATATTAAAATCTCTGAGCAATATACGAAATGAAGTATCCAAAGATATTTTTTAAATAGTAACAAAAGTGTACTATTCTGAAATAATTATGTTAATAACTGTCTGTAGATAAGTCCAGCAGTATTAATATGTTTTTTGAGCAGAGATGATTTGCCTCTGTACTCAAATAGAAGTGAAGTATTGGACAGCAGAGGAAGTAGTGTACAGTGGCTCTCTGAACTGCACCAGCTCACGTGTTAGGGAATGATAGGGAATAAATATCCCAAGGATAAAATACTAAGAAGAAAAATGAAAATAAAATAAATATGAAACTCAGATGACTATTACTATCAAGGAAGATCAAGTAAGAATGAGAAAGATGTAGGCTCAAATATATATAAGAAAAATTTAGAAATGGAAGGAAGTCGAGAATATTATAAAACTATAATAATTATCATAAGCAATTATTTCAGACAAACCAAGTATAGTCTGAAAAAATCACTTCTGGAGGAGGGCAATCTGTAGCATGGCAGATAATCCACTAAAAATTAATTCCATTAAGATCATAAAAACAATTAAATTACAATATAACTCAAAGAATTTCAAATGAAAATAAATTAAACTTCAAAGAAAAACACCACTATAAAAGGAAAAAAGTAATTACATAATAAAAATGCAACATTAAAACTCAAGAAAATGAATTAAAAGAAACTCATATAAAAAATCAGGAGATTACCCAGGAGATTAGGAGCATGTAATAAAAAAGATACTCCAAACCCAAGAAAGAAGAGTAAGTTTAGGAGCAGGTGATAAAGAAGATACAACAGAACCCAAGAAGAAGAGTAAGATTAGGAGCAGGTGATAAAGAAGATACACCAAACCCAAGAAGGAAGAGGAAGTTTAGGAGCGTGTAATAAAGAAGATACCCCGAACCCAAGAAAGAAGAGGAAGTTTAGAAGCAGATAATAAAGAAGATACCCCGAACCACCCAACGGATAAAATAAAACTAAGTACCTTGGTAAACACAAGAAGAGAAGAAAAGAAGATATAGGATGAAAGAACCACAATAAATACCTAGTAATAAACCTATTATTAACGATAATGAACCCCAAACCAAATATTAATACCACCAAAGAAAGTATAACACCCCAAAACCTCATAAAAATTGTAACTTAATTATAGACAAAAGTATTTAGTAGTGTGATAAGAAGTGCACCAACTAAAGTTATTATATAGTAAAATAAACAAATCTTCACAGTTCATTATGACTAAAGGTTTGGTCTGAGAATATAATAAAACTCAAATATAAGTCAGAACCAACAGTGAATGTGTACAGTGGAAGTGATTTTAAATATAATAAACTTCAAGTTAATGTGTAACTATTACTTAAACAAGGTGCTGTTAAATAACTTTTATATTTTATAATTAACAAGTGATGAAATATTGAAATGAAAAATATTTCTAATGTTTCATAAAAGAGGTCACTTTGTTATCTCAAAACATTCATAGCCAATAATAAAGAGAGTATGTGGGGAAATGTTTACTGTAAAAGGGGATTAAAGATAATAATATAATATAATCAGAAAAGACTGAAAGTAACTTAAGTTTAATAAAGATTAAGAAATTTAAATGGCTAATAATGTTTAGAGCCTATGAACTCCACTTTCAAAGAGTTCTAATAGAATAAGGTTTATATTTAGTGTAAGATGTTTTAGTTACATAACAGTATGCATACAGATTAAAATGTTTAAAATGTATGTTAAAAATAGTTCCAACAAACATGTCTAACTTTGAAGACTGCTAGTTAATATTAAATATTATTTTTTGTATTAGTAGCATGAATTATATGCTACAGGTATCAATAGTTATGTAAGCAATTTTATTTAATGTTATGTTAACTTTTAAAAGTCAGAGGAGGTGCAAAAATAACTTTATTTGAAAAAACCATATATGTAAAATACTAACTTCTAGGCCAAATAATGAATTCCCAAAAAATTAATATAAACTAGTTAATTAACCAATGAACCATGTAAACTAATAAGATTTATGTAAGGTGGATCGATAACCAACTACTATAAATGATCCTATACTTTAAAGGAGTAATATAGAAAGATGTCTTAAATTATTAAAAATTTTCGAAATGTAATAACTAAATATTTTAAAGCAGGAATAGTAAATTCATGATTTATCACTAAAAGACAGTTCAAATGTTAAATTTATAAGGCATTAAGGAAAGCGAAAGATTTGTGACCATCTGAAATTTATTATAATTATATTTCTAACACCTAAAATGGCAGTAATTGTGTACAAGAACAGGAAACAGATTTTTGGGCCTAGAATTCCTAAAAGACAGAAATATAGCAATTTTAACAAAAATCTATACAAATATGGACTATGACATATCAAATTAAACAGAATGAGATAAATAAACCAATTATGTGGTTAATAGTTCATGAAAGCAATCAATAAACTAAAAATATTCTATATATAATGTATTTTATATTTATGTAAATAGGAAGTGAAAATTATTTAAACAATACTTTTCCAATATTAACTTGGCAAGATATTTCCTAAGACGAAGGAAGTAAAACAGTTCTTAATTAACATTCAACGAGAACAGTTGATATTAGATCGCGTTAAAAAACCGTATAACGAATTGTAATGGTGTACAAAGTCGAAAATAAGTGAAAACGAGAGTTACCTAAATTGACAATTTTTAACTTAAAATCAGTGAAATACACTACCACAACAGTGAAAACACACGATACACAACACAATACAAGTGAATTAAACCAGTCAAACAACCTAACATTAATAATTCACATCGTAAGAACTTCTCGATTCTTGGCCATAACCAGAAAACATTGAACACATCTAACATAAGACAATTAACACCAGTGAACACTGAACACTTATCCAGGATACCTCAAACAACACAATAGACAATATACACTATTACGGAGACCAATAAAACAGTTGTGAAGGTAATTTTATTATCAGAATTTCCAACCATCAGTTCACAGTAATATGCTACAACGAGACGTGCCACCATTTTGAACTTCCCATGATGCAAAGTATCCACCAGCAATGAATTCGTCCAGTAACCATTGGGTATAAATTGTATATTACAAACATTAATATTATTAACAAATTGTCATTTATTACTTTAAGAACTATTTTTGTACATGTTATACTTTCTATGCTTGCCCCCTTCTCTGACTATATAATTATAATCGTTGAAAGAACCTTTCTGATATTTATATAAAAATAACCTGTAATAGTAATATCGACCAAGCCCTGTGAAAGAGTCGAACATTTGCTCAACATCGATTTTAAATCGATCTTTTATAAATATTATCAATAAATTAAATTCATTCAACTATCAGTATTTAAAATTATTTCACATATTAGAATAAGAGTTGGAAGTAACTACAGGACTTACGGGGAGACGACAAAGATTAACTGAAAGTGATATACTGGAGCAGAGCTGAAAATCACAAATCGATTACTGTAAGAAGACAATCTGATTAACTACAAATTCATTTAAGGTCAAACAGAAGTACAGATAGTAGCCAAATCAACTCACCTTTCGTGATAATTTTAACGATACAACAAAACCAGAATTATTTACAAATTATTAGATACAAACAAACAAACATAAACATTTTTTTTTAAACAATTTTTTTTTTTAATATATTTTTGTATTCTCTTTGTACAATACGAAGAAATATTTATTTGTAACAGCGTGGAACTGCATCTTGTTACAAATTGGCGTCCAACTAGAGGGCTTAATTAATTAAGCTTGGCAGCGATTATACCGTCAAGGAGGGCAACAACAAATAAACCAAAATGGCAGAACTTACACTAGAAGAGAAGATAGATAAGATGATGGATAAAATGAAGGAAATATTCCAACAAATGATGAAAAGAATGGATGAAAACCACGAATCGATGAGGAAGGAAATAAGAGAGGACAATAGATTATTCAGGGAAGAATTGAGTCAAAAATTAGATGAGCAGCATAAGATACTAGATGATCAGAATAAGAAAATGAGAGAGGACAGAGAAGAATTAAGAGAGGACAGGACCAAGGAAATAAAAAATGATAGCAAACCAGAAACAGAAGAACTACCAAACGAAAAAACAATGGAACCAGTTGTATTACCTGAAAAGAAAACAAATGGAAACAAAGAAACTACTAAAGATAAGGAAGTGGAACCAAAGAAAATGAGAAGAACACATCCAAGGAAATTAATGAAAACCAAGGAAGAAATGGAGATGATGAACCATGGTTTAATGGATGTCAACAATATCCCAACTACCAACCATGAAGAAATCAAGAATTCCAGAGATTATGGAAGGAGATTAAAGGTAATCTCAGAGATGGTTTACCAACAAGCAGTAGTTTACCAATGGGAAAGGACCAGAGGTAAATGGAATACAACAAGGATAGGAATATATAGTAGGTTGTCAATGGTATCATTAATCACTGATGGACCAGAGACGTACTGGTGTATAAAACACTATGATATAGGGAGCCGAATAAGCTTTGTAGCCAACAAAGGAATAACTGCTAGAAAAATGAAATACAAGGCAAAGGCAAGAGATGTCACCAGGACCGGAACAATTATGAAGACTATGGTCATCCGGACAATCAGAGCAACTGAAACGACAGACTACGGTTAAATCAACTACTACGCACCTCCACAAAAAGGGACGGATGTTGTGTTAACCGACGACGGGAAAAAAACATGTCCAAGAAAAAGAAAATAATTACAATTGAGAATAAATGAGAAGAAGAATGAACAAAGAAACTAAACGGGGATTGAAGAAAGGAATTTATGTAAGAAAATAAACCTTACAGAGGAAATATGAGCAACTGTGCGACAAATATAAATCATCCACCTGGGTATAAAAGAAAATATAATAATAAGAAATAATTTTGAAAATAATAAAAAGAAGGAATTTTGAATAATAATAAAAATTCAAAAAACAAAGTAAGTATATCTTATTACAAGATTATTTGTGAAAGAAACATTTTGAAAATAATAAAAAGAAGGAATTGTGAATAATAATAAAAATTCAAAAATATAGTAAGCACCAGTTACTACAAATAATTTATGAAGAAACCATTTGGAAATATAATATAAAAGAATTTTGAATTAAATAAATCACGAAATTCAAAAACAAAGTAAGAACAACTTGCTACAACTATCTTGAAAGAAACATTTTGGAAATAATAAAAAGGAAAGAATTTTGAATTAAATCACGAAATTCAAAAATATATGTAAGAACAACTTACTACAACAATCTTGAAAGAAACATTTTGAAAATAATAAAAAGAAAGAATTTTGAATTTATCATAAAAATTCTAAAATATAGTAAGAACACCTTACTAACCATTATTATGAAAACTATTATTAAGAGGAATTAAAAAGAAGGAATTTTGAATAATAATAAAAATTCAAAAAACAAAGTAAGAACAACTTACTACAACAATCTTGAAAGAAACATTTTGGAAATAATAAAAAGAAAGAATTTTGAATTTATCATATAAATTCAAAAATATTGTAAGCACACCTTACACACGAGTTATTTATAAAAACTTTAAGGAATAAGAAGAAAGAATTTTGAATTGATCATAAAAATTCAAAAACAAAGTAAGTATATCTTACTACAAGATTATTTGTGAAAGAAACATTTTGTAAATATAAAAAGACAAGAATTTTGTTAAAAATCATCAAAATTAAAAAAACCTAGTAAGACCACCTTACTACAATTATTTTAAGAAAAATCTCGAGAAAATAAAAAGAAAAAGAATTTAGAATTAAACCTGTCAATTCTAAAAGATATAGGAATGTCAATTTCAACCAGATAAATTGTAAAAACCTTCTATGAAATTGTATAAAAAGAAATAAAAACCAGTGATACGATTAACTGAATAAACTTGTGTGGAAATAAAAATAATAACACTTTGAAGTGGTATAAAGAGAAACAATGACCTCATTCAAAAAATTAATTAAGACATTCATTTGAATAAAAAAACCAGAGAGAAGTAATTTGAGAAAAGAGTCAAAGTTATAAATGCAATTAAATAAATCAATAATGAAATGATCATGAATTAAGTGTCAAATATAATAAAAAACAATTATAAGAAAGTTCTAGAACATGGAACAAATAAAAACTGAGAAACAAACAAATATATCAGAAATATATGCTACCATAAATAAAAGCAGATTGTAACAAAAAACCAGAGAAGAATAAAGAAATAATAACAAAAACTTTATATGATAATTAACATTGATAATTATATTAATAAAAGAGTTTCCCACCATAATACCAATTGAAATAACCATCAAGTTAACAAGTCAGGAGAATAACTGAGATAGGAATATTAAAATCTCTGAGCAATATACGAAATGAAGTATCCAAAGATATTTTTTAAATAGTAACAAAAGTGTACTATTCTGAAATAATTATGTTAATAACTGTCTGTAGATAAGTCCAGCAGTATTAATATGTTTTTTGAGCAGAGATGATTTGCCTCTGTACTCAAATAGAAGTGAAGTATTGGACAGCAGAGGAAGTAGTGTACAGTGGCTCTTTGAACTGCACCAGCTCACGTGTTAGGGAATGATAGGGAATAAATATCCCAAGGATAAAATACTAAGAAGAAAAATGAAAATAAAATAAATATGAAACTCAGATGACTATTACTATCAAGGAAGATCAAGTAAGAATGAGAAAGATGTAGGCTCAAATATATATAAGAAAAATTTAGAAATGGAAGGAAGTCGAGAATATTATAAAACTATAATAATTATCATAAGCAATTATTTCAGACAAACCAAGTATAGTCTGAAAAAATCACTTCTGGAGGAGGGCAATCTGTAGCATGGCAGATAATCCACTAAAAATTAATTCCATTAAGATCATAAAAACAATTAAATTACAATATAACTCAAAGAATTTCAAATGAAAATAAATTAAACTTCAAAGAAAAACACCACTATAAAAGGAAAAAAGTAATTACATAATAAAAATGAAACATTAAAACTCAAGAAAATGAATTAAAAGAAACTCATATAAAAAATCAGGAGATTACCCAGGAGATTAGGAGCATGTAATACAGTAGATAACCCGAACCCAAGAATGAAGAGGGAGATTAGGAGCATGTAATAAAAAAGATACTCCAAACCCAAGAAAGAAGAGTAAGTTTAGGAGCAGGTGATAAAGAAGATACACCAAACCCAAGAAGGAAGAGGAAGTTTAGGAGCGTGTAATAAAGAAGATACCCCGAACCCAAGAAAGAAGAGGAAGTTTAGAAGCAGATAATAAAGAAGATACCCCGAACCACCCAACGGATAAAATAAAACTAAGTACCTTGGTAAACACAAGAAGAGAAGAAAAGAAGATATAGGATGAAAGAACCACAATAAATACCTAGTAATAAACCTATTATTAACGATAATGAACCCCAAACCAAATATTAATACCACCAAAGAAAGTATAACACCCCAAAACCTCATAAAAATTGTAACTTAATTATAGACAAAAGTATTTAGTAGTGTGATAAGAAGTGCACCAACTAAAGTTATTATATAGTAAAATAAACAAATCTTCACAGTTCATTATGACTAAAGGTTTGGTCTGAGAATATAATAAAACTCAAATATAAGTCAGAACCAACAGTGAATGTGTACAGTGGAAGTGATTTTAAATATAATAAACTTCAAGTTAATGTGTAACTATTACTTAAACAAGGTGCTGTTAAATAACTTTTATATTTTATAATTAACAAGTGATGAAATATTGAAATGAAAAATATTTCTAATGTTTCATAAAAGAGGTCACTTTGTTATCTCAAAACATTCATAGCCAATAACAAAGAGAGTATGTGGGGAAATGTTTACTGTAAAAGGGGATTAAAGATAATAATATAATATAATCAGAAAAGACTGAAAGTAACTTAAGTTTAATAAAGATTAAGAAATTTAAATGGCTAATAATGTTTAGAGCCTATGAACTCCACTTTCAAAGAGTTCTAATAGAATAAGGTTTATATTTAGTGTAAGATGTTTTAGTTACATAACAGTATGCATACAGATTAAAATGTTTAAAATGTATGTTAAAAATAGTTCCAACAAACATGTCTAACTTTGAAGACTGCTAGTTAATATTAAATATTATTTTTTGTATTAGTAGCATGAATTATATGCTACAGGTATCAATAGTAATGTAAGCAATTTTATTTAATGTTATGTTAACTTTTAAAAGTCAGAGGAGGTGCAAAAATAACTTTATTTGAAAAAACCATATATGTAAAATACTAACTTCTAGGCCAAATAATGAATTCCCAAAAAATTAATATAAACTAGTTAATTAACCAATGAACCATGTAAACTAATAAGATTTATGTAAGGTGGATCGATAACCAACTACTATAAATGATCCTATACTTTAAAGGAGTAATATAGAAAGATGTCTTAAATTATTAAAAATTTTCGAAATGTAATAACTAAATATTTTAAAGCAGGAATAGTAAATTCATGATTTATCACTAAAAGACAGTTCAAATGTTAAATTTATAAGGCATTAAGGAAAGCGAAAGATTTGTGACCATCTGAAATTTATTATAATTATATTTCTAACACCTAAAATGGCAGTAATTGTGTACAAGAACAGGAAACAGATTTTTGGGCCTAGAATTCCTAAAAGACAGAAATATAGCAATTTTAACAAAAATCTATACAAATATGGACTATGACATATCAAATTAAACAGAATGAGATAAATAAACCAATTATGTGGTTAATAGTTCATGAAAGCAATCAATAAACTAAAAATATTCTATATATAATGTATTTTATATTTATGTAAATAGGAAGTGAAAATTATTTAAACAATACTTTTCCAATATTAACTTGGCAAGATATTTCCTAAGACGAAGGAAGTAAAACAGTTCTTAATTAACATTCAACGAGAACAGTTGATATTAGATCGCGTTAAAAAACCGTATAGCGAATTGTAATGGTGTACAAAGTCGAAAATAAGTGAAAACGAGAGTTACCTAAATTGACAATTTTTAACTTAAAATCAGTGAAATACACTACCACAACAGTGAAAACACACGATACACAACACAATACAAGTGAATTAAACCAGTCAAACAACCTAACATTAATAATTCACATCGTAAGAACTTCTCGATTCTTGGCCATAACCAGAAAACATTGAACACATCTAACATAAGACAATTAACACCAGTGAACACTGAACACTTATCCAGGATACCTCAAACAACACAATAGACAATATACACTATTACGGAGACCAATAAAACAGTTGTGAAGGTAATTTTATTATCAGAATTTCCAACCATCAGTTCACAGTAATATGCTACAACGAGACGTGCCACCATTTTGAACTTCCCATGATGCAAAGTATCCACCAGCAATGAATTCGTCCAGTAACCATTGGGTATAAATTGTATATTACAAACATTAATATTATTAACAAATTGTCATTTATTACTTTAAGAATTATTTTTGTACATGTTATACTTTCTATGCTTGCCCCCTTCTCTGACTATATAATTATAATCGTTAAAAGAACCTTTCTGATATTTATATAAAAATAACCTGTAATAGTAATATCGACCAAGCCCTGTGAAAGAGTCGAACATTTGCTCAACATCGATTTTAAATCGATCTTTTATAAATATTATCAATAAATTAAATTCATTCAACTATCAGTATTTATAATTATTTCACATATTAGAATAAGAGTTGGAAGTAACTACAGGACTTACGGGGAGACGACAAAGATTAACTGAAAGTGATATACTGGAGCAGAGCTGAAAATCACAAATCGATTACTGTAAGAAGACAATCTGATTAACTACAAATTCATTTAAGGTCAAACAGAAGTACAGATAGTAGCCAAATCAACTCACCTTTCGTGATAATTTTAACGATACAACAAAACCAGAATTATTTAGAAATTATTAGATATAAACAAACATAAAAATTTTTTTTTATAAATTTTTGTTTTCTCTTTGTACAATACGAAGAAATATTTATTTGTAACAGCGTGGAACTGCATCTTGTTACAAATTGGCGTCCAACTAGAGGGCTTAATTAATTAAGCTTGGCAGCGATTATACCGTCAAGGAGGGCAACAACAAATAAACCAAAATGGCAGAACTTACACTAGAAGAGAAGATAGATAAGATGATGGATAAAATGAAGGAAATATTCCAACAAACGATGAAAAGAATGGATGAAAACCACGAATCGATGAGGAAGGAAATAAGAGATTATTCAGGGAAGAAATGAGTCAAAAATTAGATGAGCAGCATAAGATACTAGATGATCAGAATAAGAAAATGAGAGAGGACAGAGAAGAATTAAGAGAGGACAGGACCAAGGAAATAAAAAATGATAGCAAACCAGAAACAGAAGAACTACCAAACGAAAAAACAATGGAACCAGTTGTAGTATTACCTGAAAAGAAAACAAACGGAAACAAAGAAACTACTAAAGATAAGGAAGTGGAACCAAAGAAAATGAGAAGAACACATCCAAGGAAATTAATGAAAACCACGGAAGAAATGGAGATGATGAACCATGGTTTAATGGATGTCAACAATATCCCAATTACCAACCATGAAGAAATCAAGAATTCCAGAGATTATGGAAGGAGATTAAAGGTAATCTCAGAGATGGTTTACCAACAAGCAGTAGTTTACCAATGGGAAAGGACCAGAGGTAAATGGAATACAACAAGGATAGGAATATATAGTAGGTTGTCAATGGTATCATTAATCACTGATGGACCAGAGACGTATTGGTGTATAAAACACTATGATAGAGGGAGCCGAATAAGCTTTGTAGCCAACAAAGGAATAACTGCTAGAAAAATGAAATACAAGGCAAAGGCAAGAGATGTCACCAGGACCGGAACAATTATGAAGACTATGGTCATCCGGACAATCAGAGCAACTGAAACGACAGACTACGGTTAAATCAACTACTACGCACCTCCACAAAAAGGGACGGATGTTGTGTTAACCGACGACGGCAAAAAAACATTTCCAAGAAAAAGAAAATAATTACAATTGAGAATAAATGAGAAGAAGAATGAACAAAGAAACTAAACGGGGATTGAAGAAAGGAATTTATGTAAGAAAATAAACCTTACAGAGGAAATATGAGCAACTGTGCGACAAATAAAAATCATCCACCTGGGTATAAAAGAAAATATAATAATAAGAAATAATTTTGAAAATAATAAAAAGAAGGAATTTTGAATAATAATAAAAATTCAAAAAACAAAGTAAGTATATCTTATTACAAGATTATTTGTGAAAGAAACATTTTGAAAATAATAAAAAGAAGGAATTGTGAATAATAATAAAAATTCAAAAATATAGTAAGCACCAGTTACTACAAATAATTTATGAAGAAACCATTTGGAAATATAATATAAAAGAATTTTGAATTAAATAAATCACGAAATTCAAAAACAAAGTAAGAACAACTTGCTACAACTATCTTGAAAGAAACATTTTGGAAATAATAAAAAGGAAAGAATTTTGAATTAAATCACGAAATTCAAAAATATATGTAAGAACAACTTACTACAACAATCTTGAAAGAAACATTTTGAAAATAATAAAAAGACAGAATTTTGAATTTATCATAAAAATTCTAAAATATAGTAAGAACACCTTACTAACCATTATTATGAAAACTATTATTAAGAGGAATTAAAAAGAAGGAATTTTGAATAATAATAAAAATTCAAAAAACAAAGTAAGAACAACTTACTACAACAATCTTGAAAGAAACATTTTGGAAATAATAAAAAGAAAGAATTTTGAATTTATCATATAAATTCAAAAATATTGTAAGCACACCTTACACACGAGTTATTTATAAAAACTTTAAGGAATAAGAAGAAAGAATTTTGAATTGATCATAAAAATTCAAAAACAAAGTAAGTATATCTTACTACAAGATTATTTGTGAAAGAAACATTTTGTAAATATAAAAAGACAAGAATTTTGTTAAAAATCATCAAAATTAAAAAAACCTAGTAAGACCACCTTACTACAATTATTTTAAGAAAAATCTCGAGAAAATAAAAAGAAAAAGAATTTAGAATTAAACCTGTCAATTCTAAAAGATATAGGAATGTCAATTTCAACCAGATAAATTGTAAAAACCTTCTATGAAATTGTATAAAAAGAAATAAAAACCAGTGATACGATTAACTGAATAAACTTGTGTGGAAATAAAAATAATAACACTTTGAAGTGGTATAAAGAGAAACAATGACCTCATTCAAAAAATTAATTAAGACATTCATTTGAATAAAAAAAACAGAGAGAAGTAATTTGAGAAAAGAGTCAAAGTTATAAATGCAATTAAATAAATCAATAATGAAATGATCATGAATTAAGTGTCAAATATAATAAAAAACAATTATAAGAAAGTTCTAGAACATGGAACAAATAAAAACTGAGAAACAAACAAATATATCAGAAATATATGCTACCATAAATAAAAGCAGATTGTAACAAAAAACCAGAGAAGAATAAAGAAATAATAACAAAAACTTTATATGATAATTAACATTGATAATTATATTAATAAAAGAGTTTCCCACCATAATACCAATTGAAATAACCATCAAGTTTACAAGTCAGGAGAATAACTGAGATAGGAATATTAAAATCTCTGAGCAATATACGAAATGAAGTATCCAAAGATATTTTTTAAATAGTAACAAAAGTGTACTATTCTGAAATAATTATGTTAATAACTGTCTGTAGATAAGTCCAGCAGTATTAATATGTTTTTTGAGCAGAGATGATTTGCCTCTGTACTCAAATAGAAGTGAAGTATTGGACAGCAGAGGAAGTAGTGTACAGTGGCTCTTTGAACTGCACCAGCTCACGTGTTAGGGAATGATAGGGAATAAATATCCCAAGGATAAAATACTAAGAAGAAAAATGAAAATAAATATGAAACTCAGATGACTATTACTATCAAGGAAGATCAAGTAAGAATGAGAAAGATGTAGGCTCAAATATATATAGAAAAATTTAGAAATGGAAGGAAGTCGAGAATATTATAAAACTATAATAATTATCATAAGCAATTATTTCAGACAAACCAAGTATAGTCTGAAAAAATCACTTCTGGAGGAGGGCAATCTGTAGCATGGCAGATAATCCACTAAAAATTAATTCCATTAAGATCATAAAAACAATTAAATTACAATATAACTCAAAGAATTTCAAATGAAAATAAATTAAACTTCAAAGAAAAACACCACTATAAAAGGAAAAAGTAATTACATAATAAAAATGAAACATTAAAACTCAAGAAAATGAATTAAAAGAAACTCATATAAAAAATCAGGAGATTACCCAGGAGATTAGGAGCATGTAATACAGTAGATAACCCGAACCCAAGAATGAAGAGGGAGATTAGGAGCATGTAATAAAAAAGATACTCCAAACCCAAGAAAGAAGAGTAAGTTTAGGAGCAGGTGATAAAGAAGATACACCAAACCCAAGAAGGAAGAGGAAGTTTAGGAGCGTGTAATAAAGAAGATACCCCGAACACAAGAAAGAAGAGGAAGTTTAGAAGCAGATAATAAAGAAGATACCCCGAACCACCCAACGGATAAAATAAAACTAAGTACCTTGGTAAACACAAGAAGAGAAGAAAAGAAGATATAGGATGAAAGAACCACAATAAATACCTAGTAATAAACCTATTATTAACGATAATGAACCCCAAACCAAATATTAATACCACCAAAGAAAGTATAACACCCCAAAACCTCATAAAAATTGTAACTTAATTATAGACAAAAGTATTTAGTAGTGTGATAAGAAGTGCACCAACTAAAGTTATTATATAGTAAAATAAACAAATCTTCACAGTTCATTATGACTAAAGGTTTGGTCTGAGAATATAATAAAACTCAAATATAAGTCAGAACCAACAGTGAATGTGTACAGTGGAAGTGATTTTAAATATAATAAACTTCAAGTTAATGTGTAACTATTACTTAAACAAGGTGCTATTAAATAACTTTTATATTTTATAATTAACAAGTGATGAAATATTGAAATGAAAAATATTTCTAATGTTTCATAAAAGAGGTCACTTTGTTATCTCAAAACATTCATAGCCAATAATAAAGAGAGTATGTGGGGAAATGTTTACTGTAAAAGGGGATTAAAGATAATAATATAATATAATCAGAAAAGACTGAAAGTAACTTAAGTTTAATAAAGATTAAGAAATTTAAATGGCTAATAATGTTTAGAGCCTATGAACTCCACTTTCAAAGAGTTCTAATAGAATAAGGTTTATATTTAGTGTAAGATGTTTTAGTTACATAACAGTATGCATACAGATTAAAATGTTTAAAATGTATGTTAAAAATAGTTCCAACACACATGTCTAACTTTGAAGACTGCTAGTTAATATTAAATATTATTTTTTGTATTAGTAGCATGAATTATATGCTACAGGTATCAATAGTTACGTAAGCAATTTTATTTAATGTTATGTTAACTTTTAAAAGTCAGAGGAGGTGCAAAAATAACTTTATTTGAAAAAACCATATATGTAAAATACTAACTTCTAGGCCAAATAATGAATTCCCAAAAAATTGATATAAACTAGTTAATTAACCAATGAACCATGTAAACTAATAAGATTTATGTAAGGTGGATCGATAACCAACTACTATAAATGATCCTATACTTTAAAGGAGTAATATAGAAAGATGTCTTAAATTATTAAAAATTTTCTAAATGTAATAACTAAATATTTTAAAGCAGGAATAGTAAATTCATGATTTATCACTAAAAGACAGTTCAAATGTTAAATTTATAAGGCATTAAGGAAAGCGAAAGATTTGTGACCATCTGAAATTTATTATAATTATATTTCTAACACCTAAAATGGCAGTAATTGTGTACAAGAACAGGAAACAGATTTTTGGGCCTAGAATTCCTAAAAGACAGAAATATAGCAATTTTAACAAAAATCTATACAAATATGGACTATGACATATCAAATTAAACAGAATGAGATAAATAAACCAATTATGTGGTTAATAGTTCATGAAAGCAATCAATAAACTAAAAATATTCTATATATAATGTATTTTATATTTATGTAAATAGGAAGTGAAAATTATTTAAACAATACTTTTCCAATATTAACTTGGCAAGATATTTCCTAAGACGAAGGAAGTAAAACAGTTCTTAATTAACATTCAACGAGAACAGTTGATATTAGATCGCGTTAAAAAACCGTATAGCGAATTGTAATGGTGTACAAAGTCGAAAATAAGTGAAAACGAGAGTTACCTAAATTGACAATTTTTAACTTAAAATCAGTGAAATACACTACCACAACAGTGAAAACACACGATACACAACACAATACAAGTGAATTAAACCAGTCAAACAACCTAACATTAATAATTCACATCGTAAGAACTTCTCGATTCTTGGCCATAACCAGAAAACATTGAACACATCTAACATAAGTCAATTAACACCAGTGAACACTGAACACTTATCCAGGATACCTCAAACAACACAATAGACAATATACACTATTACGGAGACCAATAAAACAGTTGTGAAGGTAATTTTATTATCAGTATTTCCAACCATCAGTTCACAGTAATACGCTACAACGAGACGTGCCACCATTTTGAACTTCCCATGATGCAAAGTATCCACCAGCAATGAATTCGTCCAGTAACCATTGGGTATAAATTGTATATTACAAACATTAATATTATTAACAAATTGTCATTTATTACTTTAAGAATTATTTTTGTACATGTTATACTTTCTATGCTTGCCCCCTTCTCTGACTATATAATTATAATCGTTGAAAGAACCTTTCTGATATTTATATAAAAATAACCTGTAATAGTAATATCGACCAAGCCCTGTGAAAGAGTCGAACATTTGCTCAACATCGATTTTAAATCGATCTTTTATAAATATTATCAATAAATTAAATTCATTCAACTATCAGTATTTAAAATTATTTCACATATTAGAATAAGAGTTGGAAGTAAGTACAGGACTTACGGGGAGACGACAAAGATTAACTGAAAGTGATATACTGGAGCAGAGCTGAAAATCACAAATCGATTACTGTAAGAAGACAATCTGATTAACTACAAATTCATTTAAGGTCAAACAGAAGTACAGATAGTAGCCAAATCAACTCACCTTTCGTGATAATTTTAACGATACAACAAAACCAGAATTATTTACAAATTATTAGATACAAACAAACAAACATAAACATTTTTTTTTAAACAATTTTTTTTTTTAATAAATTTTTGTATTCTCTTTGTACAATACGAAGAAATATTTATTTGTAACAGCGTGGAACTGCATCTTGTTACAAATTGGCGTCCAACTAGAGGGCTTAATTAATTAAGCTTGGCAGCGATTATACCGTCAAGGAGGGCAACAACAAATAAACCAAAATGGCAGAACTTACACTAGAAGAGAAGATAGATAAGATGATGGATAAAATGAAGGAAATATTCCAACAAACGATGAAAAGAATGGATGAAAACCACGAATCGATGAGGAAGGAAATAAGAGAGGACAATAGATTATTCAGGGAAGAATTGAGTCAAAAATTAGATGAGCAGCATAAGATACTAGATGATCAGAATAAGAAAATGAGAGAGGACAGAGAAGAATTAAGAGAGGACAGGACCAAGGAAATAAAAAATGATAGCAAACCAGAAACAGAAGAACTACCAAACGAAAAAACAATGGAACCAGTTGTAGTATTACCTGAAAAGAAAACAAACGGAAACAAAGAAACTACTAAAGATAAGGAAGTGGAACCAAAGAAAATGAGAAGAACACATCCAAGGAAATTAATGAAAACCAAGGAAGAAATGGAGATGATGAACCATGGTTTAATGAATGTCAACAATATCCCAATTACCAACCATGAAGAAATCAAGAATTCCAGAGATTATGGAAGGAGATTAAAGGTAATCTCAGAGATGGTTTACCAACAAGCAGTAGTTTACCAATGGGAAAGGACCAGAGGTAAATGGAATACAACAAGGATAGGAATATATAGTAGGTTGTCAATGGTATCATTAATCACTGATGGACCAGAGACGTATTGGTGTATAAAACATTATGATAGAGGGAGCCGAATAAGCTTTGTAGCCAACAAAGGAATAACTGGTAGAAAAATGAAATACAAGGCAAAGGCAAGAGATGTCACCAGGACCGGAACAATTATGAAGACTATGGTCATCCGGAGAATGAGAGCAACTGAAACGACAGACTACGGTTAAATCAACTACTACGCACCTCCACAAAAAGGGACGGATGTTGTGTTAACCGACGACGGCAAGAAACCATGTCCATGAAAAAGAAAATAATTACAATTGAGAATAAATGAGAAGAAGAATGAACAAAGAAACTAAACGGGGATTGAAGAAAGGAATTTATGTAAGAAAATAAACCTTACAGAGGAAATATGAGCAACTGTGCGACAAATAAAAATCATCCGCCTGGGTATAAAAGAAAATATAATAATAAGAAATAATTTTGAAAATAATAAAAAGTAGGAATTTTGAATATTAATAAAAATTCAAAAAACAAAGTAAGTATATCTTATTACAAGATTATTTGTGAAAGAAACATTTTGAAAATAATAAAAAGAAGGAATTGTGAATAATAATAAAAATTCAAAAATATAGTAAGCACCAGTTACTACAAATAATTTATGAAGAAACCATTTGGAAATATAATATAAAAGAATTTTGAATTAAATAAATCACGAAATTCAAAAACAAAGTAAGAACAACTTGCTACAACTATCTTGAAAGAAACATTTTGGAAATAATAAAAAGGAAAGAATTTTGAATTACATCACGAAATTCAAAAATATATGTAAGAACAACTTACTACAACAATCTTGAAAGAAACATTTTGAAAATAATAAAAAGAAAGAATTTTGAATTTATCATAAAAATTCTAAAATATAGTAAGAACACCTTACTAACCATTATTATGAAAACTATTATTAAGAGGAATTAAAAAGAAGGAATTTTGAATAATAATAAAAATTCAAAAAACATAGTAAGAACAACTTACTACAACAATCTTGAAAGAAACATTTTGGAAATAATAAAAAGAAAGAATTTTGAATTTATCATATAAATTCAAAAATATTGTAAGCACACCTTACACACGAGTTATTTATAAAAACTTTAAGGAATAAGAAGAAAGAATTTTGAATTGATCATAAAAATTCAAAAACAAAGTAAGTATATCTTACTACAAGATTATTTGTGAAAGAAACATTTTGTAAATATAAAAAGACAAGAATTTTGTTAAAAATCATCAAAATTAAAAAAACCTAGTAAAACCACCTTACTACAATTATTTTAAGAAAAATCTCGAGAAAATAAAAAGAAAAAGAATTTAGAATTAAACCTGTCAATTCTAAAAGATATAGGAATGTCAATTTCAACCAGATAAATTGTAAAAACCTTCTATGAAATTGTGTAAAAAGAAATAAAAACCAGTGATACGATTAACTGAATAAACTTGTGTGGAAATAAAAATAATAACACTTTGAAGTGGTATAAAGAGAAACAATGACCTCATTCAAAAAATTAATTAAGACATTCATTTGAATAAAAAAAACAGAGAGAAGTAATTTGAGAAAAGAGTCAAAGTTATAAATGCAATTAAATAAATCAATAATGAAATGATCATGAATTAAGTGTCAAATATAATAAAAAACAATTATAAGAAAGTTCTAGAACATGGAACAAATAAAAACTGAGAAACAAACAAATATATCAGAAATATATGCTACCATAAATAAAAGCAGATTGTAACAAAAAACCAGAGAAGAATGAAGAAATAATAACAAAAACTGTATATGATAATTAACATTGATAATTATATTAATAAAAGAGTTTCCCACCATAATACCAATTGAAATAACCATCAAGTTAACAAGTCAGGAGAATAACTGAGATAGGAATATTAAAATCTCTGAGCAATATACGAAATGAAGTATCCAAAGATATTTTTTAAATAGTAACAAAAGTGTACTATTCTGAAATAATTATGTTAATAACTGTCTGTAGATAAGTCCAGCAGTATTAATATGTTTTTTGAGCAGAGATGATTTGCCTCTGTACTCAAATAGAAGTGAAGTATTGGACAGCAGAGGAAGTAGTGTACAGTGGCTCTCTGAACTGCACCAGCTCACGTGTTAGGGAATGATAGGGAATAAATATCCCAAGGATAAAATACTAAGAAGAAAAATGAAAATAAATATGAAACTCAGATGACTATTACTATCAAGGAAGATCAAGTAAGAATGAGAAAGATGTAGGCTCAAATATATATAAGAAAAATTTAGAAATGGAAGGAAGTCGAGAATATTATAAAACTATAATAATTATCATAAGCAATTATTTCAGACAAACCAGGTATAGTCTGAAAAAATCACTTCTGGAGGAGGGCAATCTGTAGCATGGCAGATAATCCACTAAAAATTAATTCCATTAAGATCATAAAAACAATTAAATTACAATATAACTCAAAGAATTTCAAATGAAAATAAATTAAACTTCAAAGAAAAACACCACTATAAAAGGAAAAAAGTAATTACATAATAAAAATGCAACATTAAAACTCAAGAAAATGAATTAAAAGAAACTCATACAAAAAATCAGGAGATTACCCAGGAGATTACGAGCATGTAATAAAAAAGATACTCCAAACCCAAGAAAGAAGAGTAAGTTTAGGAGCAGGTGATAAAGAAGATACAACAGAACCCAAGAAGAAGAGTAAGATTAGGAGCAGGTGATAAAGAAGATACACCAAACCCAAGAAGGAAGAGGAAGTTTAGGAGCGTGTAAGAAAGAAGATACCCCGAACCCAAGAAAGAAGAGGAAGTTTAGAAGCAGATAATAAAGAAGATACCCCGAACCACCCAACGGATAAAATAAAACTAAGTACCTTGGTAAACACAAGAAGAGAAGAAAAGAAGATATAGGATGAAAGAACCACAATAAATACCTAGTAATAAACCTATTATTAACGATAATGAACCCCAAACCAAATATTAATACCACCAAAGAAAGTATAACACCCCAAAACCTCATAAAAATTGTAACTTAATTATAGACAAAAGTATTTAGTAGTGTGATAAGAAGTGCACCAACTAAAGTTATTATATAGTAAAATAAACAAATCTTCACAGTTCATTATGACTAAAGGTTTGGTCTGAGAATATAATAAAACTCAAATATAAGTCAGAACCAACAGTGAATGTGTACAGTGGAAGTGATTTTAAATATAATAAACTTCAAGTTAATGTGTAACTATTACTTAAACAAGGTGCTATTAAATAACTTTTATATTTTATAATTAACAAGTGATGAAATATTGAAATGAAAAATATTTCTAATGTTTCATAAAAGAGGTCACTTTGGTATCTCAAAACATTCATAGCCAATAATAAAGAGAGTATGTGGGGAAATGTTTACTGTAAAAGGGGATTAAAGATAATAATATAATATAATCAGAAAAGACTGAAAGTAACTTAAGTTTAATAAAGATTAAGAAATTTAAATGGCTAATAATGTTTAGAGCCTATGAACTCCACTTTCAAAGAGTTCTAATAGAATAAGGTTTATATTTAGTGTAAGATGTTTTAGTTACATAACAGTATGCATACAGATTAAAATGTTTAAAATGTATGTTAAAAATAGTTCCAACAAACATGTCTAACTTTGAAGACTGCTAGTTAATATTAAATATTATTTTTTGTATTAGTAGCATGAATTATATGCTACAGGTATCAATAGTTATGTAAGCAATTTTATTTAATGTTATGTTAACTTTTAAAAGTCAGAGGAGGTGCAAAAATAACTTTATTTGAAAAAACCATATATGTAAAATACTAACTTCTAGGCCAAATAATGAATTCCCAAAAAATTAATATAAACTAGTTAATTAACCAATGAACCATGTAAACTAATAAGATTTATGTAAGGTGGATCGATAACCAACTACTATAAATGACCCTATACTTTAAAGGAGTAATATAGAAAGATGTCTTAAATTATTAAAAATTTTTGAAATGTAATAACTAAATATTTTAAAGCAGGAATAGTAAATTCATGATTTATCACTAAAAGACAGTTCAAATGTTAAATTTATAAGGCATTAAGGAAAGCGAAAGATTTGTGACCATCTGAAATTTATTATAATTATATTTCTAACACCTAAAATGGCAGTAATTGTGTACAAGAACAGGAAACAGATTTTTGGGCCTAGAATTCCTAAAAGACAGAAATATAGCAATTTTAACAAAAATCTATACAAATATGGACTATGACATATCAAATTAAACAGAATGAGATAAATAAACCAATTATGTGGTTAATAGTTCATGAAAGCAATCAATAAACTAAAAATATTCTATATATAATGTATTTTATATTTATGTAAATAGGAAGTGAAAATTATTTAAACAATACTTTTCCAATATTAACTTGGCAAGATATTTCCTAAGACGAAGGAAGTAAAAGAGTTCTTAATTAACATTCAACGAGAACAGTTGATATTAGATCGCGTTAAAAAACCGTATAACGAATTGTAATGGTGTACAAAGTCGAAAATAAGTGAAAACGAGAGTTACCTAAATTGACAATTTTTAACTTAAAATCAGTGAAATACACTACCACAACAGTGAAAACACACGATACACAACACAATACAAGTGAATTAAACCAGTCAAACAACCTAACATTAATAATTCACATCGTAAGAACTTCTCGATTCTTGGCCATAACCAGAAAACATTGAACACATCTAACATAAGACAATTAACATCAGTGAACACTGAACACTTATCCAGGATACCTCAAACAACACAATAGACAATATACACTATTACGGAGACCAATAAAACAGTTGTGAAGGTAATTTTATTATCAGAATTTCCAACCATCAGTTCACAGTAATATGCTACAACGAGACGTGCCACCATTTTGAACTTCCCATGATGCAAAGTATCCACCAGCAATGAATTCATCCAGTAACCATTGGGTATAAATTGTATATTACAAACATTAATATTATTAACAAATTGTCATTTATTACTTTAAGAATTATTTTTGTACATGTTATACTTTCTATGCTTGCCCCCTTCTCTGACTATATAATTATAATCGTTAAAAGAACCTTTCTGATATTTATATAAAAATAACCTGTAATAGTAATATCGACCAAGCCCTGTGAAAGAGTTGAACATTTGCTCAACATCGATTTTAAATCGATCTTTTATAAATATTATCAATAAATTAAATTCATTCAACTATCAGTATTTATAATTATTTCACATATTAGAATAAGAGTTGGAAGTAACTACAGGACTTACGGGGAGACGACAAAGATTAACTGAAAGTGATATACAGGAGCAGAGCTGAAAATCACAAATCGATTACTGTAAGAAGACAATCTGATTAACTACAAATTCATTTAAGGTCAAACAGAAGTACAGATAGTAGCCAAATCAACTCACCTTTCGTGATAATTTTAACGATACAACAAAACCAGAATTATTTAGAAATTATTAGATATAAACAAACATAAAAATTTTTTTTTATAAATTTTTGTTTTCTCTTTGTACAATACGAAGAAATATTTATTTGTAACAGCGTGGAACTGCGTCTTGTTACAAATTGGCGTCCAACTAGAGAGCTTAATTAATTAAGCTTGGCAGCGATTATACCGTCAAGGAGGGCAACAACAAATAAACCAAAATGGCAGAACTTACACTAGAAGAGAAGATAGATAAGATGATGGATAAAATGAAGGAAATATTCCAACAAACGATGAAAAGAATGGATGAAAACCACGAATCGATGAGGAAGGAAATAAGAGAGGACAATAGATTATTCAGGGATGAATCGAGTCAAAAATTAGATGAGCAGCATAAGATACTAGATGATCAGAATAAGAAAATGAGAGAGGACAGAGAAGAATTAAGAGAGGACAGGACCAAGGAAATAAAAAATGATAGCAAACCAGAAACAGAAGAACTACCAAACGAAAAAACAATGGAACCAGTTGTATTACCTGAAAAGAAAACAAACGGAAACAAAAAAACTACTAAAGATAAGGAAGTGGAACCAAAGAAAATGAGAAGAACACATCCAAGGAAATTAATGAAAACCAAGGAAGAAATGGAGATGATGAACCATGGTTTAATGGATGTCAACAATATCCCAATTACCAACCATGAAGAAATCAAGAATTCCAGAGATTATGGAAGGAGATTAAAGGTAATCTCAGAGATGGTTTACCAACAAGCAGTAGTTTACCAATGGGAAAGGACCAGAGGTAAATGGAATACAACAAGGATAGGAATATATAGTAGGTTGTCAATGGTATCATTAATCACTGATGGACCAGAGACGTATTGGTGTATAAAACACTATGATAGAGGGAGCCGAATAAGCTTTGTAGCCAACAAAGGAATAACTGCTAGAAAAATGAAATACAAGGCAAAGGCAAGAGATGTCACCAGGACCGGAACAATTATGAAGACTATGGTCATCCGGAGAATGAGAGCAACTGAAACGACAGACTACGTTTAAATCAACTACTACGCACCTCCACAAAAAGGGACGGATGTTATGTTAACCGACGACGGCAAAAAACCATGTCCAAGAAAAAGAAAATAATTACAATTGAGAATAAATGAGAAGAAGAATGAACAAAGAAACTAAACGGGGATTGAAGAAAGGAATTTATGTAAGAAAATAAACCTTACAGAGGAAATATGAGCAACTGTGCGACAAATAAAAATCATCCACCTGGGTATAAAAGAAAATATAATAATAAGAAATAATTTTGAAAATAATAAAAAGAAGGAATTTTGAATAATAATGAAAATTCAAAAAACAAAGTAAGTATATCTTATTACAAGATTATTTGTGAAAGAAACATTTTGAAAATAATAAAAAGAAGGAATTGTGAATAATAATAAAAATTCAAAAATATAGTAAGCACCAGTTACTACAAATAATTTATGAAGAAACCATTTGGAAATATAAAAGAATTTTGAATTAAATAAATCACGAAATTCAAAAACAAAGTAAGAACAACTTGCTACAACTATCTTGAAAGAAACATTTTGGACATAATAAAAAGGAAAGAATTTTGAATTAAATCACGAAATTCAAAAATATATGTAAGAACAACTTACTACAACAATCTTGAAAGAAACATTTTGAAAATAATAAAAAGAAAGAATTTTGAATTTATCATAAAAATTCTAAAATATAGTAAGAACACCTTACTAACCATTATTATGAAAACTATTATTAAGAGGAATTAAAAAGAAGGAATTTTGAATAATAATAAAAATTCAAAAAACAAAGTAAGAACAACTTACTACAACAATCTTGAAAGAAACATTTTGGAAATAATAAAAAGAAAGAATTTTGAATTTATCATATAAATTCAAAAATATTGTAAGCACACCTTACACACGAGTTATTTATAAAAACTTTAAGGAATAAGAAGAAATAATTTTGAATTGATCATAAAAATTCAAAAACAAAGTAAGTATATCTTACTACAAGATTATTTGTGAAAGAAACATTTTGTAAATATAAAAAGACAAGAATTTTGTTAAAAATCATCAAAATTAAAAAAACCTAGTAAGACCACCTTACTACAATTATTTTAAGAAAAATCTCGAGAAAATAAAAAGAAAAAGAATTTAGAATTAAACCTGTCAATTCTAAAAGATATAGGAATGTCAATTTCAACCAGATAAATTGTAAAAACCTTCTATGAAATTGTATAAAAAGAAATAAAAACCAGTGATACGATTAACTGAATAAACTTGTGTGGAAATAAAAATAATAACACTTTGAAGTGGTGTAAAGAGAAACAATGACCTCATTAAAAAAATTAATTAAGACATTCATTTGAATAAAAAAACCAGAGAGAAGTAATTTGAGAAAAGAGTCAAAGTTATAAATGCAATTAAATAAATCAATAATGAAATGATCATGAATTAAGTGTCAAATATAATAAAAAACAATTATAAGAAAGTTCTAGAACATGGAACAAATAAAAACTGAGGAACAAACAAATATATCAGAAATATATGCTACCATAAATAAAAGCAGAGTGTAACAAAAAACCAGAGAAGAATAAAGAAATAATAACAAAAACTTTATATGATAATTAACATTGATAATTATATTAATAAAAGAGTTTCCCACCATAATACCAATTGAAATAACCATCAAGTTTACAAGTCAGGAGAATAACTGAGATAGGAATATTAAAATCTCTGAGCAATATACGAAATGAAGTATCCAAAGATATTTTTTAAATAGTAACAAAAGTGTACTATTCTGAAATAATTATGTTAATAACTGTCTGTAGATAAGTCCAGCAGTATTAATATGTTTTTTGAGCAGAGATGATTTGCCTCTGTACTCAAATAGAAGTGAAGTATTGGACAGCAGAGGAAGTAGTGTACAGTGGCTCTCTGAACTGCACCAGCTCACGTGTTAGGGAATGATAGGGAATAAATATCCCAAGGATAAAATACTAAGAAGAAAAATGAAAATAAATATGAAACTCAGATGACTATTACTATCAAGGAAGATCAAGTAAGAATGAGAAAGATGTAGGCTCAAATATATATAAGAAAAATTTAGAAATGGAAGGAAGTCGAGAATATTATAAAACTATAATAATTATCATAAGCAATTATTTCAGACAAACCAAGTATAGTCTGAAAAAATCACTTCTGGAGGAGGGCAATCTGTAGCATGGCAGATAATCCACTAAAAATTAATTCCATTAAGATCATAAAAACAATTAAATTACAATATAACTCAAAGAATTTCAAATGAAAATAAATTAAACTTCAAAGAAAAACACCACTATAAAAGGAAAAAAGTAATTACATAATCAAAATGCAACATTAAAACTCAAGAAAATGAATTAAAAGAAACTCATATAAAAAATCAGGAGATTACCCAGGAGATTACGAGCATGTAATAAAAAAGATACTCCAAACCCAAGAAAGAAGAGTAAGTTTAGGAGCAGGTGATAAAGAAGATACAACAGAACCCAAGAAGAAGAGTAAGATTAGGAGCAGGTGATAAAGAAGATACACCAAACCCAAGAAGGAAGAGGAAGTTTAGGAGCGTGTAAGAAAGAAGATACCCCGAACCCAAGAAAGAAGAGGAAGTTTAGAAGCAGATAATAAAGAAGATACCCCGAACCACCCAACGGATAAAATAAAACTAAGTACCTTGGTAAACACAAGAAGAGAAGAAAAGAAGATATAGGATAAAGAACCACAATAAATACCTAGTAATAAACCTATTATTAACGATAATGAACCCCAAACCAAATATTAATACCACCAAAGAAAGTATAACACCCCAAAACCTCATAAAAATTGTAACTTAATTATAGACAAAAGTATTTAGTAGTGTGATAAGAAGTGCACCAACTAAAGTTATTATATAGTAAAATAAACAAATCTTCACAGTTCATTATGACTAAAGGTTTGGTCTGAGAATATAATAAAACTCAAATATAAGTCAGAACCAACAGTGAATGTGTACAGTGGAAGTGATTTTAAATATAATAAACTTCAAGTTAATGTGTAACTATTACTTAAACAAGGTGCTATTAAATAACTTTTATATTTTATAATTAACAAGTGATGAAATATTGAAATGAAAAAATATTTCTAATGTTTCATAAAAGAGGTCACTTTGGTATCTCAAAACATTCATAGCCAATAATAAAGAGAGTATGTGGGGAAATGTTTACTGTAAAAGGGGATTAAAGATAATAATATAATATAATCAGAAAAGACTGAAAGTAACTTAAGTTTAATAAAGATTAAGAAATTTAAATGGCTAATAATGTTTAGAGCCTATGAACTCCACTTTCAAAGAGTTCTAATAGAATAAGGTTTATATTTAGTGTAAGATGTTTTAGTTACATAACAGTATGCATACAGATTAAAATGTTTAAAATGTATGTTAAAAATAGTTCCAACAAACATGTCTAACTTTGAAGACTGCTAGTTAATATTAAATATTATTTTTTGTATTAGTAGCATGAATTATATGCTACAGGTATCAATAGTTATGTAAGCAATTTTATTTAATGTTATGTTAACTTTTAAAAGTCAGAGGAGGTGCAAAAATAACTTTATTTGAAAAAACCATATATGTAAAATACTAACTTCTAGGCCAAATAATGAATTCCCAAAAAATTAATATAAACTAGTTAATTAACCAATGAACCATGTAAACTAATAAGATTTATGTAAGGTGGATCGATAACCAACTACTATAAATGACCCTATACTTTAAAGGAGTAATATAGAAAGATGTCTTAAATTATTAAAAATTTTTGAAATGTAATAACTAAATATTTTAAAGCAGGAATAGTAAATTCATGATTTATCACTAAAAGACAGTTCAAATGTTAAATTTATAAGGCATTAAGGAAAGCGAAAGATTTGTGACCATCTGAAATTTATTATAATTATATTTCTAACACCTAAAATGGCAGTAATTGTGTACAAGAACAGGAAACAGATTTTTGGGCCTAGAATTCCTAAAAGACAGAAATATAGCAATTTTAACAAAAATCTATACAAATATGGACTATGACATATCAAATTAAACAGAATGAGATAAATAAACCAATTATGTGGTTAATAGTTCATGAAAGCAATCAATAAACTAAAAATATTCTATATATAATGTATTTTATATTTATGTAAATAGGAAGTGAAAATTATTTAAACAATACTTTTCCAATATTAACTTGGCAAGATATTTCCTAAGACGAAGGAAGTAAAAGAGTTCTTAATTAACATTCAACGAGAACAGTTGATATTAGATCGCGTTAAAAAACCGTATAACGAATTGTAATGGTGTACAAAGTCGAAAATAAGTGAAAACGAGAGTTACCTAAATTGACAATTTTTAACTTAAAATCAGTGAAATACACTACCACAACAGTGAAAACATACGATACACAACACAATACAAGTGAATTAAACCAGTCAAACAACCTAACATTAATAATTCACATCGTAAGAACTTCTCGATTCTTGGCCATAACCAGAAAACATTGAACACATCTAACATAAGACAATAAACACCAGTGAACACTGAACACTTATCCAGGATACCTCAAACAACACAATAGACAATATACACTATTACGGAGACCAATAAAACAGTTGTGAAGGTAATTTTATTATCAGAATTTCCAACCATCAGTTCACAGTAATATGCTACAACGAGACGTGCCACCATTTTGAACTTCCCATGATGCAAAGTATCCACCAGCAATGAATTCATCCAGTAACCATTGGGTATAAATTGTATATTACAAACATTAATATTATTAACAAATTGTCATTTATTACTTTAAGAATTATTTTTGTACATGTTATACTTTCTATGCTTGCCCCCTTCTCTGACTATATAATTATAATCGTTAAAAGAACCTTTCTGATATTTATATAAAAATAACCTGTAATAGTAATATCGACCAAGCCCTGTGAAAGAGTCGAACATTTGCTCAACATCGATTTTAAATCGATCTTTTATAAATATTATCAATAAATTAAATTCATTCAACTATCAGTATTTATAATTATTTCACATATTAGAATAAGAGTTGGAAGTAACTACAGGACTTACGGGGAGACGACAAAGATTAACTGAAAGTGATATACTGGAGCAGAGCTGAAAATCACAAATCGATTACTGTAAGAAGACAATCTGATTAACTACAAATTCATTTAAGGTCAAACAGAAGTACAGACAGTAGCCAAATCAACTCACCTTTCGTGATAATTTTAACGATACAACAAAACCAGAATTATTTAGAAATTATTAGATATAAACAAACATAAAAATTTTTTTTTATAAATTTTTGTTTTCTCTTTGTACAATACGAAGAAATATTTATTTGTAACAGCGTGGAACTGCGTCTTGTTACAAATTGGCGTCCAACTAGAGAGCTTATTAATTAAGCTTGGCAGCGATTATACCGTCAAGGAGGGCAACAACAAATAAACCAAAATGGCAGAACTTACACTAGAAGAGAAGATAGATAAGATGATGGATAAAATGAAGGAAATATTCCAACAAACGATGAAAAGAATGGATGAAAACCACGAATCGATGAGGAAGGAAATAAAAGAGGACAATAGATTATTCAGGGATGAATCGAGTCAAAAATTAGATGAGCAGCATAAGATACTAGATGATCAGAATAAGAAAATGAGAGAGGACAGAGAAGAATTAAGAGAGGACAGGACCAAGGAAATAAAAAATGATAGCAAACCAGAAACAGAAGAACTACCAAACGAAAAAACAATGGAACCAGTTGTATTACCTGAAAAGAAAACAAACGGAAACAAAAAAACTACTAAAGATAAGGAAGTGGAACCAAAGAAAATGAGAAGAACACATCCAAGGAAATTAATGAAAACCAAGGAAGAAATGGAGATGATGAACCATGGTTTAATGGATGTCAACAATATCCCAATTACCAACCATGAAGAAATCAAGAATTCCAGAGATTATGGAAGGAGATTAAAGGTAATCTCAGAGATGGTTTACCAACAAGCAGTAGTTTACCAATGGGAAAGGACCAGAGGTAAATGGAATACAACAAGGATAGGAATATATAGTAGGTTGTCAATGGTATCATTAATCACTGATGGACCAGAGACGTATTGGTGTATAAAACACTATGATAGAGGGAGCCGAATAAGCTTTGTAGCCAACAAAGGAATAACTGCTAGAAAAATGAAATACAAGGCAAAGGCAAGAGATGTCACCAGGACCGGAACAATTATGAAGACTATGGTCATCCGGAGAATGAGAGCAACTGAAACGACAGACTACGTTTAAATCAACTACTACGCACCTCCACAAAAAGGGACGGATGTTATGTTAACCGACGACGGCAAAAAACCATGTCCAAGAAAAAGAAAATAATTACAATTGAGAATAAATGAGAAGAAGAATGAACAAAGAAACTAAACGGGGATTGAAGAAAGGAATTTATGTAAGAAAATAAACCTTACAGAGGAAATATGAGCAACTGTGCGACAAATAAAAATCATCCACCTGGGTATAAAAGAAAATATAATAATAAGAAATAATTTTGAAAATAATAAAAAGAAGGAATTTTGAATAATAATGAAAATTCAAAAAACAAAGTAAGTATATCTTATTACAAGATTATTTGTGAAAGAAACATTTTGAAAATAATAAAAAGAAGGAATTGTGAATAATAATAAAAATTCAAAAATATAGTAAGCACCAGTTACTACAAATAATTTATGAAGAAACCATTTGGAAATATAAAAGAATTTTGAATTAAATAAATCACGAAATTTAAAAACAAAGTAAGAACAACTTGCTACAACTATCTTGAAAGAAACATTTTGGAAATAATAAAAAGGAAAGAATTTTGAATTAAATCACGAAATTCAAAAATATATGTAAGAACAACTTACTACAACAATCTTGAAAGAAACATTTTGAAAATAATAAAAAGAAAGAATTTTGAATTTATCATAAAAATTCTAAAATATAGTAAGAACACCTTACTAACCATTATTATGAAAACTATTATTAAGAGGAATTAAAAAGAAGGAATTTTGAATAATAATAAAAATTCAAAAAACAAAGTAAGAACAACTTACTACAACAATCTTGAAAGAAACATTTTGGAAATAATAAAAAGAAAGAATTTTGAATTTATCATATAAATTCAAAAATATTGTAAGCACACCTTACACACGAGTTATTTATAAAAACTTTAAGGAATAAGAAGAAAGAATTTTGAATTGATCATAAAAATTCAAAAACAAAGTAAGTATATCTTACTACAAGATTATTTGTGAAAGAAACATTTTGTAAATATAAAAAGACAAGAATTTTGTTAAAAATCATCAAAATTAAAAAAACCTAGTAAGACCACCTTACTACAATTATTTTAAGAAAAATCTCGAGAAAATAAAAAGAAAAAGAATTTAGAATTAAACCTGTCAATTCTAAAAGATATAGGAATGTCAATTTCAACCAGATAAATTGTAAAAACCTTCTATGAAATTGTATAAAAAGAAATAAAAACCAGTGATACGATTAACTGAATAAACTTGTGTGGAAATAAAAATAATAACACTTTGAAGTGGTATAAAGAGAAACAATGACCTCATTCAAAAAATTAATTAAGACATTCATTTGAATAAAAAAACCAGAGAGAAGTAATTTGAGAAAAGAGTCAAAGTTATAAATGCAATTAAATAAATCAATAATGAAATGATCATGAATTAAGTGTCAAATATAATAAAAAACAATTATAAGAAAGTTCTAGAACATGGAACAAATAAAAACTGAGAAACAAACAAATATATCAGAAATATATGCTACCATAAATAAAAGCAGATTGTAACAAAAAACCAGAGAAGAATAAAGAAATAATAACAAAAACTTTATATGATAATTAACATTGATAATTATATTAATAAAAGAGTTTCCCACCATAATACCAATTGAAATAACCATCAAGTTTACAAGTCAGGAGAATAACTGAGATAGGAATATTAAAATCTCTGAGCAATATACGAAATGAAGTATCCAAAGATATTTTTTAAATAGTAACAAAAGTGTACTATTCTGAAATAATTATGTTAATAACTGTCTGTAGATAAGTCCAGCAGTATTAATATGTTTTTTGAGCAGAGATGATTTGCCTCTGTACTCAAATAGAAGTGAAGTATTGGACAGCAGAGGAAGTAGTGTACAGTGGCTCTCTGAACTGCACCAGCTCACGTGTTAGGGAATGATAGGGAATAAATATCCCAAGGATAAAATACTAAGAAGAAAAATGAAAATAAAATAATAAATATGAAACTCAGATGACTATTACTATCAAGGAAGATCAAGTAAGAATGAGAAAGATGTAGGCTCAAATATATATAAGAAAAATTTAGAAATGGAAGGAAGTCGAGAATATTATAAAACTATAATAATTATCATAAGCAATTATTTCAGACAAACCAAGTATAGTCTGAAAAAATCACTTCTGGAGGAGGGCAATCTGTAGCATGACAGATAATCCACTAAAAATTAATTCCATTAAGATCATAAAAACAATTAAATTACAATATAACTCAAAGAATTTCAAATGAAAATAAATTAAACTTCAAAGAAAAACACCACTATAAAAGGAAAAAGTAATTACATAATAAAAATGCAACATTAAAACTCAAGAAAATGAATTAAAAGAAACTCATATAAAAAATCAGGAGATTACCCAGGAGATTAGGAGCATGTAATACAGGAGATAACCCGAACCCAAGAATGAAGAGGGAGATTAGGAGCATGTAATAAAAAAGATACTCCAAACCCAAGAAAGAAGAGTAAGTTTAGGAGCAGGTGATAAAGAAGATAAAACAGAACCCAAGAAGAAGAGTAAGATTAGGAGCAGGTGATAAAGAAGATACACCAAACCCAAGAAGGAAGAGGAAGTTTAGGAGCGTGTAATAAAGAAGATACCCCGAACCCAAGAAAGAAGAGGAAGTTTAGAAGCAGATAATAAAGAAGATACCCCGAACCACCCAACGGATAAAATAAAACTAAGTACCTTGGTAAACACAAGAAGAGAAGAAAAGAAGATATAGGATGAAAGAACCACAATAAATACCTAGTAATAAACCTATTATTAACGATAATGAACCCCAAACCAAATATTAATACCACCAAAGAAAGTATAACACCCCAAAACCTCATAAAAATTGTAACTTAATTATAGACAAAAGTATTTAGTAGTGTGATAAGAAGTGCACCAACTAAAGTTATTATATAGTAAAATAAACAAATCTTCACAGACCATTATGACTAAAGGTTTGGTCTGAGAATATAATAAAACTCAAATATAAGTCAGAACCAACAGTGAATGTGTACAGTGGAAGTGATTTTAAATATAATAAACTTCAAGTTAATGTGTAACTATTACTTAAACAAGGTGCTATTAAATAACTTTTATATTTTATAATTAACAAGTGATGAAATATTGAAATGAAAAATATTTCTAATGTTTCATAAAAGAGGTCACTTTGTTATCTCAAACATTCATAGCCAATAATAAAGTGAGTATGTGGGGAAATGTTTACTGTAAAAGGGGATTAAAGATAATAATATAATATAATCAGAAAAGACTGAAAGTAACTTAAGTTTAATAAAGATTAAGAAATTTAAATGGCTAATAATGTTTAGAGCCTATGAACTCCACTTTCAAAGAGTTCTAATAGAATAAGGTTTATATTTAGTGTAAGATGTTTTAGTTACGTAACAGTATGCATACAGATTAAAATGTTTAAAATGTATGTTAAAAATAGTTCCAACAAACATGTCTAACTTTGAAGACTGCTAGTTAATATTAAATATTATTTTTTGTATTAGTAGCATGTATTATATGCTACAGGTATCAATAGTTATGTAAGCAATTTTATTTAATGTTATGTTAACTTTTAAAAGTCAGAGGAGGTGCAAAAATAACTATTTGAAAAAACCATATATGTAAAATACTAACTTCTAGGCCAAATAATGAATTTCCAAAAAATTAATATAAACTAGTTAATTAACCAATGAACCATGTAAACTAATAAGATTTATGTAAGGTGGATCGATAACCAACTACTATAAATGATCCTATACTTCAAAGGAGTAATATAGAAAGATGTCTTAAATTATTAAAAATTTTCGAAATGTAATAACTAAATATTTTAAAGCAGGAATAGTAAATTCATGATTTATCACTAAAAGACAGTTCAAATGTTAAATTTATAAGGCGTTAAGGAAAGCGAAAGATTTGTGACCATCTGAAATTTATTATAATTACATTTCTAACACCTAAAATGGCAGTAATTGTGTACAAGAACAGGAAACAGATTTTTGGGCCTAGAATTCCTAAAAGACAGAAATATAGCAATTTTAACAAAAATCTATACAAATATGGACTATGACATATCAAATTAAACAGAATGAGATAAATAAACCAATTATGTGGTTAATAGTTCATGAAAGCAATCAATAAACTAAAAATATTCTATATATAATGTATTTTATATTTATGTAAATAGGAAGTGAAAATTATTTAAACAATACTTTTCCAATATTAACTTGGCAAGATATTTCCTAAGACGAAGGAAGTAAAAGAGTTCTTAATTAACATTCAACGAGAACAGTTGATATTAGATCGCGTTAAAAAACCGTATAACGAATTGTAATGGTGTACAAAGTCGAAAATAAGTGAAAACGAGAGTTACCTAAATTGACAATTTTTAACTTAAAATCAGTGAAATACACTACCACAACAGTGAAAACACACGATACACAACACAATACAAGTGAATTAAACCAGTCAAACAACCTAACATTAATAATTCACATCGTAAGAACTTCTCGATTCTTGGCCATAACCAGAAAACATTGAACACATCTAACATAAGACAATAAACACCAGTGAACACTGAACACTTATCCAGGATACCTCAAACAACACAATAGACAATATACACTATTACGGAGACCAATAAAACAGTTGTGAAGGTAATTTTATTATCAGAATTTCCAACCATCAGTTCACAGTAATATGCTACAACGAGACGTGCCACCATTTTGAACTTCCCATGATGCAAAGTATCCACCAGCAATGAATTCATCCAGTAACCATTGGGTATAAATTGTATATTACAAACATTAATATTATTAACAAATTGTCATTTATTACTTTAAGAATTATTTTTGTACATGTTATACTTTCTATGCTTGCCCCCTTCTCTGACTATATAATTATAATCGTTAAAAGAACCTTTCTGATATTTATATAAAAATAACCTGTAATAGTAATATCGACCAAGCCCTGTGAAAGAGTCGAACATTTGCTCAACATCGATTTTAAATCGATCTTTTATAAATATTATCAATAAATTAAATTCATTCAACTATCAGTATTTATAATTATTTCACATATTAGAATAAGAGTTGGAAGTAACTACAGGACTTACGGGGAGACGACAAAGATTAACTGAAAGTGATATACTGGAGCAGAGCTGAAAATCACAAATCGATTACTGTAAGAAGACAATCTGATTAACTACAAATTCATTTAAGGTCAAACAGAAGTACAGACAGTAGCCAAATCAACTCACCTTTCGTGATAATTTTAACGATACAACAAAACCAGAATTATTTAGAAATTATTAGATATAAACAAACATAAAAATTTTTTTTTATAAATTTTTGTTTTCTCTTTGTACAATACGAAGAAATATTTATTTGTAACAGCGTGGAACTGCGTCTTGTTACAAATTGGCGTCCAACTAGAGAGCTTATTAATTAAGCTTGGCAGCGATTATACCGTCAAGGAGGGCAACAACAAATAAACCAAAATGGCAGAACTTACACTAGAAGAGAAGATAGATAAGATGATGGATAAAATGAAGGAAATATTCCAACAAACGATGAAAAGAATGGATGAAAACCACGAATCGATGAGGAAGGAAATAAAAGAGGACAATAGATTATTCAGGGATGAATCGAGTCAAAAATTAGATGAGCAGCATAAGATACTAGATGATCAGAATAAGAAAATGAGAGAGGACAGAGAAGAATTAAGAGAGGACAGGACCAAGGAAATAAAAAATGATAGCAAACCAGAAACAGAAGAACTACCAAACGAAAAAACAATGGAACCAGTTGTATTACCTGAAAAGAAAACAAACGGAAACAAAAAAACTACTAAAGATAAGGAAGTGGAACCAAAGAAAATGAGAAGAACACATCCAAGGAAATTAATGAAAACCAAGGAAGAAATGGAGATGATGAACCATGGTTTAATGGATGTCAACAATATCCCAATTACCAACCATGAAGAAATCAAGAATTCCAGAGATTATGGAAGGAGATTAAAGGTAATCTCAGAGATGGTTTACCAACAAGCAGTAGTTTACCAATGGGAAAGGACCAGAGGTAAATGGAATACAACAAGGATAGGAATATATAGTAGGTTGTCAATGGTATCATTAATCACTGATGGACCAGAGACGTATTGGTGTATAAAACACTATGATAGAGGGAGCCGAATAAGCTTTGTAGCCAACAAAGGAATAACTGCTAGAAAAATGAAATACAAGGCAAAGGCAAGAGATGTCACCAGGACCGGAACAATTATGAAGACTATGGTCATCCGGAGAATGAGAGCAACTGAAACGACAGACTACGTTTAAATCAACTACTACGCACCTCCACAAAAAGGGACGGATGTTATGTTAACCGACGACGGCAAAAAACCATGTCCAAGAAAAAGAAAATAATTACAATTGAGAATAAATGAGAAGAAGAATGAACAAAGAAACTAAACGGGGATTGAAGAAAGGAATTTATGTAAGAAAATAAACCTTACAGAGGAAATATGAGCAACTGTGCGACAAATAAAAATCATCCACCTGGGTATAAAAGAAAATATAATAATAAGAAATAATTTTGAAAATAATAAAAAGAAGGAATTTTGAATAATAATGAAAATTCAAAAAACAAAGTAAGTATATCTTATTACAAGATTATTTGTGAAAGAAACATTTTGAAAATAATAAAAAGAAGGAATTGTGAATAATAATAAAAATTCAAAAATATAGTAAGCACCAGTTACTACAAATAATTTATGAAGAAACCATTTGGAAATATAAAAGAATTTTGAATTAAATAAATCACGAAATTTAAAAACAAAGTAAGAACAACTTGCTACAACTATCTTGAAAGAAACATTTTGGAAATAATAAAAAGGAAAGAATTTTGAATTAAATCACGAAATTCAAAAATATATGTAAGAACAACTTACTACAACAATCTTGAAAGAAACATTTTGAAAATAATAAAAAGAAAGAATTTTGAATTTATCATAAAAATTCTAAAATATAGTAAGAACACCTTACTAACCATTATTATGAAAACTATTATTAAGAGGAATTAAAAAGAAGGAATTTTGAATAATAATAAAAATTCAAAAAACAAAGTAAGAACAACTTACTACAACAATCTTGAAAGAAACATTTTGGAAATAATAAAAAGAAAGAATTTTGAATTTATCATATAAATTCAAAAATATTGTAAGCACACCTTACACACGAGTTATTTATAAAAACTTTAAGGAATAAGAAGAAAGAATTTTGAATTGATCATAAAAATTCAAAAACAAAGTAAGTATATCTTACTACAAGATTATTTGTGAAAGAAACATTTTGTAAATATAAAAAGACAAGAATTTTGTTAAAAATCATCAAAATTAAAAAAACCTAGTAAGACCACCTTACTACAATTATTTTAAGAAAAATCTCGAGAAAATAAAAAGAAAAAGAATTTAGAATTAAACCTGTCAATTCTAAAAGATATAGGAATGTCAATTTCAACCAGATAAATTGTAAAAACCTTCTATGAAATTGTATAAAAAGAAATAAAAACCAGTGATACGATTAACTGAATAAACTTGTGTGGAAATAAAAATAATAACACTTTGAAGTGGTATAAAGAGAAACAATGACCTCATTCAAAAAATTAATTAAGACATTCATTTGAATAAAAAAACCAGAGAGAAGTAATTTGAGAAAAGAGTCAAAGTTATAAATGCAATTAAATAAATCAATAATGAAATGATCATGAATTAAGTGTCAAATATAATAAAAAACAATTATAAGAAAGTTCTAGAACATGGAACAAATAAAAACTGAGAAACAAACAAATATATCAGAAATATATGCTACCATAAATAAAAGCAGATTGTAACAAAAAACCAGAGAAGAATAAAGAAATAATAACAAAAACTTTATATGATAATTAACATTGATAATTATATTAATAAAAGAGTTTCCCACCATAATACCAATTGAAATAACCATCAAGTTTACAAGTCAGGAGAATAACTGAGATAGGAATATTAAAATCTCTGAGCAATATACGAAATGAAGTATCCAAAGATATTTTTTAAATAGTAACAAAAGTGTACTATTCTGAAATAATTATGTTAATAACTGTCTGTAGATAAGTCCAGCAGTATTAATATGTTTTTTGAGCAGAGATGATTTGCCTCTGTACTCAAATAGAAGTGAAGTATTGGACAGCAGAGGAAGTAGTGTACAGTGGCTCTCTGAACTGCACCAGCTCACGTGTTAGGGAATGATAGGGAATAAATATCCCAAGGATAAAATACTAAGAAGAAAAATGAAAATAAAATAATAAATATGAAACTCAGATGACTATTACTATCAAGGAAGATCAAGTAAGAATGAGAAAGATGTAGGCTCAAATATATATAAGAAAAATTTAGAAATGGAAGGAAGTCGAGAATATTATAAAACTATAATAATTATCATAAGCAATTATTTCAGACAAACCAAGTATAGTCTGAAAAAATCACTTCTGGAGGAGGGCAATCTGTAGCATGACAGATAATCCACTAAAAATTAATTCCATTAAGATCATAAAAACAATTAAATTACAATATAACTCAAAGAATTTCAAATGAAAATAAATTAAACTTCAAAGAAAAACACCACTATAAAAGGAAAAAGTAATTACATAATAAAAATGCAACATTAAAACTCAAGAAAATGAATTAAAAGAAACTCATATAAAAAATCAGGAGATTACCCAGGAGATTAGGAGCATGTAATACAGGAGATAACCCGAACCCAAGAATGAAGAGGGAGATTAGGAGCATGTAATAAAAAAGATACTCCAAACCCAAGAAAGAAGAGTAAGTTTAGGAGCAGGTGATAAAGAAGATAAAACAGAACCCAAGAAGAAGAGTAAGATTAGGAGCAGGTGATAAAGAAGATACACCAAACCCAAGAAGGAAGAGGAAGTTTAGGAGCGTGTAATAAAGAAGATACCCCGAACCCAAGAAAGAAGAGGAAGTTTAGAAGCAGATAATAAAGAAGATACCCCGAACCACCCAACGGATAAAATAAAACTAAGTACCTTGGTAAACACAAGAAGAGAAGAAAAGAAGATATAGGATGAAAGAACCACAATAAATACCTAGTAATAAACCTATTATTAACGATAATGAACCCCAAACCAAATATTAATACCACCAAAGAAAGTATAACACCCCAAAACCTCATAAAAATTGTAACTTAATTATAGACAAAAGTATTTAGTAGTGTGATAAGAAGTGCACCAACTAAAGTTATTATATAGTAAAATAAACAAATCTTCACAGACCATTATGACTAAAGGTTTGGTCTGAGAATATAATAAAACTCAAATATAAGTCAGAACCAACAGTGAATGTGTACAGTGGAAGTGATTTTAAATATAATAAACTTCAAGTTAATGTGTAACTATTACTTAAACAAGGTGCTATTAAATAACTTTTATATTTTATAATTAACAAGTGATGAAATATTGAAATGAAAAATATTTCTAATGTTTCATAAAAGAGGTCACTTTGTTATCTCAAACATTCATAGCCAATAATAAAGTGAGTATGTGGGGAAATGTTTACTGTAAAAGGGGATTAAAGATAATAATATAATATAATCAGAAAAGACTGAAAGTAACTTAAGTTTAATAAAGATTAAGAAATTTAAATGGCTAATAATGTTTAGAGCCTATGAACTCCACTTTCAAAGAGTTCTAATAGAATAAGGTTTATATTTAGTGTAAGATGTTTTAGTTACGTAACAGTATGCATACAGATTAAAATGTTTAAAATGTATGTTAAAAATAGTTCCAACAAACATGTCTAACTTTGAAGACTGCTAGTTAATATTAAATATTATTTTTTGTATTAGTAGCATGTATTATATGCTACAGGTATCAATAGTTATGTAAGCAATTTTATTTAATGTTATGTTAACTTTTAAAAGTCAGAGGAGGTGCAAAAATAACTATTTGAAAAAACCATATATGTAAAATACTAACTTCTAGGCCAAATAATGAATTTCCAAAAAATTAATATAAACTAGTTAATTAACCAATGAACCATGTAAACTAATAAGATTTATGTAAGGTGGATCGATAACCAACTACTATAAATGACCCTATACTTTAAAGGAGTAATATAGAAAGATGTCTTAAATTATTAAAAATTTTCGAAATGTAATAACTAAATATTTTAAAGCAGGAATAGTAAATTCATGATTTATCACTAAAAGACAGTTCAAATGTTAAATTTATAAGGCGTTAAGGAAAGCGAAAGATTTGTGACCATCTGAAATTTATTATAATTACATTTCTAACACCTAAAATGGCAGTAATTGTGTACAAGAACAGGAAACAGATTTTTGGGCCTAGAATTCCTAAAAGACAGAAATATAGCAATTTTAACAAAAATCTATACAAATATGGACTATGACATATCAAATTAAACAGAATGAGATAAATAAACCAATTATGTGGTTAATAGTTCATGAAAGCAATCAATAAACTAAAAATATTCTATATATAATGTATTTTATATTTATGTAAATAGGAAGTGAAAATTATTTAAACAATACTTTTCCAATATTAACTTGGCAAGATATTTCCTAAGACGAAGGAAGTAAAACAGTTCTTAATTAACATTCAATGAGAACAGTTGATATTAGATCGCGTTAAAAAACCGTATAACGAATTGTAATGGTGTACAAAGTCGAAAATCAGTGAAAACAAGAGTTACCTAAATTGACAATTTTTAACTTAAAATCAGTGAAATACACTACCACAACAGTGAAAACACACGATACACAACACAATACAAGTGAATTAAACCAGTCAAACAACCTAACATTAATAATTCTCATCGTAAGAACTTTCTCGATTCTTGGCCATAACCAGAAAACATTGAACACATCTAACATAAGACAATTAACACCAGTGAACACTGAACACTTATCCAGGATACCTCAAACAACACAACAGACAATATACACTATTACGGAGACCAATAAAACAGTTGTGAAGATAATTTTATTATCAGAATTTCCAACCATCAGTTCACAGTAATATGCTACAACGAGACGTGCCACCATTTTGAACTTCCCATGATGCAAAGTATCCACCAGCAATGAATTCGTCCAGTAACCATTGGGTATAAATTGTATATTACAAACATTATATATTATTAACAAATTGTCATTTATTACTTTAAGAATTATTTTTGTACATGTTATAATTTCTATGCTTGCCCCCTTCTCTGACTATATAATTATAATCATTGAAAGAACCATTCTGATATTTATATAAAAGTAACCTGTAATAGTAATATCGACCAAGCCCTGTGAAAGAGTCGAACATTTGCTCAACATCGATTTTAAATTGATCTTTTATAAATATTATCAATAAATTAAATTCATTCAACTATCAGTATTTAAAATTATTTCACATATTAGAATAAGAGTTGGAAGTAACTACAGGACTTACTGGGAGACGACAAAGATTAACTGAAAGTGATATACTGGAGCAGAGCTGAAAATCACAAATCGATTACTGTAAGAAGACAATCTGATTAACTCCAAATTCATTTAAGGTCAAACAGAAGTACAGATAGTAGCCAAATCAACTCACCTTTCGTGATAATTTTAACGATACAACAAAACCAGAATTATTTACAAATTATTATATATAAACAAACATAAAAATTTTTTTTGAAAAAATTTTTTTTTTAATAAATTTTTTTTTCTCTTTGTACAATACGAAGAAATATTTATTTGTAACAGCGTGGAACTGCGTCTTGTTACAAATTGGCGTCCAACTAGAGGGCTTAATTAATTAAGCTGGCAGCGATTATACCGTCAAGGAGGGCAACAACAAATAAACCAAAATGGCAGAACTTACACTAGAAGAGAAGATAGATAAGATGATGGATAAAATGAAAGAAATATTCCAACAAACGATGAAAAGAATGGATGAAAACCACGAATCGATGAGGAAGGAAATAAGAGAGGACAATAGATTATTCAGGGATGAATTGAGTCAAAAATTAGAAGAGCAGCATAAGATACTAGATGATCAGAATAAGAAAATGAGAGAGGACAGAGAAGAATTAAGAGAGGACAGGACCAAGGAAATAAAAAATGATAGCAAACCAGAAACAGAAGAACTACCAAACGAAAAAACAATGGAACCAGTTGTATTACCTGAAAAGAAAACAAACGGAAACAAAAAAACTACTAAAGATAAGGAAGTGGAACCAAAGAAAATGAGACGAACACATCCAAGGAAATTAATGAAAACCAAGGAAGAAATGGAGATGATGAACCATGGTTTAATGGATGTCAACAATATCCCAATTACCAACCATGAAGAAATCAAGAATTCCAGAGATTATGGAAGGAGATTAAAGGTAATCTCAGAGATGGTTTACCAACAAGCAGTAGTTTACCAATGGGAAAGGACCAGAGGTAAATGGAATACAACAAGGATAGGAATATATAGTAGGTTGTCAATGGTATCATTAATCACTGATGGACCAGAGACTTATTGGTGTATAAAACACTATGATAGAGGGAGCCGAATAAGCTTTGTAGCCAACAAAGGAATAACTGGTAGAAAAATGAAATACAAGGCAAAGGCAAGAGATGTCACCAGGACCGGAACAATTATGAAGACTATGGTCATCCGGACAATGAGAGCAACTGAAACGACAGACTACGGTTAAATCAACTACTACGCACCTCCACAAAAAGGGATGGATGTTGTGTTAACCGACGACGGCAAAAAACCATGTCCAAGAAAAAGAAAATAATTACAATTGAGAATAAATGAGAAGAAGAATGAACAAAGAAACTAAACGGGGATTGAAGAAAGGAATTTATGTAAGAAAATAAACCTTACAGAGGAAATATGAGCAACTGTGCAACAAATAAAAATCATCCACCTGGGTATAAAAGAAAATATAATAATAAGAAATAATTTTGAAAATAATAAAAAGAAAGAATTTTGAATAATAATAAAAATTCAAAAAACAAAGTAAGTATATCTTATTACAAGATTATTTGTGAAAGAAACATTTTGAAAATTATAAAAAGAAGGAATTGTGAATAATAATATAAATACAAAAATATAGTAAGCACCAGTTACTACAAATAATTTATGAAGAAACCATTTGGAAATATAAAAGAATTTTGAATTAAATAAATCACGAAATTTAAAAACAAAGTAAGAACAACTTGCTACAACTATCTTGAAAGAAACATTTTGGAAATAATAAAAAGGAAAGAATTTTGAATTAAATCACGAAATTCAAAAATATTAGTAAGAACAACTTACTACAACAATCTTGAAAGAAACATTTTGAAAATAATAAAAAGAAAGAATTTTGAATTTATCATAAAAATTCTAAAATATAGTATGTAACGTCTTTTCGCCGCGTTACAAATCCAGGGAACCCCTCGTAATTAAACTCCGTTAATTAGATGGGCTGCCTACGTTGTAACAGAATTGATCACAAATAATTAATGTAACAAATTACTTACTAACTGTTTAAGGAAACAATGGCAAGGTATACAATTGATTTAAGCACTCCTCATATGTGTGTAACAAGAAGACTTCTCTTTATTTAACATTTAAAACATATACTGACAGATCCCATGACATTACTAATTCAATTATTAAGTTATTTGAAAGGTTTCTTTAAACTTTGAGATCAAACTTGATTTTATATAGCTATACCTCGGATCCGGGTCAACTTTCTGTATTTCTGTAATTAAGACTTTTAATTATACTCATTTCATGATATTAGCTTGCAAGACTTTCTTTTATTCAACCATTGGAAGAATGGTATTATTGCTTGAATTATATTACTCTACATTAGCATATAAATTGTTACAACGTATGAAGTTAGAATAGTTACATGAAATTCTTCGATTTAATTTATAAGTCTTTACAAAGTTAATAGTTTATGAAAAGTCTCTTTCAAGATGTGTTGTGTAACAAATATTAGTAACCCTCGATAGACAGGCTATCGAGTCACCTTTTAATTGGTATGCAGAAGACTCGTCCTGGGGTATCCGTCTTGGGAAACAGGAACAGCTACGTCGTCATCTCGGTCTGGCCTTCCTCTGTAAAGGGCTCCAAAAGTTCGCAGGTTGAACAATATGTCGTGTAGATATCTACGATGATCTTGTAGATTCTCGGATGTCCTGATCTGCATATTCTGTCACGTGCAGTAGAGTTTGTGGCTTCTGATATTTCACATCTCCAGGTATGACTTTGGAATTGTTGTTATTTGTTGAATCACGAAGTCATCTTGTGTTACACTCCTTTTTTTACGTTTCGATTTTTTTTTACTTTACTTTTCTAGTCTATTCACATGACTATATTAATTAACACATCCAGATGGTTTAAACAGCTACATCTGGTACACCATCTTAAGGTGAGACAAAATATAGTTAACATATTTTAAGCGCACAGCTCCTACGTCTATACTGTACGAAGTCACCATTGCAAGAGAGTGAAATTCCGCTCCCTTCGCCTGGTACTGGGCAAAAGTTAGTGGGACAATTTCCGCGCGAGAATATAGTTCCTAACTATATTTAAGTTAACATTTTTATTTATACAAACTATGCCTAAACAAATATACATAATTTAAATCAGTTGTTTTAGCGACTATTTATGTCTTCAGATTTTTTAATTATTAACATTAGTTTTTTTTATCTTATTCTAACTCACACAAGACTCGGAAAACATGTCGAGTCTGGAATCAACAGGACAGCGCCTGCTTACAAGCAAAGGGTTAAATACGATATTAATAACTCTTTACAATTTATCTTTTTATTAGAGTATCTTATAACTAATTAATTACTGCTTCCTCTCATACTGAGTACATACAGGTATTTTATATTAATACAGTGAGATTTAAATGGCTTAAGAGCTCGCAACCTTAATTTTTTTAAAAATTTTATTTTCTTGATCATTTCTTTTATTTAAATCGTCACATACTCCACCGCTTAAATTGCACGCTACGGTTAAGCTTTTTGAGTCTAACTCACTATTGGGGACTGGGAGTACGATTAGTGTCAGTGTGTGAAGTTATTTATTATTAGTGCACAGTTTGTTTTTTTTCTAATTCTCTTTAAATGACATTGTTCATTTAAATGATCGCCTTCGTGAAATTCCCTTTTTCTCACTTCTTAAATACTAACTTACATTTTAATCTTAATACTAATTTCCAAACCTTAGATTGGAATGATCCCTACTTATCCGTAACTCACAACATCCCGGCCCGACTGACACCAGCTTACTCTAACTACGGAAGTTAGCTTTCAGCATTTATTAATGATCTTTGGCACATTTCTGCCCTATCATTACCCTTTCAGTCGGCGCCGTTGTGACCTGTTACGTTACATTTATAATCACTACTTGATTATATCTCATAAACTTATTTCTAATGTGATCTAAAGAGGATCCCATACTCCACTTTAGATCACTGGTTTGAGAGAAGCGGAATCTCATGAATATGATTCTCTTTTATCTCTTTTTACAATACTTAAACAAACTATGTGGGAGGGGAGACACTTTACATAATGCATTGTCATACTCACTAGGGGTGGTTTTCAATTGTTCAGGCTAGCACCGGTTTATCACAATTGGAAGGGTGCGTTCGGGGTTGCTTAGTACAATTCCTACAATACTGAACACGCTTTTATTTTCTCTAACTGGCCACCACTGGGAGTGTTTACAATATGCAACTGAACTTTTTATTATTATTTTCTTTTTTCCTACTTACTTCTACACTTCACACAATTTTAGTATAACTTAGGATTTGTTTAGCTCTAGTATTTAAATCAATTATTATTATTCACTTTATTATTTATTAAACTACTTTGGGGATTTAAGAAACGCTCCTAGAACTATCGTCTATTTAATCACCATATTTATTTAGCACACTTTATATTCACAGGTTGGTTCCGTTTTACTAGATGATGTTTAGCTAACATGTCCGCTAAATCTTGGCTGATTAAGCTTCTACTAGATCCCGAATCAATTAAGGCGATGGGGGATGTAACGCCTAAGTCGACTCGTATTAATGGTAGTAGATTTTTTTTCCATTTACATCTATTAATCGCATTACACTTTTCATGAAATTCTCGCACATAGGGGTCGATTTCTTTCGCACCTTTTTTGTTTTTCACTTGGTTACAGAATAATTCATTCTTATTATTATTACTGGTTTCTTTTAGTTTACCCAATTTTGAGTAGCTGCGGAAGACACAGGTTTTCGGGTCTCCCTGCCTTACATGTTTTTTTTGAATTGGGGTTATTCCGTTCCAATGGCTTACTTTTGCACTCTCTTCTTATGTGCCCATATTTGCCACAATTATAACAGGTGGGTTTTCTGCGAGGTGGGTACTTGGTTTCCGCTTTATCTGGGTTTACAGTTAACTTACCAGCTTTGCGCACATGGTGAGGTCTACTAGAAACTTGTCTTTCATACGAGGTTGTTACATCAGGCAGTAGTGCTCGCAATTGATGTCTATTAGTTCCAGAGGTTTTCATTGCTTCTCTATTTTGATCTGAGTACCATACATTTTAAGAATGGATACTGCACTGTTCTAGATCAGCAATTGTATTGGGTCTATTCATCAATGATAGTCGAGATCTTTTTCAGGTGACACTCCTATTAAAATGGTGTCCACCAGTTGTGTTTCATTCCAGCTTACACGTAGTAGTCGAGAGGACTCCCTAATATCGGAGATGTAGTGAGCTAATCTCTCCTGATGTCTTTGTACTCGGAGTACTGTCTTCCTTTTTATTTCTTCATAGATGCCGGTGGGAATAAAGTATTTTATTAAAGAGCTATGTAGCTCTTCTACTGGGAAAGTAGAGTTTAGGGCTTCTAGCACACGATTTTTTAACGGGGGTTTACACTTTGGTAACAGAACTTGTAAAATTTGCCAGTCATTCAGCTGCTGTAGATCCTTTATCTGAAGAAGATAACTAATAAATGTTAGTAACTTGGAAACATTTAAACCATCTGTATAAGGGATTTCGGTTAAAATCTTCTCCACAGGGTGAGTCATTTTTCCGTATAGATCTGCGTTATAGTTCATAGGGGTAATTCCTCGATGAGGGTGATTAGATTCATTGGAGGTGTTGGTCAATTCATTATTTCCGGGACGAAACTGAAAATGCTCGGGAGGAGGGACATTTACATCTGTATCAGTTTTTTGTTCTGGGTTCGCTTGCACTTGCGATACGATAGGTGAGTTCCGATCCGAGTTAGGCAGAGGTAAACCAGTGGTGGGGGATTGTACCGGGGAGATGTGTAATTTCATTAATGATTTCTCTATTTCGTCCATCCTGAATGAGTCGGATTTTCGTCTTAAATAGTTGATAATTGAAGGTAAGCGGCGTAGAGCTTCGTCTGCTAGCTTTTGTACATCAACGGGTATTTCTGTGAGATTCGGCCAGATCGACAAATTTTTTATTCGCCTGGTTAAATGCTCTATTCTCTGGGTAGTCCGCAAAATTTTTGCCGGAGATTTCTCGTCTTGGAGTGTTTGAGACAATAAGTATAGTTCACTATACTTGGCATTACAAATTTCTTTCTCACTTTCATAATCGAGTTGGCTTAGATTGTTTAATTGCACGGGCGCATCAAATCCACATTCGCGAATTGAACTGCGTAATTCCGCGACTGTTACATCAGCATGGGGTAGTCCATGCAAAAGGGCTTCGTAAGACAGCTCGTCTTTTAATAACCAATCCGGGTTAAATTGGGCCATTTTGTTCTAACACATTAGCACGTGCTTACAATTAATACTAGTATATTACACATATATTACATATACATATAATAAATTCATAAGTAATCAATTTACACAAATTAGAAAAGAACAATTTCTCTTCTAAGGGAGAGACAGAAATCACACACACATATCTTTCAAGGTTAAATAGCCGATCAGCTGTTTACTGGAATGTAGGTCAGAGGGTGGCCTACATATTTAGTTAACAAAGGAGGGTTGAGCGTGTCAGTTAGAAAGGGGGTTTTACTCTTATTGTTCTCCACAATGCGACTGAATAACACAACTACTGTATACCGGTTTAAACAAGAGAAGGGGAGCGCAGACGCTAGATTCTATTATTATTATTCCGCTTAGACAACACTTTGGCTCATTTATTCATAAACTTTTCTCAATTAAATAATTACTTATTTTGTTCACAAGTTTTAAATCACGAACTTCTACTTAATTACTTTATTATTATTAACAAAGTTATTTTTAATCAATTTTTTTTTTATAACACTTACTAGTGTATGTAAGCTAAATAGTTGGTCATACACTGTGCAGAATGATTCAGGAAACAACAGGTCATAGATTGTCGTAAACAAACCTGTTACAGATTGTTCGGTTGACCAAAATTGTTATGCTTGGTCACAATTCATGTATGCAAGTACTTATATCGAATTATGCAGGTTCCTACTGGCCTATAGAATGCAAAAGCTACATGCATTGTATGACGCTAAGGATGTTTTACTTATACATACTACCATCTACGTAACTTAATACACTATTAAATATGTTTTGAACATTACATTTATTAAAGTAACTTTCTGAGTGCATATATCAATATTATATATTTAGTTGTTGATCATACAATTTATCCACGCATAGTGAATGCAATTTTGTTTGTTACACAATATACACAATTAAAACTCTTTCCTTTGTTTCCTTTTTTTTTTGAATGACGCAATTTTGTTTGCTTAAAACACCTTTATAAAATTTAAACTTTATAAACTTTTGTAACACTCTGTAAACAATTACCCTTTTATTTTTTTACAAGTAAGCAGAGTGGCGCACTTTTGTAACGTCTTTTCGCCGCGTTACAAATCCAGGGAACCCCTCGTAATTAAACTCCGTTAATTAGATGGGCTGCCTACGTTGTAACAGAATTGATCACAAATAATTAATGTAACAAATTACTTACTAACTGTTTAAGGAAACAATGGCAAGGTATACAATTGATTTAAGCACTCCTCATATGTGTGTAACAAGAAGACTTCTCTTTATTTAACATTTAAAACATATACTGACAGATCCCATGATATTACTAATTCAATTATTAAGTTATTTGAAAGGTTTCTTTAAACTTTGAGATCAAACTTGATTTTATATAGCTATACCTCGGATCCGGGTCAACTTTCTGTATTTCTGTAATTAAGACTTTTAATTATACTCATTTCATGATATTAGCTTGCAAGACTTTCTTTTATTCAACCATTGGAAGAATGGTATTATTGCTTGAATTATATTACTCTACATTAGCATATAAATTGTTACAACGTATGAAGTTAGAATAGTTACATGAAATTCTTCGATTTAATTTATAAGTCTTTACAAAGTTAATAGTTTATGAAAAGTCTCTTTCAAGATGTGTTGTGTAACAAATATTAGTAACCCTCGATAGACAGGCTATCGAGTCACCTTTTAATTGGTATGCAGAAGACTCGTCCTGGGGTATCCGTCTTGGGAAACAGGAACAGCTACGTCGTCATCTCGGTCTGGCCTTCCTCTGTAAAGGGCTCCAAAAGTTCGCAGGTTGAACAATATGTCGTGTAGATATCTACGATGATCTTGTAGATTCTTGGATGTCCTGATCTGCATATTCTGTCACGTGCAGTAGAGTTTGTGGCTTCTGATATTTCATATCTCCAGGTATGACTTTGGAATTGTTGTTATTTGTTGAATCACGAAGTCATCTTGTGTTACACTCCTTTTTTTACGTTTCGATTTTTTTTTACTTTACTTTTCTAGTCTATTCACATGACTATATTAATTAACACATCCAGATGCTTTAAACAGCTACATCTGGTACACCATCTTAAGGTGAGACAAAATATAGTTAACATATTTTAAGCGCACAGCTCCTACGTCTATACTGTACGTAGTCACCATTGCAAGAGAGTGAAATTCCGCTCCCTTCGGCTGGTACTGGGCAAAAGTTAGTGGGACAATTTCCGCGCGAGAATATAGTTCCTAACTATATTTAAGTTAACATTTTTATTTATACAAACTATCCCTAAACAAATATACATAATTTAAATCAGTTGTTTTAGCGACTATTTATGTCTTCAGATTTTTTAATTATTAACATTAGTTTTTTTTATCTTATTCTAACTCACACAAGACTCGGAAAACATGTCGAGTCTGGAATCAACAGGACAGCGCCTGCTTACAAGCAAAGGATTAAATACAATATTAATAACTCTTTACAATTTATCTTTTTATTAGAGTATCTTATAACTAATTAATTACTGCTTCCTCTCATACTGAGTACATACAGGTATTTTATATTAATACAGTGAGATTTAAATGGCTTAAGAGCTTGCAACCTTAATTTTTTAAAAAATTTTATTTTCTTGATCATTTCTTTTATTTAAATCGTCACAAGTAAGAACACCTTACTAACCATTATTATGAAAACTATTATTAAGAGGAATTAAAAAGAAGGAATTTTGAATAATAATAAAAATTCAAAAAACAAAGTAAGAACAACTTACTACAACAATCTTGAAAGAAACATTTTGGAAATAATAAAAAAAAAAAGAATTTTGAATTTATCATATAAATTCAAAAATATTGTAAGCACACCTTACACACGAGTTATTTATAAAAACTTTTATGGAATAAGAAGAAAGAATTTTGAATTTATCATAAAAATTCAAAAACAAAGTAAGTATATCTTACTACAAGATTATTTGAGAAAGAAACATTTTGTCAATATAAAAAGAAAAGAATTTTGTTAAAAATCATCAAAATTAAAAAACCTAGTAAGACCACCTTACTACAATTATTTTAAGAAAAATCTCGAGAAAATAAAAAGAAAAGGAATTTAGAATTAAACCTGTCAATTCTAAAAGATATAGGAATGTCAATTTCAACCAGATAAATTGTAAAAACCTTCTATGAAATTGTATAAAAAGAAATAAAAACCAGTGATACGATTAACTGAATAAACTTGTGTGGAAATAAAAATAATAACACTTTGAAGTGGTATAAAGAGAAACAATGACCTCATTCAAAAAATTAATTAAGACATTCATTTGAATAAAAAAAACCAGAGAGAAGTAATTTGAGAAAAGAGTCAAAGTTATAAATGCAATTAAATAAATCAATAATGAAATGATCATGAATTAAGTGTCAAATATAATAAAAAACAATTATAAGAAAGTTCTAGAACATGGAACAAATAAAAACTGAGAAACAAACAAATATATCAGAAATATATGCTACCATAAATAAAAGCAGATTGTAACAAAAAACCAGAGAAGAATAAAGAACTAATAACAAAAACTTTATATGATAATTAACATTGATAATTATATTAATAAAAGAGTTTCCCACCATAATACCAATTGAAATAACCATCAAGTTAACAAGTCAGGAGAACAACTGAGATAGGAATATTAAAATCTCTGAGCAATATACGAAATGAAGTATCCAAAGATATTTTTTTAATAGTAACAAAAGTGTACTATTCTGAAATAATTATGTTAATAACTGTCTGTAGATAAGTCCAGCAGTATTAATATGTTTTTTGAGCAGAGATGATTTGCCTCTGTACTCAAATAGAAGTGAAGTATTGGACAGCAGAGGAAGTAGTGTACAGTGGCTCTCTGAACTGCACCAGCTCACGTGTTAGAGAATGATAGGGAATAAATATCCCAAGGATAAAATACTAAGAAGAAAAATGAAAATAAAATAATAAATATGAAACTCAGATGACTATTACTATCAAGGAAGATCAAGTAAGAATGAGAAAGATGTAGGCTCAAATATATATAAGAAAAATTTAGAAATGGAAGGAAGTCGAGAATATTATAAAACTATAATAATTATCATAAGCAATTATTTCAGACAAACCAAGTATAGTCTGAAAAAATCACTTCTGGAGGAGGGCAATCTGTAGCATGACAGATAATCCACTAAAAATTAATTCCATTAAGATCATAAAAACAATTAAATTACAATATAACTCAAAGAATTTCAAATGAAAATAAATTAAACTTCAAAGAAAAACACCACTATAAAAGGAAAAAGTAATTACATAATAAAAATGCAACATTAAAACTAAAGAAAATGAATTAAAAGAAACTCATATAAAAAATCAGGAGATTACCCAGGAGATTAGGAGCATGTAATACAGGAGATAACCCGAACCCAAGAATGAAGAGGGAGATTAGGAGCATGTAATAAAAAAGATACTCCAAACCCAAGAAAGAAGAGTAAGTTTAGGAGCAGGTGATAAAGAAGATACAACAGAACCCAAGAAGAAGAGTAAGATTAGGAGCAGGTGATAAAGAAGATACACCAAACCCAAGAAGGAAGAGGAAGTTTAAGAGCGTGTAATAAAGAAGATACCCCGAACCCAAGAAAGAAGAGGAAGTTTAGAAGCAGATAATAAAGAAGATACCCCGAACCACCCAACGGATAAAATAAAACTAAGTACCTTGGTAAACACAAGAAGAGAAGAAAAGAAGATATAGGATGAAAGAACCACAATAAATACCTAGTAATAAACCTATTATTAACGATAATGAACCCCAAACCAAATATTAATACCACCAAAGAAAGTATAACACCCCAAAACCTCATAAAAATTGTAACTTAATTATAGACAAAAGTATTTAGTAGTGTGATAAGAAGTGCACCAACTAAAGTTATTATATAGTAAAATAAACAAATCTTCACAGTTCATTATGACTAAAGGTTTGGTCTGACAATATAATAAAACTCAAATATAAGTCAGAACCAACAGTGAATGTGTACAGTGGAAGTGATTTTAAATATAATAAACTTCAAGTTAATGTGTAACTATTACTTAAACAAGGTGCTATTAAATAACTTTTATATTTTATAATTAACAAGTGATGAAATATTGAAATGAAAAATATTTCTAATGTTTCATAAAAGAGGTCACTTTGTTATCTCAAAACATTCATAGTAATGCCAATAATAAAGAGAGTATGTGGGGAAATGTTTACTGTAAAAGGGGATTAAAGATAATAATATAATATAATCAGAAAAGACTGAAAGTAACTTAAGTTTAATAAAGATTAAGAAATTTAAATGGCTAATAATGTTTAGAGCCTATGAACTCCACTTTCAAAGAGTTCTAATAGAATAAGGTTTATATTTAGTGTAAGATGTTTTAGTTACATAACAGTATGCATACAGATTAAAATGTTTAAAATGTATGTTAAAAATAGTTCCAACAAACATGTCTAACTTTGAAGACTGCTAGTTAATATTAAATATTATTTTTTGTATTAGTAGCATGAATTATATGCTACAGGTATCAATAGTTATGTAAGCAATTTTATTTAATGTTATGTTAACTTTTAAAAGTCAGAGGAGGTGCAAAAATAACTTTATTTGAAAAAACCATATATGTAAAATACTAACTTCTAGGCCAAATAATGAATTTCCAAAAAATTAATATAAACTAGTTAATTAACCAATGAACCATGTAAACTAATAAGATTTATGTAAGGTGGATCGATAACCAACTACTATAAATGATCCTATACTTTAAAGGAGTAATATAGAAAGATGTCTTAAATTATTAAAAATTTTCGAAATGTAATAACTAAATATTTTAAAGCAGGAATAGTAAATTCATGATTTATCACTAAAAGACAGTTCAAATGTTAAATTTATAAGGCATTAAGGAAAGCGAAAGATTTGTGACCATCTGAAATTTATTATAATTACATTTCTAACACCTAAAATGGCAGTAATTGTGTACAAGAACAGGAAACAGATTTTTGGGCCTAGAATTCCTAAAAGACAGAAATATAGCAATTTTAACAAAAATCTATACAAATATGGACTATGACATATCAAATTAAACAGAATGAGATAAATAAACCAATTATGTGGTTAATAGTTCATGAAAGCAATCATTAAACTAAAAATATTCTATATATAATGTATTTTATATTTATGTAAATAGGAAGTGAAAATTATTTAAACAATACTTTTCCAATATTAACTTGGCAAGATATTTCCTAAGACGAAGGAAGTAAAACAGTTCTTAATTAACATTCAACGAGAACAGTTGATATTAGATCGCGTTAAAAAACCGTATAACGAATTGTAATGGTGTACAAAGTCGAAAATCAGTGAAAACAAGAGTTACCTAAATTGACAATTTTTAACTTAAAATCAGTGATATACACTACCACAACAGTGAAAACACACGATACACAACACAATACAAGTGAATTAAACCAGTCAAACAACCTAACATTAATAATTCACATCGTAAGAACTTCTCGATTCTTGGCCATAACCAGAAAACATTGAACACATCTAACATAAGACAATTAACACCAGTGAACACTGAACACTTATCCAGGATACCTCAAACAACACAACAGACAATATACACTATTACGGAGACCAATAAAACAGTTGTGAAGGTAATTTTATTATCAGAATTTCCAACCATCAGTTCACAGTAATATGCTACAACGAGACGTGCCACCATTTTGAACTTCCCATGATGCAAAGTATCCACCAGCAATGAATTCGTCCAGTAACCATTGGGTATAAATTGTATATTACAAACATTATATATTATTAACAAATTGTCATTTATTACTTTAAGAATTATTTTTGTACATGTTATAATTTCTATGCTTGCCCCCTTCTCTGACTATATAATTATAATCATTGAAAGAACCATTCTGATATTTATATAAAAGTAACCTGTAATAGTAATATCGACCAAGCCCTGTGAAAGAGTCGAACATTTGCTCAACATCGATTTTAAATTGATCTTTTATAAATATTATCAATAAATTAAATTCATTCAACTATCAGTATTTAAAATTATTTCACATATTAGAATAAGAGTTGGAAGTAACTACAGGACTTACTGGGAGACGACAAAGATTAACTGAAAGTGATATACTGGAGCAGAGCTGAAAATCACAAATCGATTACTGTAAGAAGACAATCTGATTAACTCCAAATTCATTTAAGGTCAAACAGAAGTACAGATAGTAGCCAAATCAACTCACCTTTCGTGATAATTTTAACGATACAACAAAACCAGAATTATTTACAAAGTATTATATATAAACAAACATAAAAATTTTTTTTGAAAAAAATTTTTTTTTTAATAAATTTTTTTTTCTCTTTGTACAATACGAAGAAATATTTATTTGTAACAGCGTGGAACTGCGTCTTGTTACAAATTGGCGTCCAACTAGAGGGCTTAATTAATTAAGCTTGGCAGCGATTATACCGTCAAGGAGGGCAACAACAAATAAACCAAAATGGCAGAACTTACACTAGAAGAGAAGATAGATAAGATGATGGATAAAATGAAAGAAATATTCCAACAAACGATGAAAAGAATGGATGAAAACCACGAATCGATGAGGAAGGAAATAAGAGAGGACAATAGATTATTCAGGGATGAATTGAGTCAAAAATTAGATGAGCAGCATAAGATACTAGATGATCAGAATAAGAAAATGAGAGAGGACAGAGAAGAATTAAGAGAGGACAGGACCAAGGAAATAAAAAATGATAGCAAACCAGAAACAGAAGAACTACCAAACGAAAAAACAATGGAACCAGTTGTATTACCTGAAAAGAAAACAAACGGAAACAAAAAAACTACTAAAGATAAGGAAGTGGAACCAAAGAAAATGAGACGAACACATCCAAGGAAATTAATGAAAACCAAGGAAGAAATGGAGATGATGAACCATGGTTTAATGGATGTCAACAATATCCCAATTACCAACCATGAAGAAATCAAGAATTCCAGAGATTATGGAAGGAGATTAAAGGTAATCTCAGAGATGGTTTACCAACAAGCAGTAGTTTACCAATGGGAAAGGACCAGAGGTAAATGGAATACAACAAGGATAGGAATATATAGTAGGTTGTCAATGGTATCATTAATCACTGATGGACCAGAGACTTATTGGTGTATAAAACACTATGATAGAGGGAGCCGAATAAGCTTTGTAGCCAACAAAGGAATAACTGGTAGAAAAATGAAATACAAGGCAAAGGCAAGAGATGTCACCAGGACCGGAACAATTATGAAGACTATGGTCATCCGGACAATGAGAGCAACTGAAACGACAGACTACGGTTAAATCAACTACTACGCACCTCCACAAAAAGGGATGGATGTTGTGTTAACCGACGACGGCAAAAAACCATGTCCAAGAAAAAGAAAATAATTACAATTGAGAATAAATGAGAAGAAGAATGAACAAAGAAACTAAACGGGGATTGAAGAAAGGAATTTATGTAAGAAAATAAACCTTACAGAGGAAATATGAGCAACTGTGCAACAAATAAAAATCATCCACCTGGGTATAAAAGAAAATATAATAATAAGAAATAATTTTGAAAATAATAAAAAGAAAGAATTTTGAATAATAATAAAAATTCAAAAAACAAAGTAAGTATATCTTATTACAAGATTATTTGTGAAAGAAACATTTTGAAAATAATAAAAAGAAGGAATTGTGAATAATAATAAAAATTCAAAAATATAGTAAGCACCAGTTACTACAAATAATTTATGAAGAAACCATTTGGAAATATAATATAAAAGAATTTTGAATTAAATAAATCACGAAATTCAAAAACAAAGTAAGAACAACTTACTACAACTATCTTGAAAGAAACATTTTGGAAATAATAAAAAGGAAAGAATTTTGAATTAAATCACGAAATTCAAAAATATAAGTAAGAACAACTTACTACAACAATCTTGAAAGAAACATTTTGAAAATAATAAAAAGAAAGAATTTTGAATTTATCATAAAAATTCTAAAATATAGTATGTAACGTCTTTTCGCCGCGTTACAAATCCAGGGAACCCCTCGTAATTAAACTCCGTTAATTAGATGGGCTGCCTACGTTGTAACAGAATTGATCACAAATAATTAATGTAACAAATTACTTACTAACTGTTTAAGGAAACAATGGCAAGGTATACAATTGATTTAAGCACTCCTCATATGTGTGTAACAAGAAGACTTCTCTTTATTTAACATTTAAAACATATACTGACAGATCCCATGACATTACTAATTCAATTATTAAGTTATTTGAAAGGTTTCTTTAAACTTTGAGATCAAACTTGATTTTATATTTATTTTTATTATTGATTTTTTTTTACTTTACTTTTCTAGTCTATTCACATGACTATATTAATTAACACATCCAGATGCTTTAAACAGCTACATCTGGTACACCATCTTAAGGTGAGACAAAATATAGTTAACATATTTTAAGCGCACAGCTCCTACGTCTATACTGTACGAAGTCACCATTGCAAGAGAGTGAAATTCCGCTCCCTTCGCCTGGTACTGGGCAAAAGTTAGTGGGACAATTTCCGCGCGAGAATATAGTTCCTAACTATATTTAAGTTAACATTTTTATTTATACAAACTATCCCTAAACAAATATACATAATTTAAATCAGTTGTTTTAGCGACTATTTATGTCTTCAGATTTTTTAATTATTAACATTAGTTTTTTTTATCTTATTCTAACTCACACAAGACTCGGAAAACATGTCGAGTCTGGAATCAACAGGACAGCGCCTGCTTACAAGCAAAGGGTTAAATACGATATTAATAACTCTTTACAATTTATCTTTTTATTAGAGTATCTTATAACTAATTAATTACTGCTTCCTCTCATACTGAGTACATACAGGTATTTTATATTAATACAGTGAGATTTAAATGGCTTAAGAGCTCGCAACCTTAATTTTTTTAAAAATTTTATTTTCTTGATCATTTCTTTTATTTAAATCGTCACATACTCCACCGCTTAAATTGCACGCTACGGTTAAGCTTTTTGAGTCTAACTCACTATTGGGGACTGGGAGTACGATTAGTGTCAGTGTGTGAAGTTATTTATTATTAGTGCACAGTTTGTTTTTTTCTAATTCTCTTTAAATGACATTGTTCATTTAAATGATCGCCTTCGTGAAATTCCCTTTTTCTCACTTCTTAAGTACTAACTTACATTTTAATCTTAATACTAATTTCCAAACCTTAGATTGGAATGATCCCTACTTATCCGTAACTCACAACATCCCGGCCCGACTGACACCAGCTTACTCTAACTACGGAAGTTAGCTTTCAGCATTTATTAATGATCTTTGGCACATTTCTGCCCTATCATTACCCTTTCAGTCGGCGCCGTTGTGACCTGTTACGTTACATTTATAATCACTACTTGATTATATCTCATAAACTTATTTCTAATGTGATCTAAAGAGGATCCCATACTCCACTTTAGATCACTGGTTTGAGAGAAGCGGAATCTCATGAATATGATTCTCTTTTATCTCTTTTTACAATACTTAAACAAACTATGCGGGAGGGGAGACACTTTACATAATGCATTGTCATACTCACTAGGGGTGGTTTTCAATTGTTCAGGCTAGCACCGGTTTATCACAATTGGAAGGGTGCGTTCGGGGTTGCTTAGTACAATTCCTACAATACTGAACACGCTTTTATTTTCTCTAACTGGCCACCACTGGGAGTGTTTACAATATGCAACTGAACTTTTTATTATTATTTTCTTTTTTCCTACTTACTTCTACACTTCACACAATTTTAGTATAACTTAGGATTTGTTTAGCTCTAGTATTTAAATCAATTATTATTATTCACTTTATTATTTATTAAACTACTTTGGGGATTTAAGAAACGCTCCTAGAACTATCGTCTATTTAATCACCATATTTATTTAGCACACTTTATATTCACAGGTTGGTTCCGTTTTACTAGATGATGTTTAGCTAACATGTCCGCTAAATCTTGGCTGATTAAGCTTCTACTAGATCCCGAATCAATTAAGGCGATGGGGGATGTAACGCCTAAGTCGACTCGTATTAATGGTAGTAGATTTTTTTTCCATTTACATCTATTAATCGCATTACACTTTTCATGAAATTCTCGCACATAGGGGTCGATTTCTTTCGCACCTTTTTTGTTTTTCACTTGGTTACAGAATAATTCATTCTTATTATTATTACTGGTTTCTTTTAGTTTACCCAATTTTGAGTAGCTGTGGAAGACACAGGTTTTCGGGTCTCCCTGCCTTACATGTTTTTTTTGAATTGGGGTTATTCCGTTCCAATGGCTTACTTTTGCACTCTCTTCTTATGTGCCCATATTTGCCACAATTATAACAGGTGGGTTTTCTGCGAGGTGGGTACTTGGTTTCCGCTTTATCTGGGTTTACAGTTAACTTACCAGCTTTGCGCACATGGTGAGGTCTACTAGAAACTTGTCTTTCATACGAGGTTGTTACATCAGGCAGTAGTGCTCGCAATTGATGTCTATTAGTTCCAGAGGTTTTCATTGCTTCTCTATTTTGATCTGAGTACCATACATTTTAAGAATGGATACTGCACTGTTCTAGATCAGCAATTGTATTGGGTCTATTCATCAATGATAGTCGAGATCTTTTTCAGGTGACACTCCTATTAAAATGGTGTCCACCAGTTGTGTTTCATTCCAGCTTACACGTAGTAGTCGAGAGGACTCCCTAATATCGGAGATGTAGTGAGCTAATCTCTCCTGATGTCCTTGTACTCGGAGTACTGTCTTCCTTTTTATTTCTTCATAGATGCCGGTGGGAATAAAGTATTTTATTAAAGAGCTATGTAGCTCTTCTACTGGGAAAGTAGAGTTTAGGGCTTCTAGCACACGATTTTTTAACGGGGGTTTACACTTTGGTAACAGAACTTGTAAAATTTGCCAGTCATTCAGCTGCTGTAGATCCTTTATCTGAAGAAGATAACTAATAAATGTTAGTAACTTGGAAACATTTAAACCATCTGTATAAGGGATTTCGGTTAAAATCTTCTCCACAGGGTGAGTCATTTTTCCGTATAGATCTGCGTTATAGTTCATAGGGGTAATTCCTCGATGAGGGTGATTAGATTCATTGGAGGTGTTGGTCAATTCATTATTTCCGGGACGAAACTGAAAATGCTCGGGAGGAGGGACATTTACATCTGTATCAGTTTTTTGTTCTGGGTTCGCTTGCACTTGCGATACGATAGGTGAGTTCCGATCCGAGTTAGGCGGAGGTAAACCAGTGGTGGGGGATTGTACTGGGGAGATGTGCAATTTCATTAATGATTTCTCTATTTCGTCCATCCTAAATGAGTCGGAATTTCCTCTTAAATAGTTGATAATTGAAGGTAAGCGGCGTAGAGCTTCGTCTGCTAGCTTTTGTACATCAACGGGTATTTCTGTGAGATTCGGCCAGATCGACAAATTTTTTATTCGCCTGGTTAAATGCTCTATTCTCTGGGTAGTCCGCAAAATTTTTGCCGGAGATTTCTCGTCTTGGAGTGTTTGAGACAATAAGTATAGTTCACTATACTTGGCATTACAAATTTCTTTCTCACTTTCATAATCGAGTTGGCTTAGATTGTTTAATTGCACGGGCGCATCAAATCCACATTCGCGAATTGAACTGCGTAATTCCGCGACTGTTACATCAGCATGGGGTAGTCCATGCAAAAGGGCTTCGTAAGACAGCTCGTCTTTTAATAACCAATCCGGGTTAAATTGGGCCATTTTGTTCTAACACATTAGCACGTGCTTACAATTAATACTAGTATATTACACATATATTACATATACATATAATAAATTCATAAGTAATCAATTTACACAAATTAGAAAAGAACAATTTCTCTTCTAAGGGAGAGACAGAAATCACACACACATATCTTTCAAGGTTAAATAGCCGATCAGCTGTTTACTGGAATGTAGGTCAGAGGGTGGCCTACATATTTAGTTAACAAAGGAGGGTTGAGCGTGTCAGTTAGAAAGGGGGTTTTACTCTTATTGTTCTCCACAATGCGACTGAATAACACAACTACTGTATACCGGTTTAAACAAGAGAAGGGGAGCGCAGACGCTAGATTCTATTATTATTATTCCGCTTAGACAACACTTTGGCTCATTTATTCATAAACTTTTCTCAATTAAATAATTACTTATTTTGTTCACAAGTTTTAAATCACGAACTTCTACTTAATTACTTTATTATTATTAACAAAGTTATTTTTAATCAAATTTTTTTTTATAACACTTACTAGTGTATGTAAGCTAAATAGTTGGTCATACACTGTGCAGAATGATTCAGGAAACAACAGGTCATAGATTGTCGTAAACAAACCTGTTACAGATTGTTCGGTTGACCAAAATTGTTATGCTTGGTCACAATTCATGTATGCAAGTACTTATATCGAATTATGCAGGTTCCTACTGGCCTATAGAATGCAAAAGCTACATGCATTGTATGACGCTAAGGATGTTTTACTTATACATACTACCATCTACGTAACTTAATACACTATTAAATATGTTTTGAACATTACATTTATTAAAGTAACTTTCTGAGTGCATATATCAATATTATATATTTAGTTGTTGATCATACAATTTATCCACGCATAGTGAATGCAATTTTGTTTGTTACACAATATACACAATTAAAACTCTTTCCTTTGTTTCCTTTTTTTTTTTGAATGACGCAATTTTGTTTGCTTAAAACACCTTTATAAAATTTAAACTTTATAAACTTTTGTAACACTCTGTAAACAATTACCCTTTTATTTTTTTACAAGTAAGCAGAGTGGCGCACTTTTGTAACGTCTTTTCGCCGCGTTACAAATCCAGGGACCCCTCGTAATTAAACTCCGTTAATTAGATGGGCTGCCTACGTTGTAACAGAATTGATCACAAATAATTAATGTAACAAATTACTTACTAACTGTTTAAGGAAACAATGGCAAGGTATACAATTGATTTAAGCACTCCTCATATGTGTGTAACAAGAAGACTTCTCTTTATTTAACATTTAAAACATATACTGACAGATCCCATGATATTACTAATTCAATTATTAAGTTATTTGAAAGGTTTCTTTAAACTTTGAGATCAAACTTGATTTTATATAGCTATACCTCGGATCCGGGTCAACTTTCTGTATTTCTGTAATTAAGACTTTTAATTATACTCATTTCATGATATTAGCTTGCAAGACTTTCTTTTATTCAACCATTGGAAGAATGGTATTATTGCTTGAATTATATTACTCTACATTAGCATATAAATTGTTACAACGTATGAAGTTAGAATAGTTACATGAAATTCTTCGATTTAATTTATAAGTCTTTACAAAGTTAATAGTTTATGAAAAGTCTCTTTCAAGATGTGTTGTGTAAAAATATTAGCAACCCTCGATAGACAGGCTATCGAGTCACCTTTTAATTGGTATGCAGAAGACTCGTCCTGGGGTATCCGTCTTGGGAAACAGGAACAGCTACGTCGTCATCTCGGTCTGGCCTTCCTCTGTAAAGGGCTCCAAAAGTTCGCAGGTTGAACAATATGTCGTGTAGATATCTACGATGATCTTGTAGATTCTCGGATGTCCTGATCTGCATATTCTGTCACGTGCAGTAGAGTTTGTGGCTTCTGATATTTCACATCTCCAGGTATGACTTTGGAATTGTTGTTATTTGTTGAATCACGAAGTCATCTTGTGTTACACTCCTTTTTTTACGTTTCGATTTGTTTTTACTTTACTTTTCTAGTCTATTCACATGACTATATTAATTAACACATCCAGATGCTTTAAACAGCTACATCTGGTACACCATCTTAAGGTGAGACAAAATATAGTTAACATATTTTAAGCGCACAGCTCCTACGTCTATACTGTACGAAGTCACCATTGCAAGAGAGTGAAATTCCGCTCCCTTCGCCTGGTACTGGGCAAAAGTTAGTGGGACAATTTCCGCGCGAGAATATAGTTCCTAACTATATTTAAGTTAACATTTTTATTTATACAAACTATCCCTAAACAAATATACATAATTTAAATCAGTTGTTTTAGCGACTATTTATGTCTTCAGATTTTTTAATTATTAACATTAGTTTTTTTTATCTTATTCTAACTCACACAAGACTCGGAAAACATGTCGAGTCTGGAATCAACAGGACAGCGCCTGCTTACAAGCAAAGGGTTAAATACAATATTAATAACTCTTTACAATTTATCTTTTTATTAGAGTATCTTATAACTAATTAATCACTGCTTCCTCTCATACTGAGTACATACAGGTATTTTATATTAATACAGTGAGATTTAAATGGCTTAAGAGCTTGCAACCTTAATTTTTTAAAAAATTTTATTTTCTTGATCATTTCTTTTATTTAAATCGTCACAAGTAAGAACACCTTACTAACCATTATTATGAAAACTATTATTAAGAGGAATTAAAAAGAAGGAATTTTGAATAATAATAAAAATTCAAAAAACAAAGTAAGAACAACTTACTACAACAATCTTGAAAGAAACATTTTGGAAATAATAAAAAGAAAGAATTTTGAAAATATTGTAAGCACACCTTACACACGAGTTATTTATAAAAACTTTAAGGAATAAGAAGAAAGAATTTTGAATTTATCATAAAAATTCAAAAACAAAGTAAGTATATCTTACTACAAGATTATTTGTGAAAGAAACATTTTGTCAATATAAAAAGAAAAGAATTTTGTTAAAAATCATCAAAATTAAAAAACCTAGTAAGACCACCTTACTACAATTATTTTAAGAAAAATCTCGAGAAAATAAAAAGAAAAGGAATTTAGAATTAAACCTGTCAATTCTAAAAGATATAGGAATGTCAATTTCAACCAGATAAATTGTAAAAACCTTCTATGAAATTGTATAAAAAGAAATAAAAACCAGTGATACGATTAACTGAATAAACTTGTGTGGAAATAAAAATAATAACACTTTGAAGTGGTATAAAGAGAAACAATGACCTCATTCAAAAAATTAATTAAGACATTCATTTGAATAAAAAAACCAGAGAGAAGTAATTTGAGAAAAGAGTCAAAGTTATAAATGCAATTAAATAAATCAATAATGAAATGATCATGAATTAAGTGTCAAATATAATAAAAAACAATTATAAGAAAGTTCTAGAACATGGAACAAATAAAAACTGAGAAACAAACAAATATATCAGAAATATATGCTACCATAAATAAAAGCAGATTGTAACAAAAAACCAGAGAAGAATAAAGAACTAATAACAAAAACTTTATATGATAATTAACATTGATAATTATATTAATAAAAGAGTTTCCCACCATAATACCAATTGAAATAACCATCAACTTAACAAGTCAGGAGAATAACTGAGATAGGAATATTAAAATCTCTGAGCAATATACGAAATGAAGTATCCAAAGATATTTTTTAAATAGTAACAAAAGTGTACTATTCTGAAATAATTATGTTAATAACTGTCTGTAGATAAGTCCAGCAGTATTAATATGTGTTTTGAGCAGAGATGATTTGCCTCTGTACTCAAATAGAAGTGAAGTATTGGACAGCAGAGGAAGTAGTGTACAGTGGCTCTCTGAACTGCACCAGCTCACGTGTTAGGGAATGATAGGGAATAAATATCCCAAGGATAAAATACTAAGAAGAAAAATGAAAATAAAATAATAAATATGAAACTCAGATGACTATTACTATCAAGGAAGATCAAGTAAGAATGAGAAAGATGTAGGCTCAAATATATATAAGAAAAATTTAGAAATGGAAGGAAGTCGAGAATATTATAAAACTATAATAATTATCATAAGCAATTATTTCAGACAAACCAAGTATAGTCTGAAAAAATCACTTCTGGAGGAGGGCAATCTGTAGCATGACAGATAATCCACTAAAAATTAATTCCATTAAGATCATAAAAACAATTAAATTACAATATAACTCAAAGAATTTCAAATGAAAATAAATTAAACTTCAAAGAAAAACACCACTATAAAAGGAAAAAGTAATTACATAATAAAAATGCAACATTAAAACTCAAGAAAATGAATTAAAAGAAACTCATATAAAAAAATCAGGAGATTACCCAGGAGATTAGGAGCATGTAATACAGGAGATAACCCGAACCCAAGAATGAAGAGGGAGATTAGGAGCATGTAATAAAAAAGATACCCCAAACCCAAGAAAGAAGAGTAAGTTTAGGAGCAGGTGATAAAGAAGATACAACAGAACCCAAGAAAGAAGAGTAAGTTTAGGAGCAGGTGATAAAGAAGATACCCCGAACCCAAGAAAGAAGAGGAAGTTTAGAAGCAGATAATAAAGAAGATACCCCGAACCACCCAACGGACAAAATAAAACTAAGTACCTTGGTAAACACAAGAAGAGAAGAAAAGAAGATATAGGATGAAAGAACCACAATAAATACCTAGTAATAAACCTATTATTAACGATAATGAACCCCAAACCAAATATTAATACCACCAAAGAAAGTATAACACCCCAAAACCTCATAAAAATTGTAACTTAATTATAGACAAAAGTATTTAGTAGTGTGATAAGAAGTGCACCAACTAAAGTTATTATATAGTAAAATAAACAAATCTTCACAGACCATTATGACTAAAGGTTTGGTCTGAGAATATAATAAAACTCAAATATAAGTCAGAACCAACAGTGAATGTGTACAGTGGAAGTGATTTTAAATATAATAAACTTCAAGTTAATGTGTAACTATTACTTAAACAAGGTGCTATTAAATAACTTTTATATTTTATAATTAACAAGTGATGAAATATTGAAATGAAAAATATTTCTAATGTTTCATAAAAGAGGTCACTTTGTTATCTCAAAACATTCATAGCCAATAATAAAGAGAGTATGTGGGGAAATGTTTACTGTAAAAGAGGATTAAAGATAATAATATAATCTAATCAGAAAAGACTGAAAGTAACTTAAGTTTAATAAAGATTAAGAAATTTAAATGGCTAATAATGTTTAGAGCCTATGAACTCCACTTTCAAAGAGTTCTAATAAAATAAGGTTTATATTTAGTGTAAGATGTTTTAGTTACATAACAGTATGCATACAGATTAAAATGTTTATGTATGGATGCTGCATCAGTTTATAAAATGTTTAAAATGTATGTTAAAAATAGTTCCAACAAACATGTCTAACTTTGAAGACTGCTAGTTAATATTAAATATTATTTTTTGTATTAGTAGCATGAATTATATGCTACAGGTATCAATAGTTATGTAAGCAAATTTATTTAATGTTATGTTAACTTTTAAAAGTCAGAGGAGGTGCAAAAATAACTTTATTTGAAAAAACCATATATGTAAAATACTAACTTCTAGGCCAAATAATGAATTCCCAAAAAATTAATATAAACTAGTTAATTAACCAATGAACCATGTAAACTAATAAGATTTATGTAAGGTGGATCGATAACCAACTACTATAAATGATCCTATACTTTAAAGGAGTAATATAGAAAGATGTCTTAAATTATTAAAAATTTTCGAAATGTAATAACTAAATATTTTAAAGCAGGAATAGTAAATTCATGATTTATCACTAAAAGACAGTTCAAATGTTAAATTTATAAGGCATTAAGGAAAGCGAAAGATTTGTGACCATCTGAAATTTATTATAATTATATTTCTAACACCTAAAATGGCAGTAATTGTGTACAAGAACAGGAAACAGATTTTTGGGCCTAGAATTCCTAAAAGACAGAAATATAGCAATTTTAACAAAAATCTATACAAATATGGACTATGACATATCAAATTAAACAGAATGAGATAAATAAACCAATTATGTGGTTAATAGTTCATGAAAGCAATCAATAAACTAAAAATATTCTATATATAATGTATTTTATATTTATGTAAATAGGAAGTGGAAATTATTTAAACAATACTTTTCCAATATTAACTTGGCAAGATATTTCCTAAGACGAAGGAAGTAAAACAGTTCTTAACATTCAACGAGAACAGTTGATATTAGATCGCGTTAAAAAACCGTATAACGAATTGTAATGGTGTACAAAGTCGAAAATCAGTGAAAACGAGAGTTACCTAAATTGACAATTTTTAACTTAAAATCAGTGAAATACACTACCACAACAGTGAAAACACACGATACACAACACAATACAAGTGAATTAAACCAGTCAAACAACCTAACATTAATAATTCACATCGTAAGAACTTCTCGATTCTTGGCCATAACCAGAAAACATTGAACACATCTAACATAAGACAATTAACACCACTGAACACTGAACACTTATCCAGGATACCTCAAACAACACAATAGACAATATACACTATTATGGAGACCAATAAAACAGTTGTGAAGGTAATTTTATTATCAGAATTTCCAACCATCAGTTCACAGTAATATGCTACAACGAGACGTGCCACCATTTTGAACTTCCCATGATGCAAAGTATCCACCAGCAATGAATTCGTCCAGTAACCATTGGGTATAAATTGTATATTACAAACATTATATATTATTAACAAATTGTCATTTATTACTTTAAGAATTATTTTTGTACATGTTATAATTTCTATGCTTGCCCCCTTCTCTGACTATATAATTATAATTGTTGAAAGAACCTTTCTGATATTTATATAAAAGTAACCTGTAATAGTAATATCGACCAAGCCCTGTGAAAGAGTCGAACATTTGTTCAACATCGATTTTAAATCGATCTTTTATAAATATTATCAATAAATTAAATTCATTAAACTATCAGTATTTATAATTATTTCACATATTAGAATAAGAGTTGGAAGTAACTACAGGACTTACTGGGAGACGACAAAGATTAACTGAAAGTGATATACTGGAGCAGAGCTGAAAATCACAAATCGATTACTGTAAGAAGACAATCTGATTAACTCCAAATTCATTTAAGGTCAAACAGAAGTACAGATAGTAGCCAAATCAACTCACCTTTCGTGATAATTTTAACGATACAACAAAACCAGAATTATTTACAAATTATTATATATAAACAAACATAAAAATTAAAAAAAAAAAATTTTTTTTTTAATAAATTTTTTTTTCTCTTTGTACAATATGAAGAAATATTTATTTGTAACAGCGTGGAACTGCGTCTTGTTACAAATTGGCGTCCAACTAGAGGGCTTAATTAATTAAGCTTGGCAGCGATTATACCGTCAAGGAGGGCAACAACAAATAAACCAAAATGGCAGAACTTACACTACAAGAGAAAATAGATAAGATGATGGATAAAATGAAGGAAATATTCCAACAAACGATGAAAAGAATGGATGAAAACCACGAATCGATGAGGAAGGAAATAAGAGAGGACAATAGATTATTCAGGGATGAATTGAGTCAAAAATTAGATGAGCAGCATAAGATACTAGATGATGAGAATAAGAAAATGAGAGAGGACAGAGAAGAATTAAGAGAGGACAGGACCAAGGAAATAAAAAATGATAGCAAACCAGAAACAGAAGAACTACCAAACGAAAAAACAATGGAACCAGTTGTATTACCTGAAAAGAAAACAAACGGAAACAAAAAAACTACTAAAGATAAGGAAGTGGAACCAAAGAAAATGAGATGAACACATCCAAGGAAATTAATGAAAACCAAGGAAGAAATGGAGATGATGAACCATGGTTTAATGGATGTCAACAATATCCCAATTACCAACCATGAAGAAATCAAGAATTCCAGAGATTATGGAAGGAGATTAAAGGTAATCTCAGAGATGGTTTACCAACAAGCAGTAGTTTACCAATGGGAAAGGACCAGAGGTAAATGGAATACAACAAGGATAGGAATATATAGTAGGTTGTCAATGGTATCATTAATCACTGATGGACCAGAGACGTATTGGTGTATAAAACACTATGATAGAGGGAGCCGAATAAGCTTTGTAGCCAACAAAGGAATAACTGGTAGAAAAATGAAATACAAGGCAAAGGCAAGAGATGTCACCAGGACCGGAACAATTATGAAGACTATGGTCATCCGGACAATGAGAGCAACTGAAACGACAGACTACGGTTAAATCAACTACTACGCACCTCCACAAAAAGGGACGGATGTTGTGTTAACCGACGACGGCAAAAAACCATGTCCAAGAAAAAGAAAATAATTACAATTGAGAATAAATGAGAAGAAGAATGAACAAAGAAACTAAACGGGGATTGAAGAAAGGAATTTATGTAAGAAAATAAACCTTACAGAGGAAATATGAGCAACTGTGCAACAAATAAAAATCATCCACCTGGGTATAAAAGAAAATATAATAATAAGAAATAATTTTGAAAATAATAAAAAGAAAGAATTTTGAATAATAATAAAAATTCAAAAAACAAAGTAAGTATATCTTATTACAAGATTATTTGTGAAAGAAACATTTTGAAAATAATAAAAAGAAGGAATTGTCAATAATAATAAAAATTCAAAAATATAGTATGCACCAGTTACTACAAATAATTTATGAAGAAACCATTTGGAAATATAATATAAAAGAATTTTGAATTAAATAAATCACGAAATTCAAAAACAAAGTAAGAACAACTTACTACAACTATCTTGAAAGAAACATTTTGGAAATAATAAAAAGGAAAGAATTTTGAATTAAATCACGAAATTCAAAAATATAAGTAAGAACAACTTACTACAACAATCTTGAAAGAAACATTTTGAAAATAATAAAAAGAAAGAATTTTGAATTTATCATGAAAATTCTAAAATATAGTAAGAACACCTTACTAACCATTATTATGAAAACTATTATTAAGAGGAATTAAAAAGAAGGAATTTTGAATAATAATAAAAATTCAAAAAACAAAGTAAGAACAACTTACTACAACAATCTTGAAAGAAACATTTTGGAAATAATAAAAAGAAAGAATTTTGAATTTATCATATAAATTCAAAAATGTTGTAAGCACACCTTACACACGAGTTATTTATAAAAACTTTAAGGAATAAGAAGAAAGAATTTTGAATTTATCATAAAAATTCAAAAACAAAGTAAGTATATCTTATTACAAGATTATTTGTGAAAGAAACATTTTGTAAATATAAAAAGACAAGAATTTTGTTAAAAATCATCAAAATTAAAAAACCTAGTAAGACCACCTTACTACAATTATTTTAAGAAAAATCTCGAGAAAATAAAAAGAAAAAGAATTTAGAATTAAACCTGTCAATTCTAAAAGATATAGGAATGTCAATTTCAACCAGATAAATTGTAAAATCCTTCTATGAAATTGTATAAAAAGAAATAAAAACCAGTGATACGATTAACTGAATAAACTTGTGTGGAAATAAAAATAATAACACTTTGAAGTGGTATAAAGAGAAACAATGACCTCATTCAAAAAATTAATTAAGACATTCATTTGAATAAAAAAACCAGAGAGAAGTAATTTGAGAAAAGAGTCAAAGTTATAAATGCAATTAAATAAATCAATAATGAAATGATCATGAATTAAGTGTCAAATATAATAAAAACAATTATAAGAAAGTTCTAGAACATGGAACAAATAAAAACTGAGAAACAAACAAATATATCAGAAATATATGCTACCATAAATAAAAGCAGATTGTAACAAAAAACCAGAGAAGAATAAAGAACTAATAACAAAAACTTTATATGATAATTAACATTGATAATTATATTAATAAAAGAGTCTCCCACCATAATACCAATTGAAATAACCATCAAGTTAACAAGTCAGGAGAATAACTAAGATAGGAATATTAAAATCTCTGAGCAATATACGAAATGAAGTATCCAAAGATATTTTTTAAATAGTAACAAAAGTGTACTATTCTGAAATAATTATGTTAATATCTGTCTGTAGTTAAGTCCAGCAGTATTAATATGTTTTTTGAGCAGAGATGATTTGCCTCTGTACTCAAATAGAAGTGAAGTATTGGACAGCAGAGGAAGTAGTGTACAGTGGCTCTCTGAACTGCACCAGCTCACGTGTTAGGGAATGATAGGGAATAAATATCCCAAGGATAAAATACTAAGAAGAAAAATGAAAATAAAATAATAAATATGAAACTCAGATGACTATTACTATCAAGGAAGATCAAGTAAGAATGAGAAAGATGTAGGCTCAAATATATATAAGAAAAATTTAGAAATGGAAGGAAGTCGAGAATATTATAAAACTATAATAATTATCATAAGCAATTATTTCAGACAAACCAAGTATAGTCTGAAAAAATCACTTCTGGAGGAGGGCAATCTGTAGCATGACAGATAATCCACTAAAAATTAATTCCATTAAGATCATAAAAACAATTAAATTACAATATAACTCAAAGAATTTCAAATGAAAATAAATTAAACTTCAAAGAAAAACACCACTATAAAAGGAAAAAGTAATTACATAATAAAAATGCAACATTAAAACTCAAGAAAATGAATTAAAAGAAACTCATATAAAAAATCAGGAGATTAGGAGCATGTAATACAGGAGATAACCCGAACCCAAGAATGAAGAGGGAGATTAGGAGCAAGTAATAAAAAAGATACTCCAAACCCAAGAAAGAAGAGTAAGTTTAGGAGCAGGTGATAAAGAAGATACCCCGAACCACCCAACGGACAAAATAAAATAAGTACCTTGGTAAACACAAGAAGAGAAGAAAAGAAGATATAGGATGATAGAACCACAATAAATACCTAGTAATAAACCTATTATTAACGATAATGAACCCCAAACCAAATATTAATACCACCAAAGAAAGTATAACACCCCAAAACCTCATAAAAATTGTAACTTAATTATAGACAAAAGTATTTAGTAGTGTGATAAGAAGTGCACCAACTAAAGTTATTATATAGTAAAATAAACAAATCTTCACAGACCATTATGACTAAAGGTTTGGTCTGAGAATATAATAAAACTCAAATATAAGTCAGAACCAACAGTGAATGTGTACAGTGGAAGTGATTTTAAATATAATAAACTTCAAGTTAATGTGTAACTATTACTTAAACAAGGTGCTATTAAATAACTTTTATATTTTATAATTAACAAGTGATGAAATATTGAAATGAAAAATATTTCTAATGTTTCATAAAAGAGGTCACTTTGTTATCTCAAAACATTCATAGCCAATAATAAAAAGAGTAGGTGGGGAAATGTTTACTGTAAAAGAGGATTAAAGATAATAATATAATATAATCAGAAAAGACTGAAAGTAACTTAAGTTTAATAAAGATTAAGAAATTTAAATGGCTAATAATGTTTAGAGCCTATGAACTCCACTTTCAAAGAGTTCTAATAAAATAAGGTTTATATTTAGTGTAAGATGTTTTAGTTACATAACAGTATGCATACAGATTAAAATGTTTATGTATGGATGCTGCATCAGTTTATAAAATGTTTAAAATGTATGTTAAAAATAGTTCCAACAAACATGTCTAACTTTGAAGACTGCTAGTTAATATTAAATATTATTTTTTGTATTAGTAGCATGAATTATATGCTACAGGTATCAATAGTTATGTAAGCAATTTTATTTAATGTTATGTTAACTTTTAAAAGTCAGAGGAGGTGTAAAAATAACTTTATTTGAAAAAACCATATATGTAAAATACTAACTTCTAGGCCAAATAATGAATTCCCAAAAAATTAATATAAACTAGTTAATTAACCAATGAACCATGTAAACTAATAAGATTTATGTAAGGTGGATCGATAACCAACTACTATAAATGATCCTATACTTTAAAGGAGTAATATAGAAAGATGTCTTAAATTATTAAAAATTTTTGAAATGTAATAACTAAATATTTTAAAGCAGGAATAGTAAATTCATGATTTATCACTAAAAGACAGTTCAAATGTTAAATTTATAAGGCATTAAGGAAAGCGAAAGATTTGTGACCATCTGAAATTTATTATAATTATATTTCTAACACCTAAAATGGCAGTAATTGTGTACAAGAACAGGAAACAGATTTTTGGGCCTAGAATTCCTAAAAGACAGAAATATAGCAATTTTAACAAAAATCTATACAAATATGGACTATGACATATCAAATTAAACAGAATGAGATAAATAAACCAATTATGTGGTTAATAGTTCATGAAAGCAATCAATAAACTAAAAATATTCTATATATAATGTATTTTATATTTATGTAAATAGGAAGTGAAAATTATTTAAACAATACTTTTCCAATATTAACTTGGCAAGATATTACCTAAGACGAAGGAAGTAAAACACTTCTTAATTAACATTCAACGAGAACAGTTGATATTAGATCGCGTTAAAAAACCGTATAACGAATTGTAATGGTGTACAAAGTCGAAAATCAGTGAAAACGAGAGTTACCTAAATTGACAATTTTTAACTTAAAATCAGTGAAATACACTACCACAACAGTGAAAACACACGATACACAACACAATACAAGTGAATTAAACCAGTCAAACAACCTAACATTAATAATTCACATCGTAAGAACTTCTCGATTCTTGGCCATAACCAGAAAACATTGAACACATCTAACATAAGACAATTAACACCAGTGAACACTGAACACTTATCCAGGATACCTCAAACAACACAATAGACAATATACACTATTACGGAGACCAATAAAACAGTTGTGAAGGTAATTTTATTATCAGAATTTCCAACCATCAGTTCACAGTAATATGCTACAACGAGACGTGCCACCATTTTGAACTTCCCATGATGCAAAGTATCCACCAGCAATGAATTCGTCCAGTAACCATTGGGTATAAATTGTATATTACAAACATTATATATTATTAACAAATTGTCATTTATTACTTTAAGAATTATTTTTGTACATGTTATAATTTCTATGCTTGCCCCCTTCTCTGACTATATAATTATAATCGTTGAAAGAACCTTTCTGATGTTTATATAAAAGTAACCTGTAATAGTAATATCGACCAAGCCCTGTGAAAGAGTCGAACATTTGCTCAACATCGATTTTAAATCGATCTTTTATAAATATTATCAATAAATTAAATTCATTCAACTATCAGTATTTATAATTATTTCACATATTAGAATAAGAGTTGGAAGTAACTACAGGACTTACTGGGAGACGACAAAGATTAACTGAAAGTGATATACTGGAGCAGAGCTGAAAATCACAAATCGATTACTGTAAGAAGACAATCTGATTAACTCCAAATTCATTTAAGGTCAAACAGAAGTACAGATAGTAGCCAAATCAACTCACCTTTCGTGATAATTTTAACGATACAACAAAACCAGAATTATTTACAAAGTATTATATATAAACAAACATAAAAATTTTTTTTTAATAAATTTTTTTTTCTCTTTGTACAATATGAAGAAATATTTATTTGTAACAGCGTGGAACTGCGTCTTGTTACAAATTGGCGTCCAACTAGAGGGCTTAATTAATTAAGCTTGGCAGCGATTATACCGTCAAGGAGGGCAACAACAAATAAACCAAAATGGCAGAACTTACACTAGAAGAGAAGATAGATAAGATGATGGATAAAATGAAGGAAATATTCCAACAAACGATGAAAAGAATGGATGAAAACCACGAATCGATGAGGAAGGAAATAAGAGAGGACAATAGATTATTCAGGGATGAATTGAGTCAAAAATTAGATGAGCAGCATAAGATACTAGATGATCAGAATAAGAAAATGAGAGAGGACAGAGAAGAATTAAGAGAGGACAGGACCAAGGAAATAAAAAATGATAGCAAACCAGAAACAGAAGAACTACCAAACGAAAAAACAATGGAACTAGTTGTATTACCTGAAAAGAAAACAAACGGAAACAAAAAAACTACTAAAGATAAGGAAGTGGAACCAAAGAAAATGAGACGAACACATCCAAGGAAATTAATGAAAACCAAGGAAGAAATGGAGATGATGAACCATGGTTTAATGAATGTCAACAATATCCCAATTACCAACCATGAAGAAATCAAGAATTCCAGATATTATGGAAGGAGATTAAAGGTAATCTCAGAGATGGTTTACCAACAAGCAGTAGTTTACCAATGGGAAAGGACCAGAGGTAAATGGAATACAACAAGGATAGGAATATATAGTAGGTTGTCAATGGTATCATTAATCACTGATGGACCGGAGACGTATTGGTGTATAAAACACTATGATAGAGGGAGCCGAATAAGCTTTGTAGCCAACAAAGGAATAACTGGTAGAAAAATGAAATACAAGGCAAAGGCAAGAGATGTCACCAGGACCGGAACAATTATGAAGACTATGGTCATCCGGACAATGAGAGCAACTGAAACGACAGACTACGGTTAAATCAACTACTATGCACCTCCACAAAAAGGGACGGATGTTGTGTTAACCGACGACGGCAAAAAACCATGTCCAAGAAAAAGAAAATAATTACAATTGAGAATAAATGAGAAGAAGAATGAACAAAGAAACTAAACGGGGATTGAAGAAAGGAATTTATGTAAGAAAATAAACCTTACAGAGGAAATATGAGCAACTGTGCAACAAATAAAAATCATCCACCTGGGTATAAAAGAAAATATAATAATAAGAAATAATTTTGAAAATAATAAAAAGTAAGAATTTTGAATAATAATAAAAATTCAAAAAACAAAGTAAGTATATCTTATTACAAGATTATTTGTGAAAGAAACATTTTGAAAATAATAAAAAGAAGGAATTGTGAATAATAATAAAAATTCAAAAATATAGTAAGCACCAGTTACTACAAATAATTTATGAAGAAACCATTTGGAAATATAATATAAAAGAATTTTGAATTAAATAAATCACGAAATTCAAAAACAAAGTAAGAACAACTTACTACAACTATCTTGAAAGAAACATTTTGGAAATAATAAAAAGGAAAGAATTTTGAATTAAATCAAGAAATTCAAAAATATAAGTAAGAACAACTTACTACAACAATCTTGAAAGAAACATTTTGAAAATAATAAAAAGAAAGAATTTTGAATTTATCATAAAAATTCTAAAATATAGTAAGAACACCTTACTAACCATTATTATGAAAACTATTATTAAAAGGAATTAAAAAGAAGGAATTTTGAATAATAATAAAAATTCAAAAAACAAAGTAAGAACAACTTACTACAACAATCTTGAAAGAAACATTTTGGAAATAATAAAAAGAAAGAATTTTGAATTTATCATATAAATTCAAAAATATTGTAAGGACACCTTACACACGAGTTATTTATAAAAACTTTAAGGAATAAGAAGAAAGAATTTTGAATTTATCATAAAAATTCAAAAACAAAGTAAGTATATCTTACTACAAGATTATTTGTGAAAGAAACATTTTGTAAATATAAAAAGAAAAGAATTTTGATAAAAATCATCAAAATTAAAAAACCTAGTAAGACCACCTTACTACAATTATTTTAAGAAAAATCTCGAGAAAATAAAAAGAAAAAGAATTTAGAATTAAACCTGTCAATTCTAAAAGATATAGGAATGTCAATTTCAACCAGATAAATTGTAAAAACCTTCTATGAAATTGTATAAAAAGAAATAAAAACCAGTGATACGATTAACTGAATAAACTTGTGTGGAAATAAAAATAATAACACTTTGAAGTGGTATAAAGAGAAACAATGACCTCATTCAAAAAATTAATTAAGACATTCATTTGAATAAAAAAAACCAGAGAGAAGTAATTTGAGAAAAGAGTCAAAGTTATAAATGCAATTAAATAAATCAATAATGAAATGATCATGAATTAAGTGTCAAATATAATAAAAACAATTATAAGAAAGTTCTAGAACATGGAACAAATAAAAACTGAGAAACAAACAAATATATCAGAAATATATGCTACCATAAATAAAAGCAGATTGTAACAAAAAACCAGAGAAGAATAAAGAACTAATAACAAAAACTTTATATGATAATTAACATTGATAATTATATTAATAAAAGAGTTTCCCACCATAATACCAATTGAAATAACCATCAAGTTAACAAGTCAGGAGAATAACTGAGATAGGAATATTAAAATCTCTGAGCAATATACGAAATGAAGTATCCAAAGATATTTTTTAAATAGTAACAAAAGTGTACTATTCTGAAATAATTATGTTAATAACTGTCTGTAGATAAGTCCAGCAGTATTAATATGTTTTTTGAGCAGAGATGATTTGCCTCTAAACTCAAATAGAAGTGAAGTATTGGACAGCAGAGGAAGTAGTGTACAGTGGCTCTCTGAACTGCACCAGCTCACGTGTTAGGGAATGATAGGGAATAAATATCCCAAGGATAAAATACTAAGAAGAAAAATGAAAATAAAATAATAAATATGAAACTCAGATGACTATTACTATCAAGGAAGATCAAGTAAGAATGAGAAAGATGTAGGCTCAAATATATATAAGAAAAATTTAGAAATGGAAGGAAGTCGAGAATATTATAAAACTATAATAATTATCATAAGCAATTATTTCAGACAAACCAAGTATAGTCTGAAAAAATCACTTCTGGAGGAGGGCAATCTGTAGCATGACAGATAATCCACTAAAAATTAATTCCATTAAGATCATAAAAACAATTAAATTACAATATAACTCAAAGAATTTCAAATGAAAATAAATTAAACTTCAAAGAAAAACACCACTATAAAAGGAAAAAGTAATTACATAATAAAATTGCAACATTAAAACTCAAGAAAATGAATTAAAAGAAACTCATATAAAAAATCAGGAGATTACCCAGGAGATTAGGAGCATGTAATACAGGAGATAACCTGAACCCAAGAATGAAGAGGGAGATTAGGAGCAAGTAATAAAAAAGATACTCCAAACCCAAGAAAGAAGAGTAAGTTTAGGAGCAGGTGATAAAGAAGATACCCCGAACCACCCAACGGACAAAATAAAATAAGTACCTTGGTAAACACAAGAAGAGAAGAAAAGAAGATATAGGATGATAGAACCACAATAAATACCTAGTAATAAACCTATTATTAACGATAATGAACCCCAAACCAAATATTAATACCACCAAAGAAAGTATAACACCCCAAAACCTCATAAAAATTGTAACTTAATTATAGACAAAAGTATTTAGTAGTGTGATAAGAAGTGCACCAACTAAAGTTATTATATAGTAAAATAAACAAATCTTCACAGACCATTATGACTAAAGGTTTGGTCTGAGAATATAATAAAACTCAAATATAAGTCAGAACCAACAGTGAATGTGTACAGTGGAAGTGATTTTAAATATAATAAACTTCAAGTTAATGTGTAACTATTACTTAAACAAGGTGCTATTAAATAACTTTTATATTTTATAATTAACAAGTGATGAAATATTGAAATGAAAAATATTTCTAATGTTTCATAAAAGAGGTCACTTTGTTATCTCAAAACATTCATAGCCAATAATAAAGAGAGTATGTGGGGAAATGTTTACTGTAAAAGAGGATTAAAGATAATAATATAATATAATCAGAAAAGAGTGAAAGTAACTTAAGTTTAATAAAGATTAAGAAATTTAAATGGCTAATAATGTTTAGAGCCTATGAACTCCACTTTCAAAGAGTTCTAATAAAATAAGGTTTATATTTAGTGTAAGATGTTTTAGTTACATAACAGTATGCATACAGATTAAAATGTTTATGTATGGATGCTGCATCAGTTTATAAAATGTTTAAAATGTATGTTAAAAATAGTTCCAACAAACATGTCTAACTTTGAAGACTGCTAGTTAATATTAAATATTATTTTTTGTATTAGTAGCATGAATTATATGCTACAGGTATCAATAGTTATGTAAGCAATTTTATTTAATGTTATGTTAACTTTTAAAAGTCAGAGGAGGTGCAAAAATAACTTTATTTGAAAAAACCATATATGTAAAATACTAACTTCTAGGCCAAATAATGAATTCCCAAAAAATTAATATAAACTAGTTAATTAACCAATGAACCATGTAAACTAATAAGATTTATGTAAGGTGGATCGATAACCAACTACTATAAATGATCCTATACTTTAAAGGAGTAATATAGAAAGATGTCTTAAATTATTAAAAATTTTTGAAATGTAATAACTAAATATTTTAAAGCAGGAATAGTAAATTCATGATTTATCACTAAAAGACAGTTCAAATGTTAAATTTATAAGGCATTAAGGAAAGCGAAAGATTTGTGACCATCTGAAATTTATTATAAGTATATTTCTAACACCTAAAATGGCAGTAATTGTGTACAAGAACAGGAAACAGATTTTTGGGCCTAGAATTCCTAAAAGACAGAAATATAGCAATTTTAACAAAAATCTATACAAATATGGACTATGACATATCAAATTAAACAGAATGAGATAAATAAACCAATTATGTGGTTAATAGTTCATGAAAGCAATCAATAAACTAAAAATATTCTATATATAATGTATTTTATATTTATGTAAATAGGAAGTGAAAATTATTTAAACAATACTTTTCCAATATTAACTTGGCAAGATATTTCCTAAGATGAAGGAAGTAAAACAGTTCTTAATTAACATTCAACGAGAACAGTTGATATTAGATCGCGTTAAAAAACCGTATAACGAATTGTAATGGTGTACAAAGTCGAAAATCAGTGAAAACGAGAGTTACCTAAATTGACAATTTTTAACTTAAAATCAGTGAAATACACTACCACAACAGTGAAAACACACGATACACAACACAATACAAGTGAATTAAACCAGTCAAACAACCTAACATTAATAATTCACATCGTAAGAACTTCTCGATTCTTGGCCATAACCAGAAAACATTGAACACATCTAACATAAGACAATTAACACCAGTGAACACTGAACACTTATCCAGGATACCTCAAACAACACAATAGACAATATACAGTATTACGGAGACCAATAAAACAGTTGTGAAGGTAATTTTATTATCAGAATTTCCAACCATCAGTTCACAGTAATATGCTACAACGAGACGTGCCACCATTTTGAACTTCCCATGATGCAAAGTATCCACCAGCAATGAATTCGTCCAGTAACCATTGGGTATAAATTGTATATTACAAACATTATATATTATTAACAAATTGTCATTTATTACTTTAAGAATTATTTTTGTACATGTTATAATTTCTATGCTTGCCCCCTTCTCTGACTATATAATTATAATCGTTGAAAGAACCTTTCTGATATTTATATAAAAGTAACCTGTAATAGTAATATCGACCAAGCCCTGTGAAAGAGTCGAACATTTGCTCAACATCGATTTTAAATCGATCTTTTATAAATATTATCAATAAATTAAATTCTTTCAACTATCAGTATTTATAATTATTTCACATATTAGAATAAGAGTTGGAAGTAACTACAGGACTTACTGGGAGACGACAAAGATTAACTGAAAGTGATATACTGGAGCAGAGCTGAAAATCACAAATCGATTACTGTAAGAAGACAATCTGATTAACTCCAAATTCATTTAAGGTCAAACAGAAGTACAGATAGTAGCCAAATCAACTCACCTTTCGTGATAATTTTAACGATACAACAAAACCAGAATTATTTACAAAGTATTATATATAAACAAACATAAAAATTTTTTTTTAATAAATTTTTTTTTCTCTTTGTACAATATGAAGAAATATTTATTTGTAACAGCGTGGAACTGCGTCTTGTTACAAATTGGCGTCCAACTAGAGGGCTTAATTAATTAAGCTTGGCAGCGATTATACCGTCAAGGAGGGCAACAACAAATAAACCAAAATGGCAGAACTTACACTAGAAGAGAAGATAGATAAGATGATGGATAAAATGAAGGAAATATTCCAACAAACGATGAAAAGAATGGATGAAAACCACGAATCGATGAGGAAGGAAATAAGAGAGGACAATAGATTATTCAGGGATGAATTGAGTCAAAAATTAGATGAGCAGCATAAGATACTAGATGATCAGAATAAGAAAATGAGAGAGGACAGAGAAGAATTAAGAGAGGACAGGACCAAGGAAATAAAAAATGATAGCAAACCAGAAACAGAAGAACTACCAAACGAAAAAACAATGGAACCAGTTGTATTACCTGAAAAGAAAACAAACGGAAACAAAAAAACTACTAAAGATAAGGAAGTGGAACCAAAGAAAATGAGACGAACACATCCAAGGAAATTAATGAAAACCAAGGAAGAAATGGAGCTGATGAACCATGGTTTAATGAATGTCAACAATATCCCAATTACCAACCATGAAGAAATCAAGAATTCCAGATATTATGGAAGGAGATTAAAGGTAATCTCAGAGATGGTTTACCAACAAGCAGTAGTTTACCAATGGGAAAGGACCAGAGGTAAATGGAATACAACAAGGATAGGAATATATAGTAGGTTGTCAATGGTATCATTAATCACTGATGGACCGGAGACGTATTGGTGTATAAAACACTATGATAGAGGGAGCCGAATAAGCTTTGTAGCCAACAAAGGAATAACTGGTAGAAAAATGAAATACAAGGCAAAGGCAAGAGATGTCACCAGGACCGGAACAATTATGAAGACTATGGTCATCCGCACAATGAGAGCAACTGAAACGACAGACTACGGTTAAATCAACTACTACGCACCTCCACAAAAAGGGACGGATGTTGTGTTAACCGACGACGGCAAAAAACCATGTCCAAGAAAAAGAAAATAATTACAATTGAGAATAAATGAGAAGAAGAATGAACAAAGAAACTAAACGGGGATTGAAGAAAGGAATTTATGTAAGAAAATAAACCTTACAGAGGAAATATGAGCAACTGTGCAACAAATAAAAATCATCCACCTGGGTATAAAAGAAAATATAATAATAAGAAATAATTTTGAAAATAATAAAAAGAAAGAATTTTGAATAATAATAAAAATTCAAAAAACAAAGTAAGTATATCTTATTACAAGATTATTTGTGAAAGAAACATTTTGAAAATAATAAAAAGAAGGAATTGTGAATAATAATAAAAATTCAAAAATATAGTAAGCACCAGTTACTACAAATAATTTATGAAGAAACCATTTGGAAATATAATATAAAAGAATTTTGAATTAAATAAATCACGAAATTCAAAAACAAAGTAAGAACAACTTACTACAACTATCTTGAAAGAAACATTTTGGAAATAATAAAAAGAAAGAATTTTGAATTTATCATATAAATTCAAAAATATTGTAAGCACACCTTACACACGAGTTATTTATAAAAACTTTAAGGAATAAGAAGAAAGAATTTTGAATTGATCATAAAAATTCAAAAACAAAGTAAGTATATCTTACTACAAGATTATTTGTGAAAGAAACATTTTGTAAATATAAAAAGAAAAGAATTTTGTTAAAAATCATCAAAATTAAAAAACCTAGTAAGACCACCTTCCTACAATTATTTTAAGAAAAATCTCGAGAAAATAAAAAGAAAAAGAATTTAGAATTAAACCTGTCAATTCTAAAAGATATAGGAATGTCAATTTCAACCAGATAAATTGTAAAAACCTTCTATGAAATTGTATAAAAAGAAATAAAAACCAGTGATACGATTAACTGAATAAACTTGTGTGGAAATAAAAATAATAACACTTTGAAGTGGTATAAAGAGAAACAATGACCTCATTCAAAAAATTAATTAAGACATTCATTTGAATAAAAAAAACCAGAGAGAAGTAATTTGAGAAAAGAGTCAAAGTTATAAATGCAATTAAATAAATCAATAATGAAATGATCATGAATTAAGTGTCAAATATAATAAAAACAATTATAAGAAAGTTCTAGAACATGGAACAAATAAAAACTGAGAAACAAACAAATATATCAGAAATATATGCTACCATAAATAAAAGCAGATTGTAACAAAAAACCAGAGAAGAATAAAGAACTAATAACAAAAACTTTATATGGTAATTAACATTGATAATTATATTAATAAAAGAGTTTCCCACCATAATACCAATTAAAATAACCATCAAGTTAACAAGTCAGGAGAATAACTGAGATAGGAATATTAAAATCTCTGAGCAATATACGAAATGAAGTATCCAAAGATATTTTTTAAATAGTAACAAAAGTGTACTATTCTGAAATAATTATGTTAATAACTGTCTGTAGATAAGTCCAGCAGTATTAATATGTTTTTTGAGCAGAGATGATTTGCCTCTGTACTCAAATAGAAGTGAAGTATTGGACAGCAGAGGAAGTAGTGTACAGTGGCTCTCTGAACTGCACCAGCTCACGTGTTAGGGAATGATAGGGAATAAATATCCCAAGGATAAAATACTAAGAAGAAAAATGAAAATAAAATAATAAATATGAAACTCAGATGACTATTACTATCAAGGAAGATCAAGTAAGAATGAGAAAGATGTAGGCTCAAATATATATAAGAAAAATTTAGAAATGGAAGGAAGTCGAGAATATTATAAAACTATAATAATTATCATAAGCAATTATTTCAGAGAAACCAAGTATAGTCTGAAAAAATCACTTCTGGAGGAGGGCAATCTGTAGCATGACAGATAATCCACTAAAAATTAATTCCATTAAGATCATAAAAACAATTAAATTACAATATAACTCAAAGAATTTCAAATGAAAATAAATTAAACTTCAAAGAAAAACACCACTATAAAAGGAAAAAGTAATTACATAATAAAAATGCAACATTAAAACTCAAGAAAATGAATTAAAAGAAACTCATATAAAAAATCAGGAGATTACCCAGGAGATTAGGAGCATGTAATACAGGAGATAACCCGAACCCAAGAATGAAGAGGGAGATTAGGAGCAAGTAATAAAAAAGATACTCCAAACCCAAGAAAGAAGAGTAAGTTTAGGAGCAGGTGATAAAGAAGATACCCCGAACCACCCAACGGACAAAATAAAACTAAGTACCTTGGTAAACACAAGAAGAGAAGAAAAGAAGATATAGGATGAAAGAACCACAATAAATACCTAGTAATAAACCTATTATTAACGATAATGAACCCCAAACCAAATATTAATACCACCAAAGAAAGTATAACACCCCAAAACCTCATAAAAATTGTAACTTAATTATAGACAAAAGTATTTAGTAGTGTGATAAGAAGTGCACCAACTAAAGTTATTATATAGTAAAATAAACAAATCTTCACAGACCATTATGACTAAAGGTTTGGTCTGAGAATATAATAAAACTCAAATATAAGTCAGAACCAACAGTGAATGTGTACAGAGGAAGTGATTTTAAATATAATAAACTTCAAGTTAATGTGTAACTATTACTTAAACAAGGTGCTATTAAATAACTTTTATATTTTATAATTAACAAGTGATGAAATATTGAAATGAAAAATATTTCTAATGTTTCATAAAAGAGGTCACTTTGTTATCTCAAAACATTCATAGCCAATAATAAAGAGAGTATGTGGGGAAATGTTTACTGTAAAAGAGGATTAAAGATAATAATATAATATAATCAGAAAAGACTGAAAGTAACTTAAGTTTAATAAAGATTAAGAAATTTAAATGGCTAATAATGTTTAGAGCCTATGAACTCCACTTTCAAAGAGTTCTAATAAAATAAGGTTTATATTTAGTGTAAGATGTTTTAGTTACATAACAGTATGCATACAGATTAAAATGTTTATGTATGGATGCTGCATCAGTTTATAAAATGTTTAAAATGTATGTTAAAAATAGTTCCAATAAACATGTCTAACTTTGAAGACTGCTAGTTAATATTAAATATTATTTTTTGTATTAGTAGCATGAATTATATGCTACAGGTATCAATAGTTATGTAAGCAATTTTATTTAATGTTATGTTAACTTTTAAAAGTCAGAGGAGGTGCAAAAATAACTTTATTTGAAAAAACCATATATTTAAAATAGTAACTTCTAGGCCAAATAATGAATTCCCAAAAAATTAATATAAACTAGTTAATTAACCAATGAACCATGTAAACTAATAAGATTTATGTAAGGTGGATCGATAACCAACTACTATAAATGATCCTATACTTTAAAGGAGTAATATAGAAAGATGTCTTAAATTATTAAAAATTTTTGAAATGTAATAACTAAATATTTTAAAGCAGGAATAGTAAATTCATGATTTATCACTAAAAGACAGTTCAAATGTTAAATTTATAAGGCATTAAGGAAAGCGAAAGATTTGTGACCATCTGAAATTTATTATAAGTATATTTCTAACACCTAAAATGGCAGTAATTGTGTACAAGAACAGGAAACAGATTTTTGGGCCTAGAATTCCTAAAAGACAGAAATATAGCAATTTTAACAAAAATCTATACAAATATGGACTATGACATATCAAATTAAACAGAATGAGATAAATAAACCAATTATGTGGTTAATAGTTCATGAAAGCAATCAATAAACTAAAAATATTCTATATATAATGTATTTTATATTTATGTAAATAGGAAGTGAAAATTATTTAAACAATACTTTTCCAATATTAACTTGGCAAGATATTTCCTAAGACGAAGGAAGTAAAACAGTTCTTAATTAACATTCAACGAGAACAGTTGATATTAGATCGCGTTAAAAAACCGTATAACGAATTGTAATGGTGTACAAAGTCGAAAATCAGTGAAAACGAGAGTTACCTAAATTGACAATTTTTAACTTAAAATCAGTGAAATACACTACCACAACAGTGAAAACACACGATACACAACACAATACAAGTGAATTAAACCAGTCAAACAACCTAACATTAATAATTCACATCGTAAGAACTTCTCGATGCTTGGCCATAACCAGAAAACATTGAACACATCTAACATAAGACAATTAACACCAGTGAACACTGAACACTTATCCAGGATACCTCAAACAACACAATAGACAATATACACTATTACGGAGACCAATAAAACAGTTGTGAAGGTAATTTTATTATCAGAATTTCCAACCATCAGTTCACAGTAATATGCTACAACGAGACGTGCCACCATTTTGAACTTCCCATGATGCAAAGTATCCACCAGCAATGAATTCGTCCAGTAACCATTGGGTATAAATTGTATATTACAAACATTATATATTATTAACAAATTGTCATTTATTACTTTAAGAATTATTTTTGTACATGTTATAATTTCTATGCTTGCCCCCTTCTCTGACTATATAATTATAATCGTTGAAAGAACCTTTCTGATATTTATATAAAAGTAACCTGTAATAGTAATATCGACCAAGCCCTGTGAAAGAGTCGAACATTTGCTCAACATCGATTTTAAATCGATCTTTTATAAATATTATCAATAAATTAAATTCATTCAACTATCAGTATTTATAATTATTTCACATATTAGAATAAGAGTTGGAAGAAACTACAGGACTTACTGGGAGACGACAAAGATTAACTGAAAGTGATATACTGGAGCAGAGCTGAAAATCACAAATCGATTACTGTAAGAAGACAATCTGATTAACTCCAAATTTATTTAAGGTCAAACAGAAGTACAGATAGTAGCCAAATCAACTCACCTTTCGTGATAATTTTAACGATACAACAAAACCAGAATTATTTACAAAGTATTATATATAAACAAACATAAAAATTTTTTTTTAATAAATTTTTTTTTTCTCTTTGTACAATATGAAGAAATATTTATTTGTAACAGTGTGGAACTGCGTCTTGTTACAAACTGGCGTCCAACTAGAGGGCTTAATTAATTAAGCTTGGCAGCGATTATACCGTCAAGGAGGGCAACAACAAATAAACCAAAATGGCAGAACTTACACTAGAAGAGAAGATAGATAAGATGATGGATAAAATGAAGGAAATATTCCAACAAACGATGAAAAGAATGGATGAAAACCACGAATCGATGAGGAAGGAAATAAGAGAGGACAATAGATTATTCAGGGATGAATTGAGTCAAAAATTAGATGAGCAGCATAAGATACTAGACGATCAGAATAAGAAAATGAGAGAGGACAGAGAAGAATTAAGAGAGGACAGGACCAAGGAAATAAAAAATGATAGCAAACCAGAAACAGAAGAACTACCAAACGAAAAAACAATGGAACCAGTTGTATTACCTGAAAAGAAAACAAACGGAAACAAAAAAACTACTAAAGATAAGGAAGTGGAACCAAAGAAAATGAGACGAACACATCCAAGGAAATTAATGAAAACCAAGGAAGAAATGGAGATGATGAACTATGGTTTAATGAATGTCAACAATATCCCAATTACCAACCATGAAGAAATCAAGAATTCCAGATATTATGGAAGGAGATTAAAGGTAATCTCAGAGATGGTTTACCAACAAGCAGTAGTTTACCAATGGGAAAGGACCAGAGGTAAATGGAATACAACAAGGATAGGAATATATAGTAGGTTGTCAATGGTATCATTAATCACTGATGGACCGGAGACGTATTGGTGTATAAAACACTATGATAGAGGGAGCCGAATAAGCTTTGTAGCCAACAAAGGAATAACTGGTAGAAAAATGAAATACAAGGCAAAGGCAAGAGATGTCACCAGGACCGGAACAATTATGAAGACTATGGTCATCCGCACAATGAGAGCAACTGAAACGACAGACTACGGTTAAATCAACTACTACGCACCTCCACAAAAAGGGACGGATGTTGTGTTAACCGACGACGGCAAAAAACCATGTCCAAGAAAAAGAAAATAATTACAATTGAGAATAATTGAGAAGAAGAATGAACAAAGAAACTAAACGGGGATTGAAGAAAGGAATTTATGTAAGAAAATAAACCTTACAGAGGAAATATGAGCAACTGTGCAACAAATAAAAATCATCCACCTGGGTATAAAAGAAAATATAATAATAAGAAATAATTTTGAAAATAATAAAAAGAAAGAATTTTGAATAATAATAAAAATTCAAAAAACAAAGTAAGTATATCTTATTACAAGATTATTTGTGAAAGAAACATTTTGAAAATAATAAAAAGAAGGAATTGTGAATAATAATAAAAATTCAAAAATATAGTAAGCACCAGTTACTACAAATAATTTATGAAGAAACCATTTGGAAATATAATATAAAAGAATTTTGAATTAAATAAATCACGAAATTCAAAAACAAAGTAAGAACAACTTACTACAACTATCTTGAAAGAAACATTTTGGAAATAATAAAAAGAAAGAATTTTGAATTTATCATATAAATTCAAAAATATTGTAAGCACACCTTACACACGAGTTATTTATAAAAACTTTAAGGAATAAGAAGAAAGAATTTTGAATTGATCATAAAAATTCAAAAACAAAGTAAGTATATCTTACTACAAGATTATTTGTGAAAGAAACATTTTGTAAATATAAAAAGAAAAGAATTTTGTTAAAAATCATCAAAATTAAAAAACCTAGTAAGACCACCTTCCTACAATTATTTTAAGAAAAATCTCGAGAAAATAAAAAGAAAAAGAATTTAGAATTAAACCTGTCAATTCTAAAAGATATAGGAATGTCAATTTCAACCAGATAAATTGTAAAAACCTTCTATGAAATTGTATAAAAAGAAATAAAAACCAGTGATACGATTAACTGAATAAACTTGTGTGGAAATAAAAATAATAACACTTTGAAGTGGTATAAAGAGAAACAATGACCTCATTCAAAAAATTAATTAAGACATTCATTTGAATAAAAAAAAACAGAGAGAAGTAATTTGAGAAAAGAGTCAAAGTTATAAATGCAATTAAATAAATCAATAATGAAATGATCATGAATTAAGTGTCAAATATAATAAAAACAATTATAAGAAAGTTCTAGAACATGGAACAAATAAAAACTGAGAAACAAACAAATATATCAGAAATATATGCTACCATAAATAAAAGCAGATTGTAACAAAAAACCAGAGAAGAATAAAGAACTAATAACAAAAACTTTATATGATAATTAACATTGATAATTATATTAATAAAAGAGTTTCCCACCATAATACCAATTAAAATAACCATCAAGTTAACAAGTCAGGAGAATAACTGAGATAGGAATATTAAAATCTCTGAGCAATATACGAAATGAAGTATCCAAAGATATTTTTTAAATAGTAACAAAAGTGTACTATTCTGAAATAATTATGTTAATAACTGTCTGTAGATAAGTCCAGCAGTATTAATATGTTTTTTGAGCAGAGATGATTTGCCTCTGTACTCAAATAGAAGTGAAGTATTGGACAGCAGAGGAAGTAGTGTACAGTGGCTCTCTGAACTGCACCAGCTCACGTGTTAGGGAATGATAGGGAATAAATATCCCAAGGATAAAATACTAAGAAGAAAAATGAAAATAAAATAATAAATATGAAACTCAGATGACTATTACTATCAAGGAAGATCAAGTAAGAATGAGAAAGATGTAGGCTCAAATATATATAAGAAAAATTTAGAAATGGAAGGAAGTCGAGAATATTATAAAACTATAATAATTATCATAAGCAATTATTTCAGACAAACCAAGTATAGTCTGAAAAAATCACTTCTGGAGGAGGGCAATCTGTAGCATGACAGATAATCCACTAAAAATTAATTCCATTAAGATCATAAAAACAATTAAATTACAATATAACTCAAAGAATTTCAAATGAAAATAAATTAAACTTCAAAGAAAAACACCACTATAAAAGGAAAAAGTAATTACATAATAAAAATGCAACATTAAAACTCAAGAAAATGAATTAAAAGAAACTCATATAAAAAATCAGGAGATTACCCAGGAGATTAGGAGCATGTAATACAGGAGATAACCCGAACCCAAGAATGAAGAGGGAGATTAGGAGCAAGTAATAAAAAAGATACTCCAAACCCAAGAAAGAAGAGTAAGTTTAGGAGCAGGTGATAAAGAAGATACCCCGAACCACCCAACGGACAAAATAAAACTAAGTACCTTGGTAAACACAAGAAGAGAAGAAAAGAAGATATAGGATGAAAGAACCACAATAAATACCTAGTAATAAACCTATTATTAACGATAATGAACCCCAAACCAAATATTAATACCACCAAAGAAAGTATAACACCCCAAAACCTCATAAAAATTGTAACTTAATTATAGACAAAAGTATTTAGTAGTGTGATAAGAAGTGCACCAACTAAAGTTATTATATAGTAAAATAAACAAATCTTCACAGACCATTATGACTAAAGGTTTGGTCTGAGAATATAATAAAACTCAAATATAAGTCAGAACCAACAGTGAATGTGTACAGTGGAAGTGATTTTAAATATAATAAACTTCAAGTTAATGTGTAACTATTACTTAAACAAGGTGCTATTAAATAACTTTTATATTTTATAATTAACAAGTGATGAAATATTGAAATGAAAAATATTTCTAATGTTTCATAAAAGAGGTCACTTTGTTATCTCAAAACATTCATAGCCAATAATAAAGAGAGTATGTGGGGAAATGTTTACTGTAAAAGAGGATTAAAGATAATAATATAATATAATCAGAAAAGACTGAAAGTAACTTAAGTTTAATAAAGATTAAGAAATTTAAATGGCTAATAATGTTTAGAGCCTATGAACTCCACTTTCAAAGAGTTCTAATAAAATAAGGTTTATATTTAGTGTAAGATGTTTTAGTTACATAACAGTATGCATACAGATTAAAATGTTTATGTATGGATGCTGCATCAGTTTATAAAATGTTTAAAATGTATGTTAAAAATAGTTCCAACAAACATGTCTAACTTTGAAGACTGCTAGTTAATATTAAATATTATTTTTTGTATTAGTAGCATGAATTATATGCTACAGGTATCAATAGTTATGTAAGCAATTTTATTTAATGTTATGTTAACTTTTAAAAGTCAGAGGAGGTGCAAAAATAACTTTATTTGAAAAAACCATATATTTAAAATAGTAACTTCTAGGCCAAATAATGAATTCCCAAAAAATTAATATAAACTAGTTAATTAACCAATGAACCATGTAAACTAATAAGATTTATGTAAGGTGGATCGATAACCAACTACTATAAATGATCCTATACTTTAAAGGAGTAATATAGAAAGATGTCTTAAATTATTAAAAATTTTTGAAATGTAATAACTAAATATTTTAAAGCAGGAATAGTAAATTCATGATTTATCACTAAAAGACAGTTCAAATGTTAAATTTATAAGGCATTAAGGAAAGCGAAAGATTTGTGACCATCTGAAATTTATTATAAGTATATTTCTAACACCTAAAATGGCAGTAATTGTGTACAAGAACAGGAAACAGATTTTTGGGCCTAGAATTCCTAAAAGACAGAAATATAGCAATTTTAACAAAAATCTATACAAATATGGACTATGACATATCAAATTAAACAGAATGAGATAAATAAACCAATTATGTGGTTAATAGTTCATGAAAGCAATCAATAAACTAAAAATATTCTATATATAATGTATTTTATATTTATGTAAATAGGAAGTGAAAATTATTTAAACAATACTTTTCCAATATTAACTTGGCAAGATATTTCCTAAGACGAAGGAAGTAAAACAGTTCTTAATTAACATTCAACGAGAACAGTTGATATTAGATCGCGTTAAAAAACCGTATAACGAATTGTAATGGTGTACAAAGTCGAAAATCAGTGAAAACGAGAGTTACCTAAATTGACAATTTTTAACTTAAAATCAGTGAAATACACTACCACAACAGTGAAAACACACGATACACAACACAATACAAGTGAATTAAACCAGTCAAACAACCTAACATTAATAATTCACATCGTAAGAACTTCTCGATGCTTGGCCATAACCAGAAAACATTGAACACATCTAACATAAGACAATTAACACCAGTGAACACTGAACACTTATCCAGGATACCTCAAACAACACAATAGACAATATACACTATTACGGAGACCAATAAAACAGTTGTGAAGGTAATTTTATTATCAGAATTTCCAACCATCAGTTCACAGTAATATGCTACAACGAGACGTGCCACCATTTTGAACTTCCCATGATGCAAAGTATCCACCAGCAATGAATTCGTCCAGTAACCATTGGGTATAAATTGTATATTACAAACATTATATATTATTAACAAATTGTCATTTATTACTTTAAGAATTATTTTTGTACATGTTATAATTTCTATGCTTGCCCCCTTCTCTGACTATATAATTATAATCGTTGAAAGAACCTTTCTGATATTTATATAAAAGTAACCTGTAATAGTAATATCGACCAAGCCCTGTGAAAGAGTCGAACATTTGCTCAACATCGATTTTAAATCGATCTTTTATAAATATTATCAATAAATTAAATTCATTCAACTATCAGTATTTATAATTATTTCACATATTAGAATAAGAGTTGGAAGAAACTACAGGACTTACTGGGAGACGACAAAGATTAACTGAAAGTGATATACTGGAGCAGAGCTGAAAATCACAAATCGATTACTGTAAGAAGACAATCTGATTAACTCCAAATTTATTTAAGGTCAAACAGAAGTACAGATAGTAGCCAAATCAACTCACCTTTCGTGATAATTTTAACGATACAACAAAACCAGAATTATTTACAAAGTATTATATATAAACAAACATAAAAATTTTTTTTTAATAAATTTTTTTTTTCTCTTTGTACAATATGAAGAAATATTTATTTGTAACAGTGTGGAACTGCGTCTTGTTACAAATTGGCGTCCAACTAGAGGGCTTAATTAATTAAGCTTGGCAGCGATTATACCGTCAAGGAGGGCAACAACAAATAAACCAAAATGGCAGAACTTACACTAGAAGAGAAGATAGATAAGATGATGGATAAAATGAAGGAAATATTCCAACAAACGATGAAAAGAATGGATGAAAACCACGAATCGATGAGGAAGGAAATAAGAGAGGACAATAGATTATTCAGGGATGAATTGAGTCAAAAATTAGATGAGCAGCATAAGATACTAGACGATCAGAATAAGAAAATGAGAGAGGACAGAGAAGAATTAAGAGAGGACAGGACCAAGGAAATAAAAAATGATAGCAAACCAGAAACAGAAGAACTATCAAACGAAAAAACAATGGAACCAGTTGTATTACCTGAAAAGAAAACAAACGGAAACAAAAAAACTACTAAAGATAAGGAAGTGGAACCAAAGAAAATGAGACGAACACATCCAAGGAAATTAATGAAAACCAAGGAAGAAATGGAGATGATGAACTATGGTTTAATGAATGTCAACAATATCCCAATTACCAACCATGAAGAAATCAAGAATTCCAGATATTATGGAAGGAGATTAAAGGTAATCTCAGAGATGGTTTACCAACAAGCAGTAGTTTACCAATGGGAAAGGACCAGAGGTAAATGGAATACAACAAGGATAGGAATATATAGTAGGTTGTCAATGGTATCATTAATCACTGATGGACCGGAGACGTATTGGTGTATAAAACACTATGATAGAGGGAGCCGAATAAGCTTTGTAGCCAACAAAGGAATAACTGGTAGAAAAATGAAATACAAGGCAAAGGCAAGAGATGTCACCAGGACCGGAACAATTATGAAGACTATGGTCATCCGCACAATGAGAGCAACTGAAACGACAGACTACGGTTAAATCAACTACTACGCACCTCCACAAAAAGGGACGGATGTTGTGTTAACCGACGACGGCAAAAAACCATGTCCAAGAAAAAGAGAATAATTACAATTGAGAATAATTGAGAAGAAGAATGAACAAAGAAACTAAACGGGGATTGAAGAAAGGAATTTATGTAAGAAAATAAACCTTACAGAGGAAATATGAGCAACTGTGCAACAAATAAAAATCATCCACCTGGGTATAAAAGAAAATATAATAATAAGAAATAATTTTGAATATAATAAAAAGAAAGAATTTTGAATAATAATAAAAATTCAAAAAACAAAGTAAGTATATCTTATTACAAGATTATTTGTGAAAGAAACATTTTGAAAATAATAAAAAGAAGGAATTGTGAATAATAATAAAAATTCAAAAATATAGTAAGCACCAGTTACTACAAATAATTTATGAAGAAACCATTTGGAAATATAAAATAAAAGAATTTTGAATTAAATAAATCACGAAATTCAAAAACAAAGTAAGAACAACTTACTACAACTATCTTGAAAGAAACATTTTGGAAATAATAAAAAGAAAGAATTTTGAATTTATCATATAAATTCAAAAATATTGTAAGCACACCTTACACACGAGTTATTTATAAAAACTTTAAGGAATAAGAAGAAAGAATTTTGAATTGATCATAAAAATTCAAAAACAAAGTAAGTATATCTTACTACAAGATTATTTGTGAAAGAAACATTTTGTAAATATAAAAAGAAAAGAATTTTGTTAAAAATCATCAAAATTAAAAAACCTAGTAAGACCACCTTCCTACAATTATTTTAAGAAAAATCTCGAGAAAATAAAAAGAAAAAGAATTTAGAATTAAACCTGTCAATTCTAAAAGATATAGGAATGTCAATTTCAACCAGATAAATTGTAAAAACCTTCTATGAAATTGTATAAAAAGAAATAAAAACCAGTGATACGATTAACTGAATAAACTTGTGTGGAAATAAAAATAATAACACTTTGAAGTGGTATAAAGAGAAACAATGACCTCATTCAAAAAATTAATTAAGACATTCATTTGAATAAAAAAAACCAGAGAGAAGTAATTTGAGAAAAGAGTCAAAGTTATAAATGCAATTAAATAAATCAATAATGAAATGATCATGAATTAAGTGTCAAATATAATAAAAACAATTATAAGAAAGTTCTAGAACATGGAACAAATAAAAACTGAGAAACAAACAAATATATCAGAAATATATGCTACCATAAATAAAAGCAGATTGTAACAAAAAACCAGAGAAGAATAAAGAACTAATAACAAAAACTTTATATGATAATTAACATTGATAATTATATTAATAAAAGAGTTTCCCACCATAATACCAATTAAAATAACCATCAAGTTAACAAGTCAGGAGAATAACTGAGATAGGAATATTAAAATCTCTGAGCAATATACGAAATGAAGTATCCAAAGATATTTTTTAAATAGTAACAAAAGTGTACTATTCTGAAATAATTATGTTAATAACTGTCTGTAGATAAGTCCAGCAGTATTAATATGTTTTTTGAGCAGAGATGATTTGCCTCTGTACTCAAATAGAAGTGAAGTATTGGACAGCAGAGGAAGTAGTGTACAGTGGCTCTCTGAACTGCACCAGCTCACGTGTTAGGGAATGATAGGGAATAAATATCCCAAGGATAAAATACTAAGAAGAAAAATGAAAATAAAATAATAAATATGAAACTCAGATGACTATTACTATCAAGGAAGATCAAGTAAGAATGAGAAAGATGTAGGCTCAAATATATATAAGAAAAATTTAGAAATGGAAGGAAGTCGAGAATATTATAAAACTATAATAATTATCATAAGCAATTATTTCAGACAAACCAAGTATAGTCTGAAAAAATCACTTCTGGAGGAGGGCAATCTGTAGCATGACAGATAATCCACTAAAAATTAATTCCATTAAGATCATAAAAACAATTAAATTACAATATAACTCAAAGAATTTCAAATGAAAATAAATTAAACTTCAAAGAAAAACACCACTATAAAAGGAAAAAGTAATTACATAATAAAAATGCAACATTAAAACTCAAGAAAATGAATTAAAAGAAACTCATATAAAAAATCAGGAGATTACCCAGGAGATTAGGAGCATGTAATACAGGAGATAACCCGAACCCAAGAATGAAGAGGGAGATTAGGAGCAAGTAATAAAAAAGATACTCCAAACCCAAGAAAGAAGAGTAAGTTTAGGAGCAGGTGATAAAGAAGATACCCCGAACCACCCAACGGACAAAATAAAACTAAGTACCTTGGTAAACACAAGAAGAGAAGAAAAGAAGATATAGGATGAAAGAACCACAATAAATACCTAGTAATAAACCTATTATTAACGATAATGAACCCCAAACCAAATATTAATACCACCAAAGAAAGTATAACACCCCAAAACCTCATAAAAATTGTAACTTAATTATAGACAAAAGTATTTAGTAGTGTGATAAGAAGTGCACCAACTAAAGTTATTATATAGTAAAATAAACAAATCTTCACAGACCATTATGACTAAAGGTTTGGTCTGAGAATATAATAAAACTCAAATATAAGTCAGAACCAACAGTGAATGTGTACAGTGGAAGTGATTTTAAATATAATAAACTTCAAGTTAATGTGTAACTATTACTTAAACAAGGTGCTATTAAATAACTTTTATATTTTATAATTAACAAGTGATGAAATATTGAAATGAAAAATATTTCTAATGTTTCATAAAAGAGGTCACTTTGTTATCTCAAAACATTCATAGCCAATAATAAAGAGAGTATGTGGGGAAATGTTTACTGTAAAAGAGGATTAAAGATAATAATATAATATAATCAGAAAAGAGTGAAAGTAACTTAAGTTTAATAAAGATTAAGAAATTTAAATGGCTAATAATGTTTAGAGCCTATGAACTCCACTTTCAAAGAGTTCTAATAAAATAAGGTTTATATTTAGTGTAAGATGTTTTAGTTACATAACAGTATGCATACAGATTAAAATGTTTATGTATGGATGCTGCATCAGTTTATAAAATGTTTAAAATGTATGTTAAAAATAGTTCCAACAAACATGTCTAACTTTGAAGACTGCTAGTTAATATTAAATATTATTTTTTGTATTAGTAGCATGAATTATATGCTACAGGTATCAATAGTTATGTAAGCAATTTTATTTAATGTTATGTTAACTTTTAAAAGTCAGAGGAGGTGCAAAAATAACTTTATTTGAAAAAACCATATATTTAAAATAGTAACTTCTAGGCCAAATAATGAATTCCCAAAAAATTAATATAAACTAGTTAATTAACCAATGAACCATGTAAACTAATAAGATTTATGTAAGGTGGATCGATAACCAACTACTATAAATGATCCTATACTTTAAAGGAGTAATATAGAAAGATGTCTTAAATTATTAAAAATTTTTGAAATGTAATAACTAAATATTTTAAAGCAGGAATAGTAAATTCATGATTTATCACTAAAAGACAGTTCAAATGTTAAATTTATAAGGCATTAAGGAAAGCGAAAGATTTGTGACCATCTGAAATTTATTATAAGTATATTTCTAACACCTAAAATGGCAGTAATTGTGTACAAGAACAGGAAACAGATTTTTGGGCCTAGAATTCCTAAAAGACAGAAATATAGCAATTTTAACAAAAATCTATACAAATATGGACTATGACATATCAAATTAAACAGAATGAGATAAATAAACCAATTATGTGGTTAATAGTTCATGAAAGCAATCAATAAACTAAAAATATTCTATATATAATGTATTTTATATTTATGTAAATAGGAAGTGAAAATTATTTAAACAATACTTTTCCAATATTAACTTGGCAAGATATTTCCTAAGACGAAGGAAGTAAAACAGTTCTTAATTAACATTCAACGAGAACAGTTGATATTAGATCGCGTTAAAAAACCGTATAACGAATTGTAATGGTGTACAAAGTCGAAAATCAGTGAAAACGAGAGTTACCTAAATTGACAATTTTTAACTTAAAATCAGTGAAATACACTACCACAACAGTGAAAACACACGATACACAACACAATACAAGTGAATTAAACCAGTCAAACAACCTAACATTAATAATTCACATCGTAAGAACTTCTCGATGCTTGGCCATAACCAGAAAACATTGAACACATCTAACATAAGACAATTAACACCAGTGAACACTGAACACTTATCCAGGATACCTCAAACAACACAATAGACAATATACACTATTACGGAGACCAATAAAACAGTTGTGAAGGTAATTTTATTATCAGAATTTCCAACCATCAGTTCACAGTAATATGCTACAACGAGACATGCCACCATTTTGAACTTCCCATGATGCAAAGTATCCACCAGCAATGAATTCGTCCAGTAACCATTGGGTATAAATTGTATATTACAAACATTATATATTATTAACAAATTGTCATTTATTACTTTAAGAATTATTTTTGTACATGTTATAATTTCTATGCTTGCCCCCTTCTCTGACTATATAATTATAATCGTTGAAAGAACCTTTCTGATATTTATATAAAAGTAACCTGTAATAGTAATATCGACCAAGCCCTGTGAAAGAGTCGAACATTTGCTCAACATCGATTTTAAATCGATCTTTTATAAATATTATCAATAAATTAAATTCATTCAACTATCAGTATTTATAATTATTTCACATATTAGAATAAGAGTTGGAAGAAACTACAGGACTTACTGGGAGACGACAAAGATTAACTGAAAGTGATATACTGGAGCAGAGCTGAAAATCACAAATCGATTACTGTAAGAAGACAATCTGATTAACTCCAAATTTATTTAAGGTCAAACAGAAGTACAGATAGTAGCCAAATCAACTCACCTTTCGTGATAATTTTAACGATACAACAAAACCAGAATTATTTACAAAGTATTATATATAAACAAACATAAAAATTTTTTTTTAATAAATTTTTTTTTCTCTTTGTACAATATGAAGAAATATTTATTTGTAACAGTGTGGAACTGCGTCTTGTTACAAATTGGCGTCCAACTAGAGGGCTTAATTAATTAAGCTTGGCAGCGATTATACCGTCAAGGAGGGCAACAACAAATAAACCAAAATGGCAGAACTTACACTAGAAGAGAAGATAGATAAGATGATGGATAAAATGAAGGAAATATTCCAACAAACGATGAAAAGAATGGATGAAAACCACGAATCGATGAGGAAGGAAATAAGAGAGGACAATAGATTATTCAGGGATGAATTGAGTCAAAAATTAGATGAGCAGCATAAGATACTAGACGATCAGAATAAGAAAATGAGAGAGGACAGAGAAGAATTAAGAGAGGACAGGACCAAGGAAATAAAAAATGATAGCAAACCAGAAACAGAAGAACTACCAAACGAAAAAACAATGGAACCAGTTGTATTACCTGAAAAGAAAACAAACGGAAACAAAAAAACTACTAAAGATAAGGAAGTGGAACCAAAGAAAATGAGACGAACACATCCAAGGAAATTAATGAAAACCAAGGAAGAAATGGAGATGATGAACCATGGTTTAATGGATGTCAACAATATCCCAATTACCAACCATGAAGAAATCAAGAATTCCAGAGATTATGGAAGGAGATTAAAGGTAATCTCAGAGATGGTTTACCAACAAGCAGTAGTTTACCAATGGGAAAGGACCAGAGGTAAATGGAATACAACAAGGATAGGAATATATAGTAGGTTGTCAATGGTATCATTAATCACTGATGGACCAGAGACGTATTGGTGTATAAAACACTATGATAGAGGGAGCCGAATAAGCTTTGTAGCCAACAAAGGAATAACTGGTAGACAAATGAAATACAAGGCAAAGGCAAGAGATGTCACCAGGACCGGAACAATTATGAAGACTATGGTCATCCGGACAATGAGAGCAACTGAAACGACAGACTACGGTTAAATCAACTACTACGCACCTCCACAAAAAGGGACGGATGTTGTGTTAACCGACGACGGCAAAAAACCATGTCCAAGAAAAAGAAAATAATTACAATTGAGAATAAATGAGAAGAAGAATGAACAAAGAAACTAAACGGGGATTGAAGAAAGGAATTTATGTAAGAAAATAAACCTTACAGAGGAAATATGAGCAACTGTGCAACAAATAAAAATCATCCACCTGGGTATAAAAGAAAATATAATAATAAGAAATAATTTTGAAAATAATAAAAAGAAAGAATTTTGAATAATAATAAAAATTCAAAAAACAAAGTAAGTATATCTTATTACAAGATTATTTGTGAAAGAAACATTTTGAAAATAATAAAAAGAAGGAATTGTGAATAATAATAAAAATTCAAAAATATAGTAAGCACCAGTTACTACAAATAATTTATGAAGAAACCATTTGGAAATATAATATAAAAGAATTTTGAATTAAATAAATCACGAAATTCAAAAACAAAGTAAGAACAACTTACTACAACTATCTTGAAAGAAACATTTTGGAAATAATAAAAAGGAAAGAATTTTGAATTAAATCACGAAATTCAAAAATATAAGTAAGAACAACTTACTACAACAATCTTGAAAGAAACATTTTGAAAATAATAAAAAGAAAGAATTTTGAATTTATCATAAAAATTCTAAAATATAGTAAGAACACCTTACTAACCATTATTATGAAAACTATTATTAAGAGGAATTAAAAAGAAGGAATTTTGAATAATAATAAAAATTCAAAAAACAAAGTAAGAACAACTTACTACAACAATCTTGAAAGAAACATTTTGGAAATAATAAAAAGAAAGAATTTTGAATTTATCATATAAATTCAAAAATATTGTAAGCACACCTTACACACGAGTTATTTATAAAAACTTTAAGGAATAAGAAGAAAGAATTTTGAATTGATCATAAAAATTCAAAAACAAAGTAAGTATATCTTACTACAAGATTATTTGTGAAAGAAACATTTTGTAAATATAAAAAGAAAAGAATTTTGTTAAAAATCATCAAAATTAAAAAACCTAGTAAGACCACCTTACTACAATTATTTTAAGAAAAATCTCGAGAAAATAAAAAGAAAAAGAATTTAGAATTAAACCTGTCAATTCTAAAAGATATAGGAATGTCAATTTCAACCAGATAAATTGTAAAAACCTTCTATGAAATTGTATAAAAAGAAATAAAAACCAGTGATACGATTAACTGAATAAACTTGTGTGGAAATAAAAATAATAACACTTTGAAGAGGTATAAAGAGAAACAATGACCTCATTCGAAAAATTAATTAAGACATTCATTTGAATAAAAAAACCAGAGAGAAGTAATTTGAGAAAAGAGTCAAAGTTATAAATGCAATTAAATAAATCAATAATGAAATGATCATGAATTAAGTGTCAAATATAATAAAAACAATTATAAGAAAGTTCTAGAACATGGAACAAATAAAAACTGAGAAACAAACAAATATATCAGAAATATATGCTACCATAAATAAAAGCAGATTGTAACAAAAAACCAGAGAAGAATAAAGAACTAATAACAAAAACTTTATATGATAATTAACATTGATAATTATATTAATAAAAGAGTTTCCCACCATAATACCAATTGAAATAACCATCAAGTTAACAAGTCAGGAGAATAACTGAGATAGGAATATTAAAATCTCTGAGCAATATACGAAATGAAGTATCCAAAGATATTTTTTAAATAGTAACAAAAGTGTACTATTCTGAAATAATTATGTTAATAACTGTCTGTAGATAAGTCCAGCAGTATTAATATGTTTTTTGAGCAGAGATGATTTGCCTCTGTACTCAAATAGAAGTGAAGTATTGGACAGCAGAGGAAGTAGTGTACAGTGGCTCTCTGAACTGCACCAGCTCACGTGTTAGGGAATGATAGGGAATAAATATCCCAAGGATAAAATACTAAGAAGAAAAATGAAAATAAAATAATAAATATGAAACTCAGATGACTATTACTATCAAGGAAGATCAAGTAAGAATGAGAAAGATGTAGGCTCAAATATATATAAGAAAAATTTAGAAATGGAAGGAAGTCGAGAATATTATAAAACTATAATAATTATCATAAGCAATTATTTCAGACAAACCAAGTATAGTCTGAAAAAATCACTTCTGGAGGAGGGCAATCTGTAGCATGACAGATAATCCACTAAAAATTAATTCCATTAAGATCATAAAAACAATTAAATTACAATATAACTCAAAGAATTTCAAATGAAAATAAATTAAACTTCAAAGAAAAACACCACTATAAAAGGAAAAAGTAATTACATAATAAAAATGCAACATTAAAACTCAAGAAAATGAATTAAAAGAAACTCATATAAAAAATCAGGAGATTACCCAGGAGATTAGGAGCATGTAATACAGGAGATAACCCGAACCCAAGAATGAAGAGGGAGATTAGGAGCAAGTAATAAAAAAGATACTCCAAACCCAAGAAAGAAGAGTAAGTTTAGGAGCAGGTGATAAAGAAGATACCCCGAACCACCCAACGGACAAAATAAAACTAAGTACCTTGGTAAACACAAGAAGAGAAGAAAAGAAGATATAGGATGAAAGAACCACAATAAATACCTAGTAATAAACCTATTATTAACGATAATGAACCCCAAACCAAATATTAATACCACCAAAGAAAGTATAACACCCCAAAACCTCATAAAAATTGTAACTTAATTATAGACAAAAGTATTTAGTAGTGTGATAAGAAGTGCACCAACTAAAGTTATTATATAGTAAAATAAACAAATCTTCACAGACCATTATGACTAAAGGTTTGGTCTGAGAATATAATAAAACTCAAATATAAGTCAGAACCAACAGTGAATGTGTACAGTGGAAGTGATTTTAAATATAATAAACTTCAAGTTAATGTGTAACTATTACTTAAACAAGGTGCTATTAAATAACTTTTATATTTTATAATTAACAAGTGATGAAATATTGAAATGAAAAATATTTCTAATGTTTCATAAAAGAGGTCACTTTGTTATCTCAAAACATTCATAGCCAATAATAAAAAGAGTATGTGGGGAAATGTTTACTGTAAAAGAGGATTAAAGATAATAATATAATATAATCAGAAAAGACTGAAAGTAACTTAAGTTTAATAAAGATTAAGAAATTTAAATGGCTAATAATGTTTAGAGCCTATGAACTCCACTTTCAAAGAGTTCTAATAAAATAAGGTTTATATTTAGTGTAAGATGTTTTAGTTACATAACAGTATGCATACAGATTAAAATGTTTATGTATGGATGCTGCATCAGTTTATAAAATGTTTAAAATGTATGTTAAAAATAGTTCCAACAAACATGTCTAACTTTGAAGACTGCTAGTTAATATTAAATATTATTTTTTGTATTAGTAGCATGAATTATATGCTACAGGTATCAATAGTTATGTAAGCAATTTTATTTAATGTTATGTTAACTTTTAAAAGTCAGAGGAGGTGGAAAAATAACTTTATTTGAAAAAACCATATATGTAAAATACTAACTTCTAGGCCAAATAATGGATTCCCAAAAAATTAATATAAACTAGTTAATTAACCAATGAACCATGTAAACTAATAAGATTTATGTAAGGTGGATCGATAACCAACTACTATAAATGATCCTATACTTTAAAGGAGTAATATAGAAAGATGTCTTAAATTATTAAAAATTTTCGAAATGTAATAACTAAATATTTTAAAGCAGGAATAGTAAATTCATGATTTATCACTAAAAGACAGTTCAAATGTTAAATTTATAAGGCATTAAGGAAAGCGAAAGATTTGTGACCATCTGAAATTTATTATAATTATATTTCTAACACCTAAAATGGCAGTAATTGTGTACAAGAACAGGAAACAGATTTTTGGGCCTAGAATTCCTAAAAGACAGAAATATAGCAATTTTAACAAAAATCTATACAAATATGGACTATGACATATCAAATTAAACAGAATGAGATAAATAAACCAATTATGTGGTTAATAGTTCATGAAAGCAATCAATAAACTAAAAATATTCTATATATAATGTATTTTATATTTATGTAAATAGGAAGTGAAAATTATTTAAATAATACTTTTCCAATATTAACTTGGCAAGATATTTCCTAAGACGAAGGAAGTAAAACAGTTCTTAATTAACATTCAACGAGAACAGTTGATATTAGATCGCGTTAAAAAACCGTATAACGAATTGTAATGGTGTACAAAGTCGAAAATCAGTGAAAACGAGAGTTACCTAAATTGACAATTTTTAACTTAAAATCAGTGAAATACACTACCACAACAGTGAAAACACACGATACACAACACAATACAAGTGAATTATACCAGTCAAACAACCTAACATTAATAATTCACATCGTAAGAACTTCTCGATTCTTGGCCATAACCAGAAAACATTGAACACATCTAACATAAGACAATTAACACCAGTGAACACTGAACACTTATCCAGGATACCTCAAACAACACAATAGACAATATACACTATTACGGAGACCAATAAAACAGTTGTGAAGGTAATTTTATTATCAGAATTTCCAACCATCAGTTCACAGTAATATGCTACAACGAGACGTGCCACCATTTTGAACTTCCCATGATGCAAAGTATCCACCAGCAATGAATTCGTCCAGTAACCATTGGGTATAAATTGTATATTACAAACATTATATATTATTAACAAATTGTCATTTATTACTTTAAGAATTATTTTTGTACATGTTATAATTTCTATGCTTGCCCCCTTCTCTGACTATATAATTATAATCGTTGAAAGAACCTTTCTGATATTTATATAAAAGTAACCTGTAATAGTAATATCGACCAAGCCCTGTGAAAGAGTCGAACATTTGCTCAACATCGATTTTAAATCGATCTTTTATAAATATTATCAATAAATTAAATTCATTCAACTATCAGTATTTATAATTATTTCACATATTAGAATAAGAGTTGGAAGTAACTACAGGACTTACTGGGAGACGACAAAGATTAACTGAAAGTGATATACTGGAGCAGAGCTGAAAATCACAAATCGATTACTGTAAGAAGACAATCTGATTAACTCCAAATTCATTTAAGGTCAAACAGAAGTACAGATAGTAGCCAAATCAACTCACCTTTCGTGATAATTTTAACGATACAACAAAACCAGAATTATTTACAAAGTATTATATATAAACAAACATAAAAATTTTTTTTTAATAAATTTTTTTTTTCTCTTTGTACAATATGAAGAAATATTTATTTGTAACAGTGTGGAACTGCGTCTTGTTACAAATTGGCGTCCAACTAGAGGGCTTAATTAATTAAGCTTGGCAGCGATTATACCGTCAAGGAGGGCAACAACAAATAAACCAAAATGGCAGAACTTACACTAGAAGAGAAGATAGATAAGATGATGGATAAAATGAAGGAAATATTCCAACAAACGATGAAAAGAATGGATGAAAACCACGAATCGATGAGGAAGGAAATAAGAGAGGACAATAGATTATTCAGGGATGAATTGAGTCAAAAATTAGATGAGCAGCATAAGATACTAGATGATCAGAATAAGAAAATGAGAGAGGACAGAGAAGAATTAAGAGAGGACAGGACCAAGGAAATAAAAAATGATAGCAAACCAGAAACAGAAGAACTACCAAACGAAAAAACAATGGAACCAGTTGTATTACCTGAAAAGAAAACAAACGGAAACAAAAAAACTACTAAAGATAAGGAAGTGGAACCAAAGAAAATGAGACGAACACATCCAAGGAAATTAATGAAAACCAAGGAAGAAATGGAGATGATGAACCATGGTTTAATGGATGTCAACAATATCCCAATTACCAACCATGAAGAAATCAAGAATTCCAGAGATTATGGAAGGAGATTAAAGGTAATCTCAGAGATGGTTTACCAACAAGCAGTAGTTTACCAATGGGAAAGGACCAGAGGTAAATGGAATACAACAAGGATAGGAATATATAGTAGGTTGTCAATGGTATCATTAACCACTGATGGACCAGAGACGTATTGGTGTATAAAACACTATGATAGAGGGAGCCGAATAAGCTTTGTAGCCAACAAAGGAATAACTGGTAGAAAAATGAAATACAAGGCAAAGGCAAGAGATGTCACCAGGACCGGAACAATTATGAAGACTATGGTCATCCGGACAATGAGAGCAACTGAAACGACAGACTACGGTTAAATCAACTACTACGCACCTCCACAAAAAGGGACGGATGTTGTGTTAACCGACGACGGCAAAAAACCATGTCCAAGAAAAAGAAAATAATTACAATTGAGAATAAATGAGAAGAAGAATGAACAAAGAAACTAAACGGGGATTGAAGAAAGGAATTTATGTAAGAAAATAAACCTTACAGAGGAAATATGAGCAACTGTGCAACAAATAAAAATCATCCACCTGGGTATAAAAGAAAATATAATAATAAGAAATAATTTTGAAAATAATAAAAAGAAAGAATTTTGAATAATAATAAAAATTCAAAAAACAAAGTAAGTATATCTTATTACAAGATTATTTGTGAAAGAAACATTTTGAAAATAATAAAAAGAAGGAATTGTGAATAATAATAAAAATTCAAAAATATAGTAAGCACCAGTTACTACAAATAATTTATGAAGACACCATTTGGAAATATAATATAAAAGAATTTTGAATTAAATAAATCACGAAATTCAAAAACAAAGTAAGAACAACTTACTACAACTATCTTGAAAGAAACATTTTGGAAATAATAAAAAGGAAAGAATTTTGAATTAAATCACGAAATTCAAAAATATAAGTAAGAACAACTTACTACAACAATCTTGAAAGAAACATTTTGAAAATAATAAAAAGAAAGAATTTTGAATTTATCATAAAAATTCTAAAATATAGTAAGAACACCTTACTAACCATTATTATGAAAACTATTATTAAGAGGAATTAAAAAGAAGGAATTTTGAATAATAATAAAAATTCAAAAAACAAAGTAAGAACAACTTACTACAACAATCTTGAAAGAAACATTTTGGAAATAATAAAAAGAAAGAATTTTGAATTTATCATATAAATTCAAAAATATTGTAAGCACACCTTACACACGAGTTATTTATAAAAACTTTAAGGAATAAGAAGAAAGAATTTTGAATTGATCATAAAAATTCAAAAACAAAGTAAGTATATCTTACTACAAGATTATTTGTGAAAGAAACATTTTGTAAATATAAAAAGAAAAGAATTTTGTTAAAAATCATCAAAATTAAAAAACCTAGTAAGACCACCTTACTACAATTATTTTAAGAAAAATCTCGAGAAAATAAAAAGAAAAAGAATTTAGAATTAAACCTGTCAATTCTAAAAGATATAGGAATGTCAATTTCAACCAGATAAATTGTAAAAACCTTCTATGAAATTGTATAAAAAGAAATAAAAACCAGTGATACGATTAACTGAATAAACTTGTGTGGAAATAAAAATAATAACACTTTGAAGAGGTATAAAGAGAAACAATGACCTCATTCGAAAAATTAATTAAGACATTCATTTGAATAAAAAAACCAGAGAGAAGTAATTTGAGAAAAGAGTCAAAGTTATAAATGCAATTAAATAAATCAATAATGAAATGATCATGAATTAAGTGTCAAATATAATAAAAACAATTATAAGAAAGTTCTAGAACATGGAACAAATAAAAACTGAGAAACAAACAAATATATCAGAAATATATGCTACCATAAATAAAAGCAGATTGTAACAAAAAACCAGAGAAGAATAAAGAACTAATAACAAAAAATTTATATGATAATTAACATTGATAATTATATTAATAAAAGAGTTTCCCACCATAATACCAATTGAAATAACCATCAAGTTAACAAGTCAGGAGAATAACTGAGATAGGAATATTAAAATCTCTGAGCAATATACGAAATGAAGTATCCAAAGATATTTTTTAAATAGTAACAAAAGTGTACTATTCTGAAATAATTATGTTAATAACTGTCTGTAGATAAGTCCAGCAGTATTAATATGTTTTTTGAGCAGAGATGATTTGCCTCTGTACTCAAATAGAAGTGAAGTATTGGACAGCAGAGGAAGTAGTGTACAGTGGCTCTCTGAACTGCACCAGCTCACGTGTTAGGGAATGATAGGGAATAAATATCCCAAGGATAAAATACTAAGAAGAAAAATGAAAATAAAATAATAAATATGAAACTCAGATGACTATTACTATCAAGGAAGATCAAGTAAGAATGAGAAAGATGTAGGCTCAAATATATATAAGAAAAATTTAGAAATGGAAGGAAGTCGAGAATATTATAAAACTATAATAATTATCATAAGCAATTATTTCAGACAAACCAAGTATAGTCTGAAAAAATCACTTCTGGAGGAGGGCAATCTGTAGCATGACAGATAATCCACTAAAAATTAATTCCATTAAGATCATAAAAACAATTAAATTACAATATAACTCAAAGAATTTCAAATGAAAATAAATTAAACTTCAAAGAAAAACACCACTATAAAAGGAAAAAGTAATTACATAATAAAAATGCAACATTAAAACTCAAGAAAATGAATTAAAAGAAACTCATATAAAAAATCAGGAGATTACCCAGGAGATTAGGAGCATGTAATACAGGAGATAACCCGAACCCAAGAATGAAGAGGGAGATTAGGAGCAAGTAATAAAAAAGATACTCCAAACCCAAGAAAGAAGAGTAAGTTTAGGAGCAGGTGATAAAGAAGATACCCCGAACCACCCAACGGACAAAATAAAACTAAGTACCTTGGTAAACACAAGAAGAGAAGAAAAGAAGATATAGGATGAAAGAACCACAATAAATACCTAGTAATAAACCTATTATTAACGATAATGAACCCCAAACCAAATATTAATACCACCAAAGAAAGTATAACACCCCAAAACCTCATAAAAATTGTAACTTAATTATAGACAAAAGTATTTAGTAGTGTGATAAGAAGTGCACCAACTAAAGTTATTATATAGTAAAATAAACAAATCTTCACAGACCATTATGACTAAAGGTTTGGTCTGAGAATATAATAAAACTCAAATATAAGTCAGAACCAACAGTGAATGTGTACAGTGGAAGTGATTTTAAATATAATAAACTTCAAGTTAATGTGTAACTATTACTTAAACAAGGTGCTATTAAATAACTTTTATATTTTATAATTAACAAGTGATGAAATATTGAAATGAAAAATATTTCTAATGTTTCATAAAAGAGGTCACTTTGTTATCTCAAAACATTCATAGCCAATAATAAAAAGAGTATGTGGGGAAATGTTTACTGTAAAAGAGGATTAAAGATAATAATATAATACAATCAGAAAAGACTGAAAGTAACTTAAGTTTAATAAAGATTAAGAAATTTAAATGGCTAATAATGTTTAGAGCCTATGAACTCCACTTTCAAAGAGTTCTAATAAAATAAGGTTTATATTTAGTGTAAGATGTTTTAGTTACATAACAGTATGCATACAGATTAAAATGTTTATGTATGGATGCTGCATCAGTTTATAAAATGTTTAAAATGTATGTTAAAAATAGTTCCAACAAACATGTCTAACTTTGAAGACTGCTAGTTAATATTAAATATTATTTTTTGTATTAGTAGCATGAATTATATGCTACAGGTATCAATAGTTATGTAAGCAATTTTATTTAATGTTATGTTAACTTTTAAAAGTCAGAGGAGGTGGAAAAATAACTTTATTTGAAAAAACCATATATGTAAAATACTAACTTCTAGGCCAAATAATGGATTCCCAAAAAATTAATATAATCTAGTTAATTAACCAATGAACCATGTAAACTAATAAGATTTATGTAAGGTGGATCGATAACCAACTACTATAAATGATCCTATACTTTAAAGGAGTAATATAGAAAGATGTCTTAAATTATTAAAAATTTTCGAAATGTAATAACTAAATATTTTAAAGCAGGAATAGTAAATTCATGATTTATCACTAAAAGACAGTTCAAATGTTAAATTTATAAGGCATTAAGGAAAGCGAAAGATTTGTGACCATCTGAAATTTATTATAATTATATTTCTAACACCTAAAATGGCAGTAATTGTGTACAAGAACAGGAAACAGATTTTTGGGCCTAGAATTCCTAAAAGACAGAAATATAGCAATTTTAACAAAAATCTATACAAATATGGACTATGACATATCAAATTAAACAGAATGAGATAAATAAACCAATTATGTGGTTAATAGTTCATGAAAGCAATCAATAAACTAAAAATATTCTATATATAATGTATTTTATATTTATGTAAATAGGAAGTGAAAATTATTTAAACAATACTTTTCCAATATTAACTTGGCAAGATATTTCCTAAGACGAAGAAAGTAAAACAGTTCTTAATTAACATTCAACGAGAACAGTTGATATTAGATCGCGTTAAAAAACCGTATAACGAATTGTAATGGTGTACAAAGTCGAAAATCAGTGAAAACGAGAGTTACCTAAATTGACAATTTTTAACTTAAAATCAGTGAAATACACTACCACAACAGTGAAAACACACGATACACAACACAATACAAGTGAATTATACCAGTCAAACAACCTAACATTAATAATTCACATCGTAAGAACTTCTCGATTCTTGGCCATAACCAGAAAACATTGAACACATCTAACATAAGACAATTAACACCAGTGAACACTGAACACTTATCCAGGATACCTCAAACAACACAATAGACAATATACACTATTACGGAGACCAATAAAACAGTTGTGAAGGTAATTTTATTATCAGAATTTCCAACCATCAGTTCACAGTAATATGCTACAACGAGACGTGCCACCATTTTGAACTTCCCATGATGCAAAGTATCCACCAGCAATGAATTCGTCCAGTAACCATTGGGTATAAATTGTATATTACAAACATTATATATTATTAACAAATTGTCATTTATTACTTTAAGAATTATTTTTGTACATGTTATAATTTCTATGCTTGCCCCCTTCTCTGACTATATAATTATAATCGTTGAAAGAATCTTTCTGATATTTATATAAAAGTAACCTGTAATAGTAATATCGACCAAGCCCTGTGAAAGAGTCGAACATTTGCTCAACATCGATTTTAAATCGATCTTTTATAAATATTATCAATAAATTAAATTCATTCAACTATCAGTATTTATAATTATTTCACATATTAGAATAAGAGTTGGAAGTAACTACAGGACTTACTGGGAGATGACAAAGATTAACTGAAAGTGATATACTGGAGCAGAGCTGAAAATCACAAATCGATTACTGTAAGAAGACAATCTGATTAACTCCAAATTCATTTAAGGTCAAACAGAAGTACAGATAGTAGCCAAATCAACTCACCTTTCGTGATAATTTTAACGATACAACAAAACCAGAATTATTTACAAAGTATTATATATAAACAAACATAAAAATTTTTTTTTAATAAATTTTTTTTTCTCTTTGTACAATATGAAGAAATATTTATTTGTAACAGTGTGGAACTGCGTCTTGTTACAAATTGGCGTCCAACTAGAGGGCTTAATTAATTAAGCTTGGCAGCGATTATACCGTCAAGGAGGGCAACAACAAATAAACCAAAATGGCAGAACTTACACTAGAAGAGAAGATAGATAAGATGATGGATAAAATGAAGGAAATATTCCAACAAACGATGAAAAGAATGGATGAAAACCACGAATCGATGAGGAAGGAAATAAGAGAGGACAATAGATTATTCAGGGATGAATTGAGTCAAAAATTAGATGAGCAGCATAAGATACTAGATGATCAGAATAAGAAAATGAGAGAGGACGGAGAAGAATTAAGAGAGGACAGGACCAAGGAAATAAAAAATGATAGCAAACCAGAAACAGAAGAACTACCAAACGAAAAAACAATGGAACCAGTTGTATTACCTGAAAAGAAAACAAACGGAAACAAAAAAACTACTAAAGATAAGGAAGTGGAACCAAAGAAAATGAGACGAACACATCCAAGGAAATTAATGAAAACCAAGGAAGAAATGGAGATGATGAACCATGGTTTAATGGATGTCAACAATATCCCAATTACCAACCATGAAGAAATCAAGAATTCCAGAGATTATGGAAGGAGATTAAAGGTAATCTCAGAGATGGTTTACCAACAAGCAGTAGTTTACCAATGGGAAAGGACCAGAGGTAAATGGAATACAACAAGGATAGGAATATATAGTAGGTTGTCAATGGTATCATTAACCACTGATGGACCAGAGACGTATTGGTGTATAAAACACTATGATAGAGGGAGCCGAATAAGCTTTGTAGCCAACAAAGGAATAACTAGTAGAAAAATGAAATACAAGGCAAAGGCAAGAGATGTCACCAGGACCGGAACAATTATGAAGACTATGGTCATCCGGACAATGAGAGCAACTGAAACGACAGACTACGGTTAAATCAACTACTACGCACCTCCACAAAAAGGGACGGATGTTGTGTTAGCCGACGACGGCAAAAAACCATGTCCAAGAAAAAGAAAATAATTACAATTGAGAATAAATGAGAAGAAGAATGAACAAAGAAACTAAACGGGGATTGAAGAAAGGAATTTATGTAAGAAAATAAACCTTACAGAGGAAATATGAGCAACTGTGCAACAAATAAAAATCATCCACCTGGGTATAAAAGAAAATATAATAATAAGAAATAATTTTGAAAATAATAAAAAGAAAGAATTTTGAATAATAATAAAAATTCAAAAAACAAAGTAAGTATATCTTATTACAAGATTATTTGTGAAAGAAACATTTTGAAAATAATAAAAAGAAGGAATTGTGAATAATAATAAAAATTCAAAAATATAGTAAGCACCAGTTACTACAAATAATTTATGAAGAAACCATTTGGAAATATAATATAAAAGAATTTTGAATTAAATAAATCACGAAATTCAAAAACAAAGTAAGAACAACTTACTACAACTATCTTGAAAGAAACATTTTGGAAATAATAAAAAGGAAAGAATTTTGAATTAAATCACGAAATTCAAAAATATAAGTAAGAACAACTTACTACAACAATCTTGAAAGAAACATTTTGAAAATAATAAAAAGAAAGAATTTTGAATTTATCATAAAAATTCTAAAATATAGTAAGAACACCTTACTAACCATTATTATGAAAACTATTATTAAGAGGAATTAAAAAGAAGGAATTTTGAATAATAATAAAAATTCAAAAAACAAAGTAAGAACAACTTACTACAACAATCTTGAAAGAAACATTTTGGAAATAATAAAAAGAAAGAATTTTGAATTTATCATATAAATTCAAAAATATTGTAAGCACACCTTACACACGAGTTATTTATAAAAATTTTAAGGAATAGGAAGAAAGAATTTTGAATTGATCATAAAAATTCAAAAACAAAGTAAGTATATCTTACTACAAGATTATTTGTGAAAGAAACATTTTGTAAATATAAAAAGAAAAGAATTTTGTTAAAAATCATCAAAATTAAAAAACCTAGTAAGACCACCTTACTACAATTATTTTAAGAAAAATCTCGAGAAAATAAAAAGAAAAAGAATTTAGAATTAAACCTGTCAATTCTAAAAGATATAGGAATGTCAATTTCAACCAGATAAATTGTAAAAACCTTCTATGAAATTGTATAAAAAGAAATAAAAACCAGTGATACGATTAACTGAATAAACTTGTGTGGAAATAAAAATAATAACACTTTGAAGCGGTATAAAGAGAAACAATGACCTCATTCAAAAAATTAATTAAGACATTCATTTGAATAAAAAAACCAGAGAGAAGTAATTTGAGAAAAGAGTCAAAGTTATAAATGCAATTAAATAAATCAATAATGAAATGATCATGAATTAAGTGTCAAATATAATAAAAACAATTATAAGAAAGTTCTAGAACATGGAACAAGTGGAACAAATAAAAACTGAGAAACAAACAAATATATCAGAAATATATGCTACCATAAATAAAAGCAGATTGTAACAAAAAACCAGAGAAGAATAAAGAAATAATAACAAAAACTTTATATGATAATTAACATTGATAATTATATTAATAAAAGAGTTTCCCACCATAATACCAATTGAAATAACCATCAAGTTAACAAGTCAGGAGAATAACTGAGATAGGAATATTAAAATCTCTGAGCAATATACGAAATGAAGTATCCAAAGATATTTTTTAAATAGTAACAAAAGTGTACTATTCTGAAATAATTATGTTAATAACTGTCTGTAGATAAGTCCAGCAGTATTAATATGTTTTTTGAGCAGAGATGATTTGCCTCTGTACTCAAATAGAAGTGAAGTATTGGACAGCAGAGGAAGTAGTGTACAGTGGCTCTCTGAACTGCACCAGCTCACGTGTTAGGGAATGATAGGGAATAAATATCCCAAGGATAAAATACTAAGAAGAAAAATGAAAATAAAATAATAAATATGAAACTCAGATGACTATTACTATCAAGGAAGATCAAGTAAGAATGAGAAAGATGTAGGCTCAAATATATATAAGAAAAATTTAGAAATGGAAGGAAGTCGAGAATATTATAAAACTATAATAATTATCATAAGCAATTATTTCAGACAAACCAAGTATAGTCTGAAAAAATCACTTCTGGAGGAGGGCAATCTGTAGCATGACAGATAATCCACTAAAAATTAATTCCATTAAGATCATAAAAACAATTAAATTACAATATAACTCAAAGAATTTCAAATAAAAATAAATTAAACTTCAAAGAAAAACACCACTATAAAAGGAAAAAGTAATTACATAATAAAAATGCAACATTAAAACTCAAGAAAATGAATTAAAAGAAACTCATATAAAAAATCAGGAGATTAGGAGCATGTAATACAGGAGATAACCCGAACCCAAGAATGAAGAGGGAGATTAGGAGCAAGTAATAAAAAAGATACTCCAAACCCAAGAAAGAAGAGTAAGTTTAGGAGCAGGTGATAAAGAAGATACCCCGAACCACCCAACGGACAAAATAAAACTAAGTACCTTGGTAAACACAAGAAGAGAAGAAAAGAAGATATAGGATGAAAGAACCACAATAAATACCTAGTAATAAACCTATTATTAACGATAATGAACCCCAAACCAAATATTAATACCACCAAAGAAAGTATAACACCCCAAAACCTCATAAAAATTGTAACTTAATTATAGACAAAAGTATTTAGTAGTGTGATAAGAAGTGCACCAACTAAAGTTATTATATAGTAAAATAAACAAATCTTCACAGACCATTATGACTAAAGGTTTGGTCTGAGAATATAATAAAACTCAAATATAAGTCAGAACCAACAGTGAATGTGTACAGTGGAAGTGATTTTAAATATAATAAACTTCAAGTTAATGTGTAACTATTACTTAAACAAGGTGCTATTAAATAACTTTTATATTTTATAATTAACAAGTGATGAAATATTGAAATGAAAAATATTTCTAATGTTTCATAAAAGAGGTCACTTTGTTATCTCAAAACATTCATAGCCAATAATAAAGAGAGTATGTGGGGAAATGTTTACTGTAAAAGAGGATTAAAGATAATAATATAATATAATCAGAAAAGACTGAAAGTAACTTAAGTTTAATAAAGATTATGAAATTTAAATGGCTAATAATGGTTAGAGCCTATGAACTCCACTTTCAAAGAGTTCTAATAAAATAAGGTTTATATTTAGTGTAAGATGTTTTAGTTACATAACAGTATGCATACAGATTAAAATGTTTATGTATGGATGCTGCATCAGTTTATAAAATGTTTAAAATGTATGTTAAAAATAGTTCCAACAAACATGTCTAACTTTGAAGACTGCTAGTTAATATTAAATATTATTTTTTGTATTAGTAGCATGAATTATATGCTACAGGTATCAATAGTTATGTAAGCAATTTTATTTAATGTTATGTTAACTTTTAAAAGTCAGAGGAGGTGGAAAAATAACTTTATTGAAAAAACCATATATGTAAAATACTAACTTCTAGGCCAAATAATGGATTCCCAAAAAATTAATATAAACTAGTTAATTAACCAATGAACCATGTAAACTAATAAGATTTATGTAAGGTGGATCGATAACCAACTACTATAAATGATCCTATACTTTAAAGGAGTAATATAGAAAGATGTCTTAAATTATTAAAAATTTTCGAAATGTAATAACTAAATATTTTAAAGCAGGAATAGTAAATTCATGATTTATCACTAAAAGACAGTTCAAATGTTAAATTTATAAGGCATTAAGGAAAGCGAAAGATTTGTGACCATCTGAAATTTATTATAATTATATTTCTAACACCTAAAATGGCAGTAATTGTGTACAAGAACAGGAAACAGATTTTTGGGCCTAGAATTCCTAAAAGACAGAAATATAGCAATTTTAACAAAAATCTATACAAATATGGACTATGACATATCAAATTAAACAGAATGAGATAAATAAACCAATTATGTGGTTAATAGTTCATGAAAGCAATCAATAAACTAAAAATATTCTATATATAATGTATTTTATATTTATGTAAATAGGAAGTGAAAATTATTTAAACAATACTTTTCCAATATTAACTTGGCAAGATATTTCCTAGGACGAAGGAAGTAAAACAGTTCTTAATTAACATTCAACGAGAACAGTTGATATTAGATCGCGTTAAAAAACCGTATAACGAATTGTAATGGTGTACAAAGTCGAAAATAAGTGAAAATGAGAGTTACCTAAATTGACAATTTTTAACTTAAAATCAGTGAAATACACTACCACAACAGTGAAAACACACGATACACAACACAATACAAGTGAATTAAACCAGTCAAACAACCTAACATTAATAATTCACATCGTAAGAACTTCTCGATTCTTGGCCATAACCAGAAAACATTGAACACATCTAACATAAGACAATTAACACCAGTGAACACTGAACACTTATCCAGGATACCTCAAACAACACAATAGACAATATACACTATTACGGAGACCAATAAAACAGTTGTGAAGGTAATTTTATTATCAGAATTTCCAACCATCAGTTCACAGTAATATGCTACAACGAGACGTGCCACCATTTTGAACTTCCCATGATGCAAAGTATCCACCAGCAATGAATTCGTCCAGTAACCATTGGGTATAAATTGTATATTACAAACATTATATATTATTAACAAATTGTCATTTATTACTTTAAGAATTATTTTTGTACATGTTATAATTTCTATGCTTGCCCCCTTCTCTGACTATATAATTATAATCGTTGAAAGAACCTTTCTGATATTTATATAAAAGTAACCTGTAATAGTAATATCGACCAAGCCCTGTGAAAGAGTCGAACATTTGCTCAACATCGATTTTAAATCGATCTTTTATAAATATTATCAATAAATTAAATTCATTCAACTATCAGTATTTATAATTATTTCACATATTAGAATAAGAGTTGGAAGTAACTACAGGACTTACTGGGAGACGACAAAGGTTAACTGAAAGTGATATACTGGAGCAGAGCTGAAAATCACAAATCGATTACTGTAAGAAGACAATCTGATTAACTCCAAATTCATTTAAGGTCAAACAGAAGTACAGATAGTAGCCAAATCAACTCACCTTTCGTGATAATTTTAACGATACAACAAAACCAGAATTATTTACAAAGTATTATATATAAACAAACATAAAAATTTTTTTTTCTCTTTGTACAATATGAAGAAATATTTATTTGTAACAGCGTGGAACTGCGTCTTGTTACAAATTGGTGTCCAACTAGAGGGCTTAATTAATTAAGCTTGGCAGCGAATATACCGTCAAGGAGGGCAACAACAAATAAACCAAAATGGCAGAACTTACACTAGAAGAGAAGATAGATAAGATGATGGATAAAATGAAGGAAATATTCCAACAAACGATGAAAAGAATGGATGAAAACCACGAATCGATGAGGAAGGAAATAAGAGAGGACAATAGATTATTCAGGGATGAATTGAGTCAAAAATTAGATGAGCAGCATAAGATACTAGATGATCAGAATAAGAAAATGAGAGACGACAGAGAAGAATTAAGAGAGGACAGGACCAAGGAAATAAAAAATGATAGCAAACCAGAAACAGAAGAACTACCAAACGAAAAAACAATGGAACCAGTTGTATTACCTGAAAAGAAAACAAACGGAAACAAAAAAACTACTAAAGATAAGGAAGTGGAACCAAAGAAAATGAGACGAACACATCCAAGGAAATTAATGAAAACCAAGGAAGAAATGGAGATGATGAACCATGGTTTAATGGATGTCAACAATATCCCAATTACCAACCATGAAGAAATCAAGAATTCCAGAGATTATGGAAGGAGATTAAAGGTAATCTCAGAGATGGTTTACCAACAAGCAGTAGTTTACCAATGGGAAAGGACCAGAGGTAAATGGAATACAACAAGGATAGGAATATATAGTAGGTTGTCAATGGTATCATTAATCACTGATGGACCGGAGACGTATTGGTGTATAAAACACTATGATAGAGGGAGCCGAATAAGCTTTGTAGCTAACAAAGGAATAACTGGTAGAAAAATGAAATACAAGGCAAAGGCAAGAGATGTCACCAGCACCGGAACAATTATGAAGACTATGGTCATCCGGACAATGAGAGCAACTGAAACGACAGACTACGGTTAAATCAACTACTACGCACCTCCACAAAAAGGGACGGATGTTGTGTTAACCGACGACGGCAAAAAACCATGTCCAAGAAAAAGAAAATAATTACAATTGAGAATAAATGAGAAGAAGAATGAACAAAGAAACTAAACGGGGATTGAAGAAAGGAATTTATGTAAGAAAATAAACCTTACAGAGGAAATATGAGCAACTGTGCAACAAATAAAAATCATCCACCTGGGTATAAAAGAAAATATAATAATAAGAAATAATTTTGAAAATAATAAAAAGAAAGAATTTTGAATAATAATAAAAATTCAAAAAACAAAGTAAGTATATCTTATTACAAGATTATTTGTGAAAGAAACATTTTGAAAATAATAAAAAGAAGGAATTGTGAATAATAATAAAAATTCAAAAATATAGTAAGCACCAGGTACTACAAATAATTTATGAAGAAACCATTTGGAAATATAATATAAAAGAATTTTGAATTAAATAAATCATGAAATTCAAAAACAAAGTAAGAACAACTTACTACAACTATCTTGAAAGAAACATTTTGGAAATAATAAAAAGGAAAGAATTTTGAATTAAATCACGAAATTCAAAAATATAAGTAAGAACAACTTACTACAACAATCTTGAAAGAAACATTTTGAAAATAATAAAAAGAAAGAATTTTGAATTTATCATAAAAATTCTAAAATATAGTAAGAACACCTTACTAACCATTATTATGAAAACTATTATTAAGAGGAATTAAAAAGAAGGAATTTTGAATAATAATAAAAATTCAAAAAACAAAGTAAGAACAACTTACTACAACAATCTTGAAAGAAACATTTTGGAAATAATAAAAAGAAAGAATTTTGAATTTATCATATAAATTCAAAAATATTGTAAGCACACCTTACACATGAGTTATTTATAAAAACTTTAAGGAATAAGAAGATAGAATTTTGAATTTATCATAAAAATTCAAAAACAAAGTAAGTATATCTTACTACAAGATTATTTGTGAAAGAAACATTTTGTAAATATAAAAAGAAAAGAATTTTGTTAAAAATCATCAAAATTAAAAAACCTAGTAAGACCACCTTACTACAATTATTTTAAGAAAAATCTCGAGAAACTAAAAAGAAAAAGAATTTAGAATTAAACCTGTCAATTCTAAAAGATATAGGAATGTCAATTTCAACCAGATAAATTGTAAAAACCTTCTATGAAATTGTATAAAAAGAAATAAAAACCAGTGATACGATTAACTGAATAAACTTGTGTGGAAATAAATATAATAACACTTTGAAGTGGTATAAAGAGAAACAATGACCTCATTCAAAAAATTAATTAAGACATTCATTTGAATAAAAAAACCAGAGAGAAGTAATTTGAGAAAAGAGTCAAAGTTATAAATGCAATTAAATAAATCAATAATGAAATGATCATGAATTAAATGTCAAATATAATAAAAACAATTATAAGAAAGTTCTAGAACATGGAACAAGTGGAACAAATAAAAACTGAGAAACAAACAAATATATCAGAAATATATGCTACCATAAATAAAAGCAGATTGTAACAAAAAACCAAAGAAGAATAAAGAACTAATAACAAAAACTTTACATGATAATTAACATTGATAATTATCTAAATATCACTATAATATTAAAGACTCGGAACACCATATTGTGTTCCGAGTCATCAATATTAAAGTGATATTTAGTTAAGTAACGGACACGTCATGGCCAACGAAATCCAAGAATTGATAATTATATTAATAAAAGAGTTTCCCACCATAATACCAATTGAAATAACCATCAAGTTAACAAGTCAGGAGAATAACTGAGATAGGAAATTAAAATCTCTGAGCAATATACGAAGTGAAGTATCCAAAGATATTTTTTAAATAGTAACAAAAGTGTACTATTCTGAAATAATTATGTTAATAACTGTCTGTAGATAAGTCCAGCAGTATTAATATGTTTTTTGAGCAGAGATGATTTGCCTCTGTACTCAAATAGAAGTGAAGTATTGGACAGCAGAGGAAGTAGCGTACAGTGCCTCTCTGAACTGCACCAGCTCACGTGTTAGGGAATGATGGGGAATAAATATCCCAAGGATAAAATACTAAGAAGAAAAATGAAAATAAAATAATAAATATGAAACTCAGATGACTATTACTATCAAGGAAGATCAAGTAAGAATGAGAAAGATGTAGGCTCAAATATATATAAGAAAAATTTAGAAATGGAAGGAAGTCGAGAATATTATAAAACTATAATAATTATCATAAGCAATTATTTCAGACAAACCAAGTATAGTCTGAAAAAATCACTTCTGGAGGAGGGCAATCTGTAGCATGACAGATAATCCACTAAAAATTAATTCCATTTAAGATCATAAAAACAATTAAATTACAATATAACTCAAAGAATTTCAAATGAAAATAAATTAAACTTCAAAGAAAAACACCACTATAAAAGGAAAAAAGTAATTACATAATAAAAATGCAACATTAAAACTCAAGAAAATGAATTAAAAGAAACTCATATAAAAAATCAGGAGATTACCCAGGAGATTAGGAGCATGTAATACAGGAGATAACCCGAACCCAAGAATGAAGAGGGAGATTAGGAGCATGTAATAAAGAAGATACTCCAAACCCAAGAAAGAAGAGTAAGTTTAGGAGCAGGTGATAAAGAAGATACAACAGAACCCAAGAAGAAGAGTAAGATTAGGACCAGGTGATAAAGAAGATACACCGAACCCAAGAAGGAAGAGGAAGTTTAGAAACAGATAATAAAGAAGATACCCCGAACTAACTAACGGACAAAATAAAACTAAGTATCTTGGTAAACACAAGAAGAGAGGAAAAGAAGATATAGGATGAAAGAACCACAATAAATACCTAGTAATAAACCTATTATTAACGATAATGAACCTCAAACCAAATATTAATACCACCAAAGAAAGTATAACACCCCAAAACCTCATAAAAATTGTAACTTAATTATAGACAAAAGTATTTAGTAGTGTGATAAGAAGTGCACCAACTAAAGTTATATAGTAAAATAAACAAATCTTCACAGTCCATTATGACTAAAGGTTTGGTCTGAGAATATAATAAAACTCAAATATAAGTCAGAACCAACAGTGAATGTGTACAGTGGAAGCGATTTTAAATATAATAAACTTCAAGTTAATGTGTAACTATTACTTAAACAAGGTGCTATTAAATAACTTTTATATTTTATAATTAACAAGTGATGAAATATTGAAATGAAAAATATTTCTAATGTTTCATAAAAGAGGTCACTTTGTTATCTCAAAACATTCATAGTAATGCCAATAATAAAGAAAGTATGTGGGGAAATGTTTACTGTAAAAGGGGATTAAAGATAATAATATAATATAATCAGAAAAGACTGAAAGTAACTTAAGTTTCAAAAAGATTAAGAAATTTAAATGGCTAATAATGTTTAGAGCCTATGAACTCCACTTTCAAAGAATTCTAATAGAATAAGGTTTATATTTAGTGTAAGATGTTTTAGTTACATAACAGTATGCATACAGATTAAAATGTTTATGTATGGATGCTGCATCAGTTTATAAAATGTTTAAAATGTACATTAAAAATAGTTCCAACAAACATGTCTAACTTTGAAGACTGCTAGTTAATATTAAATATTATTTTTTGTATTAGTAGCATGAATTATATGCTACAGGTATCAATAGTTATGTAAGCAATTTTATTTAATGTTATGTTAACTTTTAAAAGTCAGAGGAGGTGCAAAAATAACTTTATTTGAAAAAACCATATATGTAAAATACTAACTTCTAGGCCAAATAATTAATATAAACTAGTTAATTAACCAATGAACCATGTAAACTAATAAGATTTATGTAAGGTGGATCGATAACCAACTACTATAAATGATCCTATACTTTAAAGGAGTAATATAGAAAGATGTCTTAAATTATTAAAAATTTTCGAAATGTAATGACTAAATATTTTAAAGCAGGAATAGTAAATTCATGATTTATCACTAAAAGACAGTTCAAATGTTAAATTTATAAGGCATTAAGGAAAGCGAAAGATTTGTGACCATCTGAAATTTATTATAATTATATTTCTAACACCTAAAATGGCAGTAATTGTGTACAAGAACAGGAAACAGATTTTTGGGCCTAGAATTCCTAAAAGACAGAAATATAGCAATTTTAACAAAAATCTATACAAATATGGACTATGACATATCAAATTAAACAGAATGAGATAAATAAACCAATTATGTGGTTAATAGTTCATGAAAGCAATCAATAAACTAAAAATATTCTATATATAATGTATTTTATATTTATGTAAATAGGAAGTGGAAATTATTTAAACAATACTTTTCCAATATTAACTTGGCAAGATATTTCCTAAGACGAAGGAAGTAAAACAGTTCTTAATTAACATTCAACGAGAACAGTTGATATTAGATCGCGTTAAAAAACCGTATAACGAATTGTAATGGTGTACAAAGTCGAAAATCAGTGAAAACGAGAGTTACCTAAATTGACAATTTTTAACTTAAAATCAGTGAAATACACTACCACAACAGTGAAAACACACGATACACAACACAATACAAGTGAATTAAACCAGTCAAACAACCTAACATTAATAATTCACATCGTAAGAACTTCTCGATTCTTGGCCATAACCAGAAAACATTGAACACATCTAACATAAGACAATTAACACCAGTGAACACTGAACACTTATCCAGGATACCTCAAACAACACAATAGACAATATACACTATTACGGAGACCAATAAAACAGTTGTGAAGGTAATTTTATTATCAGAATTTCCAACCATCAGTTCACAGTTGCTACAACAATGCTACAACGAGACGTGCCACCATTTTGAACTTCCCATGATGCAAAGTATCCACCAGCAATGAATTCGTCCAGTAACCATTGGGTATAAATTGTATATTACAAACATTATATATTATTAACAAATTGTCATTTATTACTTTAAGAATTATTTTTGTACATGTTATAATTTCTATGCTTGCCCCCTTCTCTGACTATATAATTATAATCGTTGAAAGAACCTTTCTGATATTTATATAAAAGTAACCTGTAATAGTAATATCGACCAAGCCCTGTGAAAGAGTCGAACATTTGCTCAACATCGATTTTAAATCGATCTTTTATAAATATTATCAATAAATTAAATTCATTCAACTATCAGTATTTATAATTATTTCACATATTAGAATAAGAGTTGGAAGTAACTACAGGACTTACTGGGAGACGACAAAGATTAACTGAAAGTGATATACTGGAGCAGAGCTGAAAATCACAAATCGATTACTGTAAGAAGACAATCTGATTAACTCCAAATTCATTTAAGGTCAAACAGAAGTACAGATAGTAGCCAAATCAACTCACCTTTCGTGATAATTTTAACGATACAACAAAACCAGAATTATTTACAAAGTATTATATATAAACAAACATAAAAATTTTTTTTAATAAATTTTTTTTCTCTTTGTACAATATGAAGAAATATTTATTTGTAACAGCGTGGAACTGCGTCTTGTTACAAATTGGCGTCCAACTAGAGGGCTTAATTAATTAAGCTTGGCAGCGATTATACCGTCAAGGAGGGCAACAACAAATAAACCAAAATGGCAGAACTTACACTAGAAGAGAAGATAGATAAGATGATGGATAAAATGAAGGAAATATTCCAACAAACGATGAAAAGAATGGATGAAAACCACGAATCGATGAGGAAGGAAATAAGAGAGGACAATAGATTATTCAGGGATGAATTGAGTCAAAAATTAGATGAGCAGCATAAGATACTAGATGATCAGAATAAGAAAATGAGAGAGGACAGAGAAGAATTAAGAGAGGACAGGACCAAGGAAATAAAAAATGATAGCAAACCAGAAACAGAAGAACTACCAAACGAAAAAACAATGGAACCAGTTGTATTACCTGAAAAGAAAACAAACGGAAACAAAAAAACTACTAAAGATAAGGAAGTGGAACCAAAGAAAAGGAGACGAACACATCCAAGGAAATTAATGAAAACCAAGGAAGAAATGGAGATGATGAACCATGGTTTAATGGATGTCAACAATATCCCAATTACCAACCATGAAGAAATCAAGAATTCCAGAGATTATGGAAGGAGATTAAAGGTAATCTCAGAGATGGTTTACCAACAAGCAGTAGTTTACCAATGGGAAAGGACCAGAGGTAAATGGAATACAACAAGGATAGGAATATATAGTAGGTTGTCAATGGTATCATTAATCACTGATGGACCGGAGACGTATTGGTGTATAAAACACTATGATAGAGGGAGCCGAATAAGCTTTGTAGCCAACAAAGGAATAACTGGTAGAAAAATGAAATACAAGGCAAAGGCAAGAGATGTCACCAGGACCGGAACAATTATGAAGACTATGGTCATCCGGACAATGAGAGCAACTGAAACGACAGACTACGGTTAAATCAACTACTACGCACCTCCACAAAAAGGGACGGATGTTGTGTTAACCGACGACGGCAAAAAACCATGTCCAAGAAAAAGAAAATAATTACAATTGAGAATAAATGAGAAGAAGAATGAACAAAGAAACTAAACGGGGATTGAAGAAAGGAATTTATGTAAGAAAATAAACCTTACAGAGGAAATATGAGCAACTGTGCAACAAATAAAAATCATCCACCTGGGTATAAAAGAAAATATAATAATAAGAAATAATTTTGAAAATAATAAAAAGAAAGAATTTTGAATAATAATAAAAATTCGAAAAACAAAGTAAGTATATCTTATTACAAGATTATTTGTGAAAGAAATATTTTGAAAATAATAAAAAGAAGGAATTGTGAATAATAATAAAAATTCAAAAATATAGTAAGCACCAGTTACTACAAATAATTTATGAAGAAACCATTTGGAAATATAATATAAAAGAATTTTGAATTAAATAAATCACGAAATTCAAAAACAAAGTAAGAACAACTTACTACAACTATCTTGAAAGAAACATTTTGGAAATAATAAAAAGGAAAGAATTTTGAATTAAATCTCGAAATTCAAAAATATAAGTAAGAACAACTTACTACAACAATCTTGAAAGAAACATTTTGAAAATAATAAAAAGAAAGAATTTTGAATTTATCATAAAAATTCTAAAATATAGTAAGAACACCTTACTAACCATTATTATGAAAACTATTATTAAGAGGAATTAAAAAGAAGGAATTTTGAATAATAATAAAAATTCAAAATACAAAGTAAGAACAGCTTACTACAACAATCTTGAAAGAAACGTTTTGGAAATAATAAAAAGAAAGAATTTTGAATTTATCATATAAATTCAAAAATATTGTAAGCACACCTTACACACGAGTTATTTATAAAAACTTTAAGGAATAAGAAGAAAGAATTTTGAATTGATCATAAAAATTCAAAAACAAAGTAAGTATATCTTACTACAAGATTATTTGTGAAAGAAACATTTTGTAAATATAAAAAGAAAAGAATTTTGTTAAAAATCATCAAAATTAAAAAACCTAGTAAGACCACCTTACTACAATTATTTTAAGAGAAATCTCGAGAAACTAAAAAGAAAAAGAATTTAGAATTAAACCTGTCAATTCTAAAAGATATAGGAATGTCAATTTCAACCAGATAAATTGTAAAAACCTTCTATGAAATTGTATAAAAAGAAATAAAAACCAGTGATACGATTAACTGAATAAACTTGTGTGGAAATAAAAATAATAACACTTTGAAGTGGTATAAAGAGAAACAATGACCTCATTCAAAAAATTAATTAAGACATTCATTTGAATAAAAAAACCAGAGAGAAGTAATTTGAGAAAAGAGTCAAAGTTATAAATGCAATTAAATAAATCAATAATGAAATGATCATGAATTAAGTGTCAAATATAATAAAAACAATTATAAGAAAGTTCTAGAACATGGAACAAGTGGAACAAAAAAAAACTGAGAAACAAACAAATATATCAGAAATATATGCTACCATAAATAAAAGCAGATTGTAACAAAAAACCAAAGAAGAATAAAGAACTAATAACAAAAACTTTACATGATAATTAACATTGATAATTATCTAAATATCACTATAATATTAAAGACTCGGAACACAATATTGTGTTCCGAGTCGTCAATATTATAGTGATATTTAGTTAAGTAACGGACACGTCATGGACAACGAAATCCAAGAATTGATAATTATATTAATAAAAGAGTTTCCCACCATAATACCAATTGAAATAACCATCAAGTTAACAAGTCAGGAGAATAACTGAGATAGGAAATTAAAATCTCTGAGCAATATACGAAGTGAAGTATCCAAAGATATTTTTTAAATAGTAACAAAAGTGTACTATTCTGAAATAATTATGTTAATAACTGTCTGTAGATAAGTCCAGCAGTATTAATATGTTTTTTGAGCAGAGATGATTTGCCTCTGTACTCAAATAGAAGTGAAGTATTGGACAGCAGAGGAAGTAGCGTACAGTGCCTCTCTGAACTGCACCAGCTCACGTGTTAGGGAGTGATGGGGAATAAATATCCCAAGGATAAAATACTAAGAAGAAAAATGAAAATAAAATAATAAATATGAAACTCAGATGACTATTACTATCAAGGAAGATCAAGTAAGAATGAGAAAGATGTAGGCTCAAATATATATAAGAAAAATTTAGAAATGGAAGGAAGTCGAGAATATTATAAAACTATAATAATTATCATAAGCAATTATTTCAGACAAACCAAGTATAGTCTGAAAAAATCACTTCTGGAGGAGGGCAATCTGTAGCATGACAGATAATCCACTAAAAATTAATTCCATTTAAGATCATAAAAACAATTAAATTACAATATAACTCAAAGAATTTCAAATGAAAATAAATTAAACTTCAAAGAAAAACACCACTATAAAAGGAAAAAAGTAATTACATAATAAAAATGCAACATTAAAACTCAAGAAAATGAATTAAAAGAAACTCATATAAAAAATCAGGAGATTACCCAGGAGATTAGGAGCATGTAATACAGGAGATAACCCGAACCCAAGAATGAAGAGGGAGATTAGGAGCATGTAATAAAGAAGATACTCCAAACCCAAGAAAGAAGAGTAAGTTTAGGAGCAGGTGATAAAGAAGATACAACAGAACCCAAGAAGAAGAGTAAGATTAGGACCAGGTGATAAAGAAGATACACCGAACCCAAGAAGGAAGAGGAAGTTTAGAAACAGATAATAAAGAAGATACCCCGAACTAACCAACGGACAAAATAAAACTAAGTATCTTGGTAAACACAAGAAGAGAAGAAAAGAAGATATAGGATGAAAGAACCACAATAAATACCTAGTAATAAACCTATTATTAACGATAATGAACCCCAAACCAAATATTAATACCACCAAAGAAAGTATAACACCCCAAAACCTCATAAAAATTGTAACTTAATTATAGACAAAAGTATTTAGTAGTGTGATAAGAAGTGCACCAACTAAAGTTATTATAGTAAAATAAACAAATCTTCACAGTCCATTATGACTAAAGGTTTGGTCTGAGAATATAATAAAACTCAAATATAAGTCAGAACCAACAGTGAATGTGTACAGTGGAAGTGATTTTAAATATAATAAACTTCAAGTTAATGTGTAACTATTACTTAAACAAGGTGCTATTAAATAACTTTTATATTTTATAATTAACAAGTGATGAAATATTGAAATGAAAAATATTTCTAATGTTTCATAAAAGGGGTCACTTTGTTATCTCAAAACATTCATAGTAATGCCAATAATAAAGAAAGTATGTGGGGAAATGTTTACTGTAAAAGGGGATTAAAGATAATAATATAATATAATCAGAAAAGACTGAAAGTAACTTAAGTTTCATAAAGATTAAGAAATTTAAATGGCTAATAATGTTTAGAGCCTATGAACTCCACTTTCAAAGAATTCTAATAGAATAAGGTTTATATTTAGTGTAAGATGTTTTAGTTACATAACAGTATGCATACAGATTAAAATGTTTATGTATGGATGCTGCATCAGTTTATAAAATGTTTAAAATGTACGTTAAAAATAGTTCCAACAAACATGTCTAACTTTGAAGACTGCTAGCTAATATTAAATATTATTTTTTGTATTAGTAGCATGAATTATATGCTACAGGTATCAATAGTTATGTAAGCAATTTTATTTAATGTTATGTTAACTTTTAAAAGTCAGAGGAGGTGCAAAAATAACTTTATTTGAAAAAACCATATATGTAAAATACTAACTTCTAGGCCAAATAATTAATATAAACTAGTTAATTAACCAATGAACCATGTAAACTAATAAGATTTATGTAAGGTGGATCGATAACCAACTACTATAAATGATCCTATACTTTAAAGGAGTAATATAGAAAGATGTCTTAAATTATTAAAAATTTTCGAAATGTAATGACTAAATATTTTAAAGCAGGAATAGTAAATTCATGATTTATCACTAAAAGACAGTTCAAATGTTAAATTTATAAGGCATTAAGGAAAGCGAAAGATTTGTGACCATCTGAAATTTATTATAATTATATTTCTAACACCTAAAATGGCAGTAATTGTGTACAAGAACAGGAAACAGATTTTTGGGCCTAGAATTCCTAAAAGACAGAAATATAGCAATTTTAACAAAAATCTATACAAATATGGACTATGACATATCAAATTAAACAGAATGAGATAAATAAACCAATTATGTGGTTAATAGTTCATGAAAGCAATCAATAAACTAAAAATATTCTATATATAATGTATTTTATATTTATGTAAATAGGAAGTGGAAATTATTTAAACAATACTTTTCCAATATTAACTTGGCAAGATATTTCCTAAGACGAAGGAAGTAAAACAGTTCTTAATTAACATTCAACGAGAACAGTTGATATTAGATCGCGTTAAAAAACCGTATAACGAATTGTAATGGTGTACAAAGTCGAAAATAAGTGAAAATGAGAGTTACCTAAATTGACAATTTTTAACTTAAAATCAGTGAAATACACTACCACAACAGTGAAAACACACGATACACAACACAATACAAGTGAATTAAACCAGTCAAACAACCTAACATTAATAATTCACATCGTAAGAACTTCTCGATTCTTGGCCATAACCAGAAAACATTGAACACATCTAACATAAGACAATTAACACCAGTGAACACTGAACACTTATCCAGGATACCTCAAACAACACAATAGACAATATACACTATTACGGAGACCAATAAAACAGTTGTGAAGGTAATTTTATTATCAGAATTTCCAACCATCAGTTCACAGTAATATGCTACAACGAGACGTGCCACCATTTTGAACTTCCCATGATGCAAAGTATCCACCAGCAATGAATTCGTCCAGTAACCATTGGGTATAAATTGTATATTACAAACATTATATATTATTAACAAATTGTCATTTATTACTTTAAGAATTATTTTTGTACATGTTATAATTTCTATGCTTGCCCCCTTCTCTGACTATATAATTATAATCGTTGAAAGAACCTTTCTGATATTTATATAAAAGTAACCTGTAATAGTAATATCGACCAAGCCCTGTGAAAGAGTCGAACATTTGCTCAACATCGATTTTAAATCGATCTTTTATAAATATTATCAATAAATTAAATTCATTCAACTATCAGTATTTATAATTATTTCACATATTAGAATAAGAGTTGGAAGTAACTACAGGACTTACTGGGAGACGACAAAGATTAACTGAAAGTGATATACTGGAGCAGAGCTGAAAATCACAAATCGATTACTGTAAGAAGACAATCTGATTAACTCCAAATTCATTTAAGGTCAAACAGAAGTACAGATAGTAGCCAAATCAACTCACCTTTCGTGATAATTTTAACGATACAACAAAACCAGAATTATTTACAAAGTATTATATATAAACAAACATAAAAATTTTTTTTTAATAAATTTTTTTTCTCTTTGTACAATATGAAGAAATATTTATTTGTAACAGCGTGGAACTGCGTCTTGTTACAAATTGGCGTCCAACTAGAGGGCTTAATTAATTAAGCTTGGCAGCGATTATACCGTCAAGGAGGGCAACAACAAATAAACCAAAATGGCAGAACTTACACTAGAAGAGAAGATAGATAAGATGATGGATAAAATGAAGGAAATATTCCAACAAACGATGAAAAGAATGGATGAAAACCACGAATCGATGAGGAAGGAAATAAGAGAGGACAATAGATTATTCAGGGATGAATTGAGTCAAAAATTAGATGAGCAGCATAAGATACTAGATGATCAGAATAAGAAAATGAGAGAGGACAGAGAAGAATTAAGAGAGGACAGGACCAAGGAAATAAAAAATGATAGCAAACCAGAAACAGAAGAACTACCAAACGAAAAAACAATGGAACCAGTTGTATTACCTGAAAAGAAAACAAACGGAAACAAAAAAACTACTAAAGATAAGGAAGTGGAACCAAAGAAAATGAGACGAACACATCCAAGGAAATTAATGAAAACCAAGGAAGAAATGGAGATGATGAACCATGGTTTAATGGATGTCAACAATATCCCAATTACCAACCATGAAGAAATCAAGAATTCCAGAGATTATGGAAGGAGATTAAAGGTAATCTCAGAGATGGTTTACCAACAAGCAGTAGTTTACCAATGGGAAAGGACCAGAGGTAAATGGAATACAACAAGGATAGGAATATATAGTAGGTTGTCAATGGTATCATTAATCACTGATGGACCGGAGACGTATTGGTGTATAAAACACTATGATAGAGGGAGCCGAATAAGCTTTGTAGCCAACAAAGGAATAACTGGTAGAAAAATGAAATACAAGGCAAAGGCAAGAGATGTCACCAGGACCGGAACAATTATGAAGACTATGGTCATCCGGACAATGAGAGCAACTGAAACGACAGACTACGGTTAAATCAACTACTACGCACCTCCACAAAAAGGGACGGATGTTGTGTTAACCGACGACGGCAAAAAACCATGTCCAAGAAAAAGAAAATAATTACAATTGAGAATAAATGAGAAGAAGAATGAACAAAGAAACTAAACGGGGATTGAAGAAAGGAATTTATGTAAGAAAATAAACCTTACAGAGGAAATATGAGCAACTGTGCAACAAATAAAAATCATCCACCTGGGTATAAAAGAAAATATAATAATAAGAAATAATTTTGAAAATAATAAAAAGAAAGAATTTTGAATAATAATAAAAATTCAAAAAACAAAGTAAGTATATCTTATTACAAGATTATTTGTGAAAGAAACATTTTGAAAATAATAAAAAGAAGGAATTGTGAATAATAATAAAAATTCAAAAATATAGTAAGCACCAGTTACTACAAATAATTTATGAAGAAACCATTTGGAAATATAATATAAAAGAATTTTGAATTAAATAAATCACGAAATTCAAAAACAAAGTAAGAACAACTTACTACAACTATCTTGAAAGAAACATTTTGGAAATAATAAAAAGGAAAGAATTTTGAATTAAATCTCGAAATTCAAAAATATAAGTAAGAACAACTTACTACAACAATCTTGAAAGAAACATTTTGAAAATAATAAAAAGAAAGAATTTTGAATTTATCATAAAAATTCTAAAATATAGTAAGAACACCTTACTAACCATTATTATGAAAACTATTATTAAGAGGAATTAAAAAGAAGGAATTTTGAATAATAATAAAAATTCAAAATACAAAGTAAGAACAGCTTACTACAACAATCTTGAAAGAAACGTTTTGGAAATAATAAAAAGAAAGAATTTTGAATTTATCATATAAATTCAAAAATATTGTAAGCACACCTTACACACGAGTTATTTATAAAAACTTTAAGGAATAAGAAGAAAGAATTTTGAATTGATCATAAAAATTCAAAAACAAAGTAAGTATATCTTACTACAAGATTATTTGTGAAAGAAACATTTTGTAAATATAAAAAGAAAAGAATTTTGTTAAAAATCATCAAAATTAAAAAACCTAGTAAGACCACCTTACTACAATTATTTTAAGAGAAATCTCGAGAAACTAAAAAGAAAAAGAATTTAGAATTAAACCTGTCAATTCTAAAAGATATAGGAATGTCAATTTCAACCAGATAAATTGTAAAAACCTTCTATGAAATTGTATAAAAAGAAATAAAAACCAGTGATACGATTAACTGAATAAACTTGTGTGGAAATAAAAATAATAACACTTTGAAGTGGTATAAAGAGAAACAATGACCTCATTCAAAAAATTAATTAAGACATTCATTTGAATAAAAAAACCAGAGAGAAGTAATTTGAGAAAAGAGTCAAAGTTATAAATGCAATTAAATAAATCAATAATGAAATGATCATGAATTAAGTGTCAAATATAATAAAAACAATTATAAGAAAGTTCTAGAACATGGAACAAGTGGAACAAATAAAAACTGAGAAACAAACAAATATATCAGAAATATATGCTACCATAAATAAAAGCAGATTGTAACAAAAAACCAAAGAAGAATAAAGAACTAATAACAAAAACTTTACATGATAATTAACATTGATAATTATCTAAATATCACTATAATATTAAAGACTCGGAACACAATATTGTGTTCCGAGTCGTCAATATTATAGTGATATTTAGTTAAGTAACGGACACGTCATGGACAACGAAATCCAAGAATTGATAATTATATTAATAAAAGAGTTTCCCACCATAATACCAATTGAAATAACCATCAAGTTAACAAGTCAGGAGAATAACTGAGATATGAAATTAAAATCTCTGAGCAATATACGAAGTGAAGTATCCAAAGATATTTTTTAAATAGTAACAAAAGTGTACTATTCTGAAATAATTATGTTAATAACTGTCTGTAGATAAGTCCAGCAGTATTAATATGTTTTTTGAGCAGAGATGATTTGCCTCTGTACTCAAATAGAAGTGAAGTATTGGACAGCAGAGGAAGTAGCGTACAGTGCCTCTCTGAACTGCACCAGCTCACGTGTTAGGGAATGATGGGGAATAAATATCCCAAGGATAAAATACTAAGAAGAAAAATGAAAATAAAATAATAAATATGAAACTCAGATGACTATTACTATCAAGGAAGATCAAGTAAGAATGAGAAAGATGTAGGCTCAAATATATATAAGAAAAATTTAGAAATGGAAGGAAGTCGAGAATATTATAAAACTATAATAATTATCATAAGCAATTATTTCAGACAAACCAAGTATAGTCTGAAAAAATCACTTCTGGAGGAGGGCAATCTGTAGCATGACAGATAATCCACTAAAAATTAATTCCATTTAAGATCATAAAAACAATTAAATTACAATATAACTCAAAGAATTTCAAATGAAAATAAATTAAACTTCAAAGAAAAACACCACTATAAAAGGAAAAAAGTAATTATATAATAAAAATGCAACATTAAAACTCAAGAAAATGAATTAAAAGAAACTCATATAAAAAATCAGGAGATTACCCAGGAGATTAGGAGCATGTAATACAGGAGATAACCCGAACCCAAGAATGAAGAGGGAGATTAGGAGCATGTAATAAAGAAGATACTCCAAACCCAAGAAAGAAGAGTAAGTTTAGGAGCAGGTGATAAAGAAGATACAACAGAACCCAAGAAGAAGAGTAAGATTAGGACCAGGTGATAAAGAAGATACACCGAACCCAAGAAGGAAGAGGAAGTTTAGAAACAGATAATAAAGAAGATACCCCGAACTAACCAACGGACAAAATAAAACTAAGTATCTTGGTAAACACAAGAAGAGAAGAAAAGAAGATATAGGATGAAAGAACCACAATAAATACCTAGTAATAAACCTATTATTAACGATAATGAACCCCAAACCAAATATTAATACCACCAAAGAAAGTATAACACCCCAAAACCTCATAAAAATTGTAACTTAATTATAGACAAAAGTATTTAGTAGTGTGATAAGAAGTGCACCAACTAAAGTTATTATAGTAAAATAAACAAATCTTCACAGTCCATTATGACTAAAGGTTTGGTCTGAGAATATAATAAAACTCAAATATAAGTCAGAACCAACAGTGAATGTGTACAGTGGAAGTGATTTTAAATATAATAAACTTCAAGTTAATGTGTAACTATTACTTAAACAAGGTGCTATTAAATAACTTTTATATTTTATAATTAACAAGTGATGAAATATTGAAATGAAAAATATTTCTAATGTTTCATAAAAGGGGTCACTTTGTTATCTCAAAACATTCATAGTAATGCCAATAATAAAGAAAGTATGTGGGGAAATGTTTACTGTAAAAGGGGATTAAAGATAATAATATAATATAATCAGAAAAGACTGAAAGTAACTTACGTTTCATAAAGATTAAGAAATTTAAATGGCTAATAATGTTTAGAGCCTATGAACTCCACTTTCAAAGAATTCTAATAGAATAAGGTTTATATTTAGTGTAAGATGTTTTAGTTACATAACAGTATGCATACAGATTAAAATGTTTATGTATGGATGCTGCATCAGTTTATAAAATGTTTAAAATGTACGTTAAAAATAGTTCCAACAAACATGTCTAACTTTGAAGACTGCTAGCTAATATTAAATATTATTTTTTGTATTAGTAGCATGAATTATATGCTACAGGTATCAATAGTTATGTAAGCAATTTTATTTAATGTTATGTTAACTTTTAAAAGTCAGAGGAGGTGCAAAAATAACTTTATTTGAAAAAACCATATATGTAAAATACTAACTTCTAGGCCAAATAATGAATTCCCAAAAAATTAATATAAACTAGTTAATTAACCAATGAACCATGTAAACTAATAAGATTTATGTAAGGTGGATCGATAACCAACTACTATAAATGATCCTATACTTTAAAGGAGTAATATAGAAAGATGTCTTAAATTATTAAAAATTTTTGAAATGTAATAACTAAATATTTTAAAACAGGAATAGTAAATTCATGATTTATCACTAAAAGACAGTTCAAATGTTAAATTTATAAGGCATTAAGGAAAGCGAAAGATTTGTGACCATCTGAAATTTATTATAATTATATTTCTAACACCTAAAATGGCAGTAATTGTGTACAAGAACAGGAAACAGATTTTTGGGCCTAGAATTCCTAAAAGACAGAAATATAGCAATTTTAACAAAAATCTATACAAATATGGACTATGACATATCAAATTAAACAGAATGAGATAAATAAACCAATTATGTGGTTAATAGTTCATGAAAGCAATCAATAAACTAAAAATATTCTATGTATAATGTATTTTATATTTATGTAAATAGGAAGTGAAAATTATTTAAACAATACTTTTCCAATATTAACTTGGCAAGATATTTCCTAAGACGAAGGAAGTAAAACAGTTCTTAATTAACATTCAACGAGAACAGTTGATATTAGATCGCGTTAAAAAACCGTATAACGAATTGTAATGGTGTACAAAGTCAAAAATCAGTGAAAACGAGAGTTACCTAAATTGACAATTTTTAACTTAAAATCAGTGAAATACACTACCACAACAGTGAAAACACACGATACACAACACAATACAAGTGAATTAAACCAGTCAAACAACCTAACATTAATAATTCACATCGTAAGAACTTCTCGATTCTTGGCCATAACCAGAAAACATTGAACACATCTAACATAAGACAATTAACACCAGTGAACACTGAACACTTATCCAGGATACCTCAAACAACACAATAGACAATATACACTATTACGGAGACCAATAAAACAGTTGTGAAGGTAATTTTATTATCAGAATTTCCAACCATCAGTTCACAGTAATATGCTACAACGAGACGTGCCACCATTTTGAACTTCCCATGATGCAAAGTATCCACCAGCAATGAATTCGTCCAGTAACCATTGGGTATAAATTGTATATTACAAACATTATATATTATTAACACATTGTCATTTATTACTTTAAGAATTATTTTTGTACATGTTATAATTTCTATGCTTGCCCCCTTCTCTGACTATATAATTATAATCGTTGAAAGAACCTTTCTGATATTTATATAAAAGTAACCTGTAATAGTAATATCGACCAAGCCCTGTGAAAGAGTCGAACATTTGCTCAACATCGATTTTAAATCGATCTTTTATAAATATTATCAATAAATTAAATTCATTCAACTATCAGTATTTATAATTATTTCACATATTAGAATAAGAGTTGGAAGTAACTACAGGACTTACTGGGAGACGACAAAGATTAACTGAAAGTGATATACTGGAGCAGAGCTGAAAATCACAAATCGATTACTGTAAGAAGACAATCTGATTAACTCCAAATTCATTTAAGGTCAAACAGAAGTACAGATAGTAGCCAAATCAACTCACCTTTCGTGATAATTTTAATGATACAACAAAACCAGAATTATTTACAAAGTATTATATATAAACAAACATAAAAATTTTTTTTTAATAAATTTTTTTTCTCTTTGTACAATATGAAGAAATATTTATTTGTAATAGCGTGGAACTGCGTCTTGTTACAAATTGGCGTCAAACTAGAGGGCTTAATTAATTAAGCTTGGCAGCGATTATACCGTCAAGGAGGGCAACAACAAATAAACCAAAATGGCAGAACTTACACTAGAAGAGAAGATAGATAAGATGATGGATAAAATGAAGGAAATATTCCAACAAACGATGAAAAGAATGGATGAAAACCACGAATCGATGAGGAAGGAAATAAGAGAGGACAATAGATTATTCAGGGATGAATTGAGTCAAAAATTAGATAAGCAGCATAAGATACTAGATGATCAGATAAGAAAATGAGAGAGGACAGAGAAGAATTAAGAGAGGACAGGACCAAGGAAATAAAAAATGATAGCAAACCAGAAACAGAAGAACTACCAAACGAAAAAACAATGGAACCAGTTGTATTACCTGAAAAGAAAACAAACGGAAACAAAAAAACTACTAAAGATAAGGAAGTGGAACCAAAGAAAATGAGACGAACACATCCAAGGAAATTAATGAAAACCAAGGAAGAAATGGAGATGATGAACCATGGTTTAATGGATGTCAACAATATCCCAATTACCAACCATGAAGAAATCAAGAATTCCAGAGATTATGGAAGGAGATTAAAGGTAATCTCAGAGATGGTTTACCAACAAGCAGTAGTTTACCAATGGGAAAGGACCAGAGGTAAATGGAATACAACAAGGATAGGAATATATAGTAGGTTGTCAATGGTATCATTAATCACTGATGGACCGGAGACGTATTGGTGTATAAAACACTATGATAGAGGGAGCCGAATAAGCTTTGTAGCCAACAAAGGAATAACTGGTAGAAAAATGAAATACAAGGCAAAGGCAAGAGATGTCACCAGGACCGGAACAATTATGAAGACTATGGTCATCCGGACAATGAGAGCAACTGAAACGACAGACTACGGTTATATCAACTACTACGCACCTCCACAAAAAGGGACGGATGTTGTGTTAACCGACGACGGCAAAAAACCATGTCCAAGAAAAAGAAAATAATTACAATTGAGAATAAATGAGAAGAAGAATGAACAAAGAAACTAAACGGGGATTGAAGAAAGGAATTTATGTAAGAAAATAAACTTTACAGAGGAAATATGAGCAACTGTGCAACAAATAAAAATCATCCACCTGGGTATAAAAGAAAATATAATAATAAGAAATAATTTTGAAAATAATAAAAAGAAAGAATTTTGAATAATAATAAAAATTCAAAAAACAAAGTAAGTATATCTTATTACAAGATTATTTGTGAAAGAAACATTTTGAAAATAATAAAAAGAAGGAATTGTGAATAATAATAAAAATTCAAAAATATAGTAAGCACCAGTTACTACAAATAATTTATGAAGAAACCATTTGGAAATATAATATAAAGGAATTTTGAATTAAATAAATCACGAAATTCAAAAACAAAGTAAGAACAACTTACTACAACTATCTTGAAAGAAACATTTTGGAAATAATAAAAAGGAAAGAATTTTGAATTAAATCTCGAAATTCAAAAATATAAGTAAGAACAACTTACTACAACAATCTTGAAAGAAACATTTTGAAAATAATAAAAAGAAAGAATTTTGAATTTATCATAAAAATTCTAAAATATAGTAAGAACACCTTACTAACCATTATTATGAAAACTATTATTAAGAGGAATTAAAAAGAAGGAATTTTGAATAATAATAAAAATTCAAAAAACAAAGTAAGAACAGCTTACTACAACAATCTTGAAAGAAACGTTTTGGAAATAATAAAAAGAAAGAATTTTGAATTTATCATATAAATTCAAAAATATTGTAAGCACACCTTACACACGAGTTATTTATAAAAACTTTAAGGAATAAGAAGAAAGAATTTTGAATTGATCATAAAAATTCAAAAACAAAGTAAGTATATCTTACTACAAGATTATTTGTGAAAGAAACATTTTGTAAATATAAAAAGAAAAGAATTTTGTTAAAAATCATCAAAATTAAAAAACCTAGTAAGACCACCTTACTACAATTATTTTAAGAGAAATCTCGAGAAACTAAAAAGAAAAAGAATTTAGAATTAAACCTGTCAATTCTAAAAGATATAGGAATGTCAATTTCAACCAGATAAATTGTAAAAACCTTCTATGAAATTGTATAAAAAGAAATAAAAACCAGTGATACGATTAACTGAATAAACTTGTGTGGAAATAAAAATAATAACACTTTGAAGTGGTATAAAGAGAAACAATGACCTCATTCAAAAAATTAATTAAGACATTCATTTGAATAAAAAAACCAGAGAGAAGTAATTTGAGAAAAGAGTCAAAGTCATAAATGCAATTAAATAAATCAATAATGAAATGATCATGAATTAAGTGTCAAATATAATAAAAACAATTATAAGAAAGTTCTAGAACATGGAACAAGTGGAACAAATAAAAACTGAGAAACAAACAAATATATCAGAAATATATGCTACCATAAATAAAAGCAGATTGTAACAAAAAACCAAAGAAGAATAAAGAACTAATAACAAAAACTTTACATGATAATTAACATTGATAATTATCTAAATATCACTATAATATTAAAGACTCGGAACACAATATTGTGTTCCGAGTCGTCAATATTATAGTGATATTTAGTTAAGTAACGGACACGGCATGGACAACGAAATCCAAGAATTGATAATTATATTAATAAAAGAGTTTCCCACCATAATACCAATTGAAATAACCATCAAGTTAACAAGTCAGGAGAATAACTGAGATATGAAATTAAAATCTCTGAGCAATATACGAAGTGAAGTATCCAAAGATATTTTTTAAATAGTAACAAAAGTGTACTATTCTGAAATAATTATGTTAATAACTGTCTGTAGATAAGTCCAGCAGTATTAATATGTTTTTTGAGCAGAGATGATTTGCCTCTGTACTCAAATAGAAGTGAAGTATTGGACAGCAGAGGAAGTAGCGTACAGTGCCTCTCTGAACTGCACCAGCTCACGTGTTAGGGAATGATGGGGAATAAATATCCCAAGGATAAAATACTAAGAAGAAAAATGAAAATAAAATAATAAATATGAAACTCAGATGACTATTACTATCAAGGAAGATCAAGTAAGAATGAGAAAGATGTAGGCTCAAATATATATAAGAAAAATTTAGAAATGGAAGGAAGTCGAGAATATTATAAAACTATAATAATTATCATAAGCAATTATTTCAGACAAACCAAGTATAGTCTGAAAAAATCACTTCTGGAGGAGGGCAATCTGTAGCATGACAGATAATCCACTAAAAATTAATTCCATTTAAGATCATAAAAACAATTAAATTACAATATAACTCAAAGAATTTCAAATGAAAATAAATTAAACTTCAAAGAAAAACACCACTATAAAAGGAAAAAAGTAATTACATAATAAAAATGCAACATTAAAACTCAAGAAAATGAATTAAAAGAAACTCATATAAAAAATCAGGAGATTACCCAGGAGATTAGGAGCATGTAATACAGGAGATAACCCGAACCCAAGAATGAAGAGGGAGATTAGGAGCATGTAATAAAGAAGATACTCCAAACCCAAGAAAGAAGAGTAAGTTTAGGAGCAGGTGATAAAGAAGATACAACAGAACCCAAGAAGAAGAGTAAGATTAGGACCAGGTGATAAAGAAGATACACCGAACCCAAGAAGGAAGAGGAAGTTTAGAAACAGATAATAAAGAAGATACCCCGAACTAACCAACGGACAAAATAAAACTAAGTATCTTGGTAAACACAAGAAGAGAAGAAAAGAAGATATAGGATGAAAGAACCACAATAAATACCTAGTAATAAACCTATTATTAACGATAATGAACCCCAAACCAAATATTAATACCACCAAAGAAAGTATAACACCCCAAAACCTCATAAAAATTGTAACTTAATTATAGACAAAAGTATTTAGTAGTGTGATAAGAAGTGCACCAACTAAAGTTATTATAGTAAAATAAACAAATCTTCACAGTCCATTATGACTAAAGGTTTGGTCTGAGAATATAATAAAACTCAAATATAAGTCAGAACCAACAGTGAATGTGTACAGTGGAAGTGATTTTAAATATAATAAACTTCAAGTTAATGTGTAACTATTACTTAAACAAGGTGCTATTAAATAACTTTTATATTTTATAATTAACAAGTGATGAAATATTGAAATGAAAAATATTTCTAATGTTTCATAAAAGGGGTCACTTTGTTATCTCAAAACATTCATAGTAATGCCAATAATAAAGAAAGTATGTGGGGAAATGTTTACTGTAAAAGGGGATTAAAGATAATAATATAATATAATCAGAAAAGACTGAAAGTAACTTAAGTTTCATAAAGATTAAGAAATTTAAATGGCTAATAATGTTTAGAGCCTATGAACTCCACTTTCAAAGAATTCTAATAGAATAAGGTTTATATTTAGTGTAAGATGTTTTAGTTACATAACAGTATGCATACAGATTAAAATGTTTATGTATGGATGCTGCATCAGTTTATAAAATGTTTAAAATGTACGTTAAAAATAGTTCCAACAAACATGTCTAACTTTGAAGACTGCTAGCTAATATTAAATATTATTTTTTGTATTAGTAGCATGAATTATATGCTACAGGTATCAATAGTTATGTAAGCAATTTTATTTAATGTTATGTTAACTTTTAAAAGTCAGAGGAGGTGCAAAAATAACTTTATTTGAAAAAACCATATATGTAAAATACTAACTTCTAGACCAAATAATGAATTCCCAAAAAATTAATATAAACTAGTTAGTTAACCAATGAACCATGTAAACTAATAAGATTTATGTAAGGTGGATCGATAACCAACTACTATAAATGATCCTATACTTTAAAGGAGTAATATAGAAAGATGTCTTAAATTATTAAAAATTTTTGAAATGTAATAACTAAATATTTTAAAGCAGGAATAGTAAATTCATGATTTATCACTAAAAGACAGTTCAAATGTTAAATTTATAAGGCATTAAGGAAAGCGAAAGATTTGTGACCATCTGAAATTTATTATAATTATATTTCTAACACCTAAAATGGCAGTAATTGTGTACAAGAACAGGAAACAGATTTTTGGGCCTAGAATTCCTAAAAGACAGAAATATAGCAATTTTAACAAAAATCTATACAAATATGGACTATGACATATCAAATTAAACAGAATGAGATAAATAAACCAATTATGTGGTTAATAGTTCATGAAAGCAATCAATAAACTAAAAATATTCTATGTATAATGTATTTTATATTTATGTAAATAGGAAGTGAAAATTATTTAAACAATACTTTTCCAATATTAACTTGGCAAGATATTTCCTAAGACGAAGGAAGTAAAACAGTTCTTAATTAACATTCAATGAGAACAGTTGATATTAGATCGCGTTAAAAAACCGTATAACGAATTGTAATGGTGTACAAAGTCAAAAATCAGTGAAAACGAGAGTTACCTAAATTGACAATTTTTAACTTAAAATCAGTGAAATACACTACCACAACAGTGAAAACACACGATACACAACACAATACAAGTGAATTAAACCAGTCAAACAACCTAACATTAATAATTCACATCGTAAGAACTTCTCGATTCTTGGCCATAACCAGAAAACATTGAACACATCTAACATAAGACAATTAACACCAGTGAACACTGAACACTTATCCAGGATACCTCAAACAACACAATAGACAATATACACTATTACGGAGACCAATAAAACCGTTGTGAAGGTAATTTTATTATCAGAATTTCCAACCATCAGTTCACAGTAATATGCTACAACGAGACGTGCCACCATTTTGAACTTCCCATGATGCAAAGTATCCACCAGCAATGAATTCGTCCAGTAACCATTGGGTATAAATTGTATATTACAAACATTATATATTATTAACAAATTGTCATTTATTACTTTAAGAATTATTTTTGTACATGTTATAATTTCTATGCTTGCCCCCTTCTCTGACTATATAATTATAATCGTTGAAAGAACCTTTCTGATATTTATATAAAAGTAACCTGTAATAGTAATATCGACCAAGCCCTGTGAAAGAGTCGAACATTTGCTCAACATCGATTTTAAATCGATCTTTTATAAATATTATCAATAAATTAAATTCATTCAACTATCAGTATTTATAATTATTTCACATATTAGAATAAGAGTTGGAAGTAACTACAGGACTTACTGGGAGACGACAAAGATTAACTGAAAGTGATATACTGGAGCAGAGCTGAAAATCACAAATCGATTACTGTAAGAAGACAATCTGATTAACTCCAAATTCATTTAAGGTCAAACAGAAGTACAGATAGTAGCCAAATCAACTCACCTTTCGTGATAATTTTAATGATACAACAAAACCAGAATTATTTACAAAGTATTATATATAAACAAACATAAAAATTTTTTTTTAATAAATTTTTTTTCTCTTTGTACAATATGAAGAAATATTTATTTGTAATAGCGTGGAACTGCGTCTTGTTACAAATTGGCGTCCAACTAGAGGGCTTAATTAATTAAGCTTGGCAGCGATTATACCGTCAAGGAGGGCAACAACAAATAAACCAAAATGGCAGAACTTACACTAGAAGAGAAGATAGATAAGATGATGGATAAAATGAAGGAAATATTCCAACAAACGATGAAAAGAATGGATGAAAACCACGAATCGATGAGGAAGGAAATAAGAGAGGACAATAGATTATTCAGGGATGAATTGAGTCAAAAATTAGATAAGCAGCATAAGATACTAGATGATCAGATAAGAAAATGAGAGAGGACAGAGAAGAATTAAGAGAGGACAGGACCAAGGAAATAAAAAATGATAGCAAACCAGAAACAGAAGAACTACCAAACGAAAAAACAATGGAACCAGTTGTATTACCTGAAAAGAAAACAAACGGAAACAAAAAAACTACTAAAGATAAGGAAGTGGAACCAAAGAAAATGAGACGAACACATCCAAGGAAATTAATGAAAACCAAGGAAGAAATGGAGATGATGAACCATGGTTTAATGGATGTCAACAATATCCCAATTACCAACCATGAAGAAATCAAGAATTCCAGAGATTATGGAAGGAGATTAAAGGTAATCTCAGAGATGGTTTACCAACAAGCAGTAGTTTACCAATGGGAAAGGACCAGAGGTAAATGGAATACAACAAGGATAGGAATATATAGTAGGTTGTCAATGGTATCATTAATCACTGATGGACCGGAGACGTATTGGTGTATAAAACACTATGATAGAGGGAGCCGAATAAGCTTTGTAGCCAACAAAGGAATAACTGGTAGAAAAATGAAATACAAGGCAAAGGCAAGAGATGTCACCAGGACCGGAACAATTATGAAGACTATGGTCATCCGGACAATGAGAGCAACTGAAACGACAGACTACGGTTATATCAACTACTACGCACCTCCACAAAAAGGGACGGATGTTGTGTTAACCGACGACGGCAAAAAACCATGTCCAAGAAAAAGAAAATAATTACAATTGAGAATAAATGAGAAGAAGAATGAACAAAGAAACTAAACGGGGATTGAAGAAAGGAATTTATGTAAGAAAATAAACCTTACAGAGGAAATATGAGCAACTGTGCAACAAATAAAAATCATCCACCTGGGTATAAAAGAAAATATAATAATAAGAAATAATTTTGAAAATAATAAAAAGAAAGAATTTTGAATAATAATAAAAATTCAAAAAACAAAGTAAGTATATCTTATTACAAGATTATTTGTGAAAGAAACATTTTGAAAATAATAAAAAGAAGGAATTGTGAATAATAATAAAAATTCAAAAATATAGTAAGCACCAGTTACTACAAATAATTTATGAAGAAACCATTTGGAAATATAATATAAAAGAATTTTGAATTAAATAAATCACGAAATTCAAAAACAAAGTAAGAACAACTTACTACAACTATCTTGAAAGAAACATTTTGGAAATAATAAAAAGGAAAGAATTTTGAATTAAATCACGAAATTCAAAAATATAAGTAAGAACAACTTACTACAACAATCTTGAAAGAAACATTTTGAAAATAATAAAAAGAAAGAATTTTGAATTTATCATAAAAATTCTAAAATATAGTAAGAACACCTTACTAACCATTATTATGAAAACTATTATTAAGAGGAATTAAAAAGAAGGAATTTTGAATAATAATAAAAATTCAAAATACAAAGTAAGAACAGCTTACTACAACAATCTTGAAAGAAACGTTTTGGAAATAATAAAAAGAAAGAATTTTGAATTTATCATATAAATTCAAAAATATTGTAAGCACACCTTACACACGAGTTATTTATAAAAACTTTAAGGAATAAGAAGAAAGAATTTTGAATTGATCATAAAAATTCAAAAACAAAGTAAGTATATCTTACTACAAGATTATTTGTGAAAGAAACATTTTGTAAATATAAAAAGAAAAGAATTTTGTTAAAAATCATCAAAATTAAAAAACCTAGTAAGACCACCTTACTACAATTATTTTAAGAAAAATCTCGAGAAAATAAAAAGAAGAAGAATTTAGAATTAAACCTGTCAATTCTAAAAGATATAGGAATGTCAATTTCAACCAGATAAATTGTAAAAACCTTCTATGAAATTGTATAAAAAGAAATAAAAACCAGTGATACGATTAACTGAATAAACTTGTGTGGAAATAAAAATAATAACACTTTGAAGTGGTATAAAGAGAAACAATGACCTCATTCAAAAAATTAATTAAGACATTCATTTGAATAAAAAAACCAGAGAGAAGTAATTTGAGAAAAGAGTCAAAGTTATAAATGCAATTAAATAAATCAATAATGAAATGATCATGAATTAAGTGTCAAATATAATAAAAACAATTATAAGAAAGTTCTAGAACATGGAACAAGTGGAACAAATAAAAACTGAGAAACAAACAAATATATCAGAAATATATGCTACCATAAATAAAAGCAGATTGTAACAAAAAACCAAAGAAGAATAAAGAACTAATAACAAAAACTTTACATGATAATTAACATTGATAATTATCTAAATATCACTATAATATTAAAGACTCGGAACACAATATTGTGTTCCGAGTCGTCAATATTATAGTGATATTTAGTTAAGTAACGGACACGTCATGGACAACGAAATCCAAGAATTGATAATTATATTAATAAAAGAGTTTCCCACCATAATACCAATTGAAATAACCATCAAGTTAACAAGTCAGGAGAATAACTGAGATAGGAAATTAAAATCTCTGAGCAATATACGAAGTGAAGTATCCAAAGATATTTTTTAAATAGTAACAAAAGTGTACTATTCTGAAATAATTATGTTAATAACTGTCTGTAGATAAGTCCAGCAGTATTAATATGTTTTTTGAGAAGAGATGATTTGCCTCTGTACTCAAATAGAAGTGAAGTATTGGACAGCAGAGGAAGTAGCGTACAGTGCCTCTCTGAACTGCACCAGCTCACGTGTTAGGGAATGATGGGGAATAAATATCCCAAGGATAAAATACTAAGAAGAAAAATGAAAATAAAATAATAAATATGAAACTCAGATGACTATTACTATCAAGGAAGATCAAGTAAGAATGAGAAAGATGTAGGCTCAAATATATATAAGAAAAATTTAGAAATGGAAGGAAGTCGAGAATATTATAAAACTATAATAATTATCATAAGCAATTATTTCAGACAAACCAAGTATAGTCTGAAAAAATCACTTCTGGAGGAGGGCAATCTGTAGCATGACAGATAATCCACTAAAAATTAATTCCATTTAAGATCATAAAAACAATTAAATTACAATATAACTCAAAGAATTTCAAATGAAAATAAATTAAACTTCAAAGAAAAACACCACTATAAAAGGAAAAAAGTAATTACATAATAAAAATGCAACATTAAAACTCAAGAAAATGAATTAAAAGAAACTCATATAAAAAATCAGGAGATTACCCAGGAGATTAGGAGCATGTAATACAGGAGATAACCCGAACCCAAGAATGAAGAGGGAGATTAGGAGCATGTAATAAAGAAGATACTCCAAACCCAAGAAAGAAGAGTAAGTTTAGGAGCAGGTGATAAAGAAGATACAACAGAACCCAAGAAGAAGAGTAAGATTAGGACCAGGTGATAAAGAAGATACACCGAACCCAAGAAGGAAGAGGAAGTTTAGAAACAGATAATAAAGAAGATACCCCGAACTAACCAACGGACAAAATAAAACTAAGTATCTTGGTAAACACAAGAAGAGAAGAAAAGAAGATATAGGATGAAAGAACCACAATAAATACCTAGTAATAAACCTATTATTAACGATAATGAACCCCAAACCAAATATTAATACCACCAAAGAAAGTATAACACCCCAAAACCTCATAAAAATTGTAACTTAATTATAGACAAAAGTATTTAGTAGTGTGATAAGAAGTGCACCAACTAAAGTTATTATAGTAAAATAAACAAATCTTCACAGTCCATTATGACTAAAGGTTTGGTCTGAGAATATAATAAAACTCAAATATAAGTCAGAACCAACAGTGAATGTGTACAGTGGAAGTGATTTTAAATATAATAAACTTCAAGTTAATGTGTAACTATTACTTAAACAAGGTGCTATTAAATAACTTTTATATTTTATAATTAACAAGTGATGAAATATTGAAATGAAAAATATTTCTAATGTTTCATAAAAGGGGTCACTTTGTTATCTCAAAACATTCATAGTAATGCCAATAATAAAGAAAGTATGTGGGGAAATGTTTACTGTAAAAGGGGATTAAAGATAATAATATAATATAATCAGAAAAGACTGAAAGTAACTTAAGTTTCATAAAGATTAAGAAATTTAAATGGCTAATAATGTTTAGAGCCTATGAACTCCACTTTCAAAGAATTCTAATAGAATAAGGTTTATATTTAGTGTAAGATGTTTTAGTTACATAACAGTATGCATACAGATTAAAATGTTTATGTATGGATGCTGCATCAGTTTATAAAATGTTTAAAATGTACGTTAAAAATAGTTCCAACAAACATGTCTAACTTTGAAGACTGCTAGCTAATATTAAATATTATTTTTTGTATTAGTAGCATGAATTATATGCTACAGGTATCAATAGTTATGTAAGCAATTTTATTTAATGTTATGTTAACTTTTAAAAGTCAGAGGAGGTGCAAAAATAACTTTATTTGAAAAAACCATATATGTAAAATACTAACTTCTAGACCAAATAATGAATTCCCAAAAAATTAATATAAACTAGTTAGTTAACCAATGAACCATGTAAACTAATAAGATTTATGTAAGGTGGATCGATAACCAACTACTATAAATGATCCTATACTTTAAAGGAGTAATATAGAAAGATGTCTTAAATTATTAAAAATTTTTGAAATGTAATAACTAAATATTTTAAAGCAGGAATAGTAAATTCATGATTTATCACTAAAAGACAGTTCAAATGTTAAATTTATAAGGCATTAAGGAAAGCGAAAGATTTGTGACCATCTGAAATTTATTATAATTATATTTCTAACACCTAAAATGGCAGTAATTGTGTACAAGAACAGGAAACAGATTTTTGGGCCTAGAATTCCTAAAAGACAGAAATATAGCAATTTTAACAAAAATCTATACAAATATGGACTATGACATATCAAATTAAACAGAATGAGATAAATAAACCAATTATGTGGTTAATAGTTCATGAAAGCAATCAATAAACTAAAAATATTCTATGTATAATGTATTTTATATTTATGTAAATAGGAAGTGAAAATTATTTAAACAATACTTTTCCAATATTAACTTGGCAAGATATTTCCTAAGACGAAGGAAGTAAAACAGTTCTTAATTAACATTCAATGAGAACAGTTGATATTAGATCGCGTTAAAAAACCGTATAACGAATTGTAATGGTGTACAAAGTCAAAAATCAGTGAAAACGAGAGTTACCTAAATTGACAATTTTTAACTTAAAATCAGTGAAATACACTACCACAACAGTGAAAACACACGATACACAACACAATACAAGTGAATTAAACCAGTCAAACAACCTAACATTAATAATTCACATCGTAAGAACTTCTCGATTCTTGGCCATAACCAGAAAACATTGAACACATCTAACATAAGACAATTAACACCAGTGAACACTGAACACTTATCCAGGATACCTCAAACAACACAATAGACAATATACACTATTACGGAGACCAATAAAACCGTTGTGAAGGTAATTTTATTATCAGAATTTCCAACCATCAGTTCACAGTAATATGCTACAACGAGACGTGCCACCATTTTGAACTTCCCATGATGCAAAGTATCCACCAGCAATGAATTCGTCCAGTAACCATTGGGTATAAATTGTATATTACAAACATTATATATTATTAACAAATTGTCATTTATTACTTTAAGAATTATTTTTGTACATGTTATAATTTCTATGCTTGCCCCCTTCTCTGACTATATAATTATAATCGTTGAAAGAACCTTTCTGATATTTATATAAAAGTAACCTGTAATAGTAATATCGACCAAGCCCTGTGAAAGAGTCGAACATTTGCTCAACATCGATTTTAAATCGATCTTTTATAAATATTATCAATAAATTAAATTCATTCAACTATCAGTATTTATAATTATTTCACATATTAGAATAAGAGTTGGAAGTAACTACAGGACTTACTGGGAGACGACAAAGATTAACTGAAAGTGATATACTGGAGCAGAGCTGAAAATCACAAATCGATTACTGTAAGAAGACAATCTGATTAACTCCAAATTCATTTAAGGTCAAACAGAAGTACAGATAGTAGCCAAATCAACTCACCTTTCGTGATAATTTTAATGATACAACAAAACCAGAATTATTTACAAAGTATTATATATAAACAAACATAAAAATTTTTTTTTAATAAATTTTTTTTCTCTTTGTACAATATGAAGAAATATTTATTTGTAATAGCGTGGAACTGCGTCTTGTTACAAATTGGCGTCCAACTAGAGGGCTTAATTAATTAAGCTTGGCAGCGATTATACCGTCAAGGAGGGCAACAACAAATAAACCAAAATGGCAGAACTTACACTAGAAGAGAAGATAGATAAGATGATGGATAAAATGAAGGAAATATTCCAACAAACGATGAAAAGAATGGATGAAAACCACGAATCGATGAGGAAGGAAATAAGAGAGGACAATAGATTATTCAGGGATGAATTGAGTCAAAAATTAGATAAGCAGCATAAGATACTAGATGATCAGATAAGAAAATGAGAGAGGACAGAGAAGAATTAAGAGAGGACAGGACCAAGGAAATAAAAAATGATAGCAAACCAGAAACAGAAGAACTACCAAACGAAAAAACAATGGAACCAGTTGTATTACCTGAAAAGAAAACAAACGGAAACAAAAAAACTACTAAAGATAAGGAAGTGGAACCAAAGAAAATGAGACGAACACATCCAAGGAAATTAATGAAAACCAAGGAAGAAATGGAGATGATGAACCATGGTTTAATGGATGTCAACAATATCCCAATTACCAACCATGAAGAAATCAAGAATTCCAGAGATTATGGAAGGAGATTAAAGGTAATCTCAGAGATGGTTTACCAACAAGCAGTAGTTTACCAATGGGAAAGGACCAGAGGTAAATGGAATACAACAAGGATAGGAATATATAGTAGGTTGTCAATGGTATCATTAATCACTGATGGACCGGAGACGTATTGGTGTATAAAACACTATGATAGAGGGAGCCGAATAAGCTTTGTAGCCAACAAAGGAATAACTGGTAGAAAAATGAAATACAAGGCAAAGGCAAGAGATGTCACCAGGACCGGAACAATTATGAAGACTATGGTCATCCGGACAATGAGAGCAACTGAAACGACAGACTACGGTTATATCAACTACTACGCACCTCCACAAAAAGGGACGGATGTTGTGTTAACCGACGACGGCAAAAAACCATGTCCAAGAAAAAGAAAATAATTACAATTGAGAATAAATGAGAAGAAGAATGAACAAAGAAACTAAACGGGGATTGAAGAAAGGAATTTATGTAAGAAAATAAACCTTACAGAGGAAATATGAGCAACTGTGCAACAAATAAAAATCATCCACCTGGGTATAAAAGAAAATATAATAATAAGAAATAATTTTGAAAATAATAAAAAGAAAGAATTTTGAATAATAATAAAAATTCAAAAAACAAAGTAAGTATATCTTATTACAAGATTATTTGTGAAAGAAACATTTTGAAAATAATAAAAAGAAGGAATTGTGAATAATAATAAAAATTCAAAAATATAGTAAGCACCAGTTACTACAAATAATTTATGAAGAAACCATTTGGAAATATAATATAAAAGAATTTTGAATTAAATAAATCACGAAATTCAAAAACAAAGTAAGAACAACTTACTACAACTATCTTGAAAGAAACATTTTGGAAATAATAAAAAGGAAAGAATTTTGAATTAAATCACGAAATTCAAAAATATAAGTAAGAACAACTTACTACAACAATCTTGAAAGAAACATTTTGAAAATAATAAAAAGAAAGAATTTTGAATTTATCATAAAAATTCTAAAATATAGTAAGAACACCTTACTAACCATTATTATGAAAACTATTATTAAGAGGAATTAAAAAGAAGGAATTTTGAATAATAATAAAAATTCAAAATACAAAGTAAGAACAGCTTACTACAACAATCTTGAAAGAAACGTTTTGGAAATAATAAAAAGAAAGAATTTTGAATTTATCATATAAATTCAAAAATATTGTAAGCACACCTTACACACGAGTTATTTATAAAAACTTTAAGGAATAAGAAGAAAGAATTTTGAATTGATCATAAAAATTCAAAAACAAAGTAAGTATATCTTACTACAAGATTATTTGTGAAAGAAACATTTTGTAAATATAAAAAGAAAAGAATTTTGTTAAAAATCATCAAAATTAAAAAACCTAGTAAGACCACCTTACTACAATTATTTTAAGAAAAATCTCGAGAAAATAAAAAGAAGAAGAATTTAGAATTAAACCTGTCAATTCTAAAAGATATAGGAATGTCAATTTCAACCAGATAAATTGTAAAAACCTTCTATGAAATTGTATAAAAAGAAATAAAAACCAGTGATACGATTAACTGAATAAACTTGTGTGGAAATAAAAATAATAACACTTTGAAGTGGTATAAAGAGAAACAATGACCTCATTCAAAAAATTAATTAAGACATTCATTTGAATAAAAAAACCAGAGAGAAGTAATTTGAGAAAAGAGTCAAAGTTATAAATGCAATTAAATAAATCAATAATGAAATGATCATGAATTAAGTGTCAAATATAATAAAAACAATTATAAGAAAGTTCTAGAACATGGAACAAGTGGAACAAATAAAAACTGAGAAACAAACAAATATATCAGAAATATATGCTACCATAAATAAAAGCAGATTGTAACAAAAAACCAAAGAAGAATAAAGAACTAATAACAAAAACTTTACATGATAATTAACATTGATAATTATCTAAATATCACTATAATATTAAAGACTCGGAACACAATATTGTGTTCCGAGTCGTCAATATTATAGTGATATTTAGTTAAGTAACGGACACGTCATGGACAACGAAATCCAAGAATTGATAATTATATTAATAAAAGAGTTTCCCACCATAATACCAATTGAAATAACCATCAAGTTAACAAGTCAGGAGAATAACTGAGATAGGAAATTAAAATCTCTGAGCAATATACGAAGTGAAGTATCCAAAGATATTTTTTAAATAGTAACAAAAGTGTACTATTCTGAAATAATTATGTTAATAACTGTCTGTAGATAAGTCCAGCAGTATTAATATGTTTTTTGAGAAGAGATGATTTGCCTCTGTACTCAAATAGAAGTGAAGTATTGGACAGCAGAGGAAGTAGCGTACAGTGCCTCTCTGAACTGCACCAGCTCACGTGTTAGGGAATGATGGGGAATAAATATCCCAAGGATAAAATACTAAGAAGAAAAATGAAAATAAAATAATAAATATGAAACTCAGATGACTATTACTATCAAGGAAGATCAAGTAAGAATGAGAAAGATGTAGGCTCAAATATATATAAGAAAAATTTAGAAATGGAAGGAAGTCGAGAATATTATAAAACTATAATAATTATCATAAGCAATTATTTCAGACAAACCAAGTATAGTCTGAAAAAATCACTTCTGGAGGAGGGCAATCTGTAGCATGACAGATAATCCACTAAAAATTAATTCCATTTAAGATCATAAAAACAATTAAATTACAATATAACTCAAAGAATTTCAAATGAAAATAAATTAAACTTCAAAGAAAAACACCACTATAAAAGGAAAAAAGTAATTACATAATAAAAATGCAACATTAAAACTCAAGAAAATGAATTAAAAGAAACTCATATAAAAAATCAGGAGATTACCCAGGAGATTAGGAGCATGTAATACAGGAGATAACCCGAACCCAAGAATGAAGAGGGAGATTAGGAGCATGTAATAAAGAAGATACTCCAAACCCAAGAAAGAAGAGTAAGTTTAGGAGCAGGTGATAAAGAAGATACAACAGAACCCAAGAAGAAGAGTAAGATTAGGACCAGGTGATAAAGAAGATACACCGAACCCAAGAAGGAAGAGGAAGTTTAGAAACAGATAATAAAGAAGATACCCCGAACTAACCAACGGACAAAATAAAACTAAGTATCTTGGTAAACACAAGAAGAGAAGAAAAGAAGATATAGGATGAAAGAACCACAATAAATACCTAGTAATAAACCTATTATTAACGATAATGAACCCCAAACCAAATATTAATACCACCAAAGAAAGTATAACACCCCAAAACCTCATAAAAATTGTAACTTAATTATAGACAAAAGTATTTAGTAGTGTGATAAGAAGTGCACCAACTAAAGTTATTATAGTAAAATAAACAAATCTTCACAGTCCATTATGACTAAAGGTTTGGTCTGAGAATATAATAAAACTCAAATATAAGTCAGAACCAACAGTGAATGTGTACAGTGGAAGTGATTTTAAATATAATAAACTTCAAGTTAATGTGTAACTATTACTTAAACAAGGTGCTATTAAATAAATTTTATATTTTATAATTAACAAGTGATGAAATATTGAAATGAAAAATATTTCTAATGTTTCATAAAAGGGGTCACTTTGTTATCTCAAAACATTCATAGTAATGCCAATAATAAAGAAAGTATGTGGGGAAATGTTTACTGTAAAAGGGGATTAAAGATAATAATATAATATAATCAGAAAAGACTGAAAGTAACTTAAGTTTCATAAAGATTAAGAAATTTAAATGGCTAATAATGTTTAGAGCCTATGAACTCCACTTTCAAAGAATTCTAATAGAATAAGGTTTATATTTAGTGTAAGATGTTTTAGTTACATAACAGTATGCATACAGATTAAAATGTTTATGTATGGATGCTGCATCAGTTTATAAAATGTTTAAAATGTACGTTAAAAATAGTTCCAACAAACATGTCTAACTTTGAAGACTGCTAGTTAATATTAAATATTATTTTTTGTATTAGTAGCATGAATTATATGCTACAGGTATCAATAGTTATGTAAGCAATTTTATTTAATGTTATGTTAACTTTTAAAAGTCAGAGGAGGTGCAAAAATAACTTTATTTGAAAAAACCATATATGTAAAATACTAACTTCTAGGCCAAATAATTAATATAAACTAGTTAATTAACCAATGAACCATGTAAACTAATAAGATTTATGTAAGGTGGATCGATAACCAACTACTATAAATGATCCTATATTTTAAAGGAGTAATATAGAAAGATGTCTTAAATTATTAAAAATTTTCGAAATGTAATAACTAAATATTTTAAAGCAGGAATAGTAAATTCATGATTTATCACTAAAAGACAGTTCAAATGTTAAATTTATAAGGCATTAAGGAAAGCGAAAGATTTGTGACCATCTGAAATTTATTATAATTATATTTCTAACACCTAAAATGGCAGTAATTGTGTACAAGAACAGGAAACAGATTTTTGGGCCTAGAATTCCTAAAAGACAGAAATATAGCAATTTTAACAAAAATCTATACAAATACTAGGGGAATACCCGTGCTTCGCTACGTAGTTTCACGTTGTACGTAATGAAAATGTTAGTTTAATTAATAAAGTTCAATTAAAGTAGGTTTCTTAAAAATAAATAGCTGTTGCCCACGACTTCGTTCGCGTGGTCTTCAGTTTAATGCGATAATATATTTATAACAGAATCTATTCTATTGGGTTGCCATAGTAACCAAATCTAATAGTTTGGGGGACCCCCCAGAGGATCGTATCGAAAAAACACCTGTCCTATGTTGGTTCTCCCGTTGCGTAAAATATTTGTGCCAAGTTTGGTTGAAATCGGTCTAATAGTTTAGGAAGAGATGTGCAAGACCCCAAAGGACCCCCCAAAGGATTGTATCAAAAAAAACACTTGTCCTATGTTGGTTCAGTGGTTTAGGAGGAGATGTGGAAGACCCCAAAGGACCCCATCGAAAAAACACCTATCCTATGTTGGTTCTCCCGTTGCGTAAAATATTTGTGCCAAGTTTGGTTGAAATCGGTCCAGTGGTTTAGGAGAAGATGTGGAAGACCCCAAAGGACCCCATCGAAAAAACACCTATCCTATGTTGGTTCTCCCTTTGCGTAAAATATTTGTGCCAAGTTTGGTTGAAATCGGTCCAGTGGTTTAGGAGAAGATGTGGAAGACCCCAAAGGACCCCATCGAAAAAACACCTATCCTATGTTGGTTCTCCCGTTGCGTAAAATATTTGTGCCAAGTTTGGTTGAAATCGGTCCAGTGGTTTAGGAGAAGATGTGGAAGACCCCAAAGGACCCCATCGAAAAAACACCTATCCTATGTTGGTTTTCCCTTTGCGTAAAATATTTGTGCCAAGTTTGGTTGAAATCGGTCCAGTGGTTTAGGAGAAGATGTGGAAGACCCCAAAGAACCCCCCAAAGGACCCCATCGAAAAAACACCTATCCTATGTTGGTTCTCCCGTTGCGTAAAATATTTGTGCCAAGTTTGGTTGAAATCGGTACAGTGGTTTAGGAGAAGATGTGGAAGACCCCAAAGAACCCCATTGAAAAAACACCTATCCTATGTTGGTTCTCCCTTTGCTTAAAATATTTGTGCCAAGTTTGGTTGAAATCGGTACAGTGGTTTAGGAGAAGATGTGGAAGACCCCAAAGAACCCCCAAAAGGACCCCATCGGAAAAACACCTATCCTATGTTGGTTCTCCCTTTGCGTAAAATATTTGTGCCAAGTTTGGTTGAAATCGGTACAGTGGTTTAGGAGGAGATGTGGAAGACCCCAAAGAACCCCATCAAAAAAACACCACTAATTCAGAAACCTTCGCGGGCGTGCGCACAACAACTCACCGAAGTTTCATTGCAATCCGATGAATGGTATAGGAACGCATACGGGACAAACAAAGAAACATTCATTTTTATATATAATTTCCTGGAACCCGATCGCAGCGCCACCTACCGGGTCCAATTGTGAATCTAAACCATCCAGGGACCCACTCAAACACACACACAAAATTTCATCAAAATCGGTCCAGCCGTCTAGGAGGAGTTCAGTGACATACACACGCACACACGAAATATATATATAAAGATGGACTATGACATATCAAATTAAACAGAATGAGATAAATAAACCAATTATGTGGTTAATAGTTCATGAAAGCAATCAATAAACTAAAAATATTCTATATATAATGTATTTTATATTTATGTAAATAGGAAGTGGAAATTATTTAAACAATACTTTTCCAATATTAACTTGGCAAGATATTTCCTAAGACGAAGGAAGTAAAACAGTTCTTAATTAACATTCAACGAGAACAGTTGATATTAGATCGCGTTAAAAAACCGTATAACGAATTGTAATGGTGTACAAAGTCGAAAATCAGTGAAAACGAGAGTTACCTAAATTGACAATTTTTAACTTAAAATCAGTGAAATACACTACCACAACAGTGAAAACACACGATACACAACACAATACAAGTGAATTAAACCAGTCAAACAACCTAACATTAATAATTCACATCGTAAGAACTTCTCGATTCTTGGCCATAACCAGAAAACATTGAACACATCTAACATAAGACAATTAACACCAGTGAACACTGAACACTTATCCAGGATACCTCAAACAACACAATAGACAATATACACTATTACGGAGACCAATAAAACAGTTGTGAAGGTAATTTTATTATCAGAATTTCCAACCATCAGTTCACAGTAATATGCTACAACGAGACGTGCCACCATTTTGAACTTCCCATGATGCAAAGTATCCACCAGCGATGAATTCGTCCAGTAACCATTGGGTATAAATTGTATATTACAAACATTATATATTATTAACAAATTGTCATTTATTACTTTAAGAATTATTTTTGTACCTGTTATACTTTCTATGCTTGCCCCCTTCTCTGACTATATAATTATAATCGTTGAAAGAACCTTTCTGATATTTATATATAAATAACCTGTAAAAGTAATATTGACCAAGCCCTGTGAAAGAGTCTAACATTTGCTCAACATCGATTTTAAATCGATCTTTTATAAATATTATCAATAAATTAAATTCTTTCAACTATCAGTATTTATAATTATTTCACATATTAGAATAAGAGTTGGAAGTAACTACAGGACTTACTGGGAGACGACAAAGATTAACTGAAAGTGATATACTGGAGCAGAGCTGAAAATCACAAATCGATTACTGTAAGAAGACAATCTGATTAACTCCAAATTCATTTAAGGTCAAACAGAAGTACAGATAGTAGCCAAATCAACTCACCTTTCATGATAATTTTAACGATACAACAAAACCAGAATTATTTACAAATTATTAGATATAAACAAACATAAAAATTTTTTTTAAATAAATTTTGTTTCTCTTTGTACAATACGAAGAAATATTTATTTGTAACAGCGTGGAACTGCGTCTTGTTACAATATTCTAGATACCTCAGATGATTGGAAAGTGAAACATTTTTAAAAGTACAAGGTTTTTGGCCTTCTTCTGAAAGTTCAACACTCGATTTCTACTGTTAGTGTTTTATAAAATTTTCTTGTTTACTCATGTTGTCTTCAACATTTTGCAAACAAGACGGTTAGATGAAAATTACTGTGTTAACAAGTTGAAGAACTCTTTGAAAATATTACGAGAATAAGGGATGAGGATTTCACAAGCACATATGATAAAACTGAATGAGAAATGAGCTGAGGGGCAAGCTACTACGAAACTTCGAATTTGTGATGGTGATTCAGACAAGCTGAATTATAAACGCACTTTTAGTGAAATTTTAGACGATATCCTTGTTCAAATAAGTGACAACTTTAAGTTTACTATAAACTCGTAGTTCTTCTCTGTGTTGAACTGTGATATACTTGAAAATCAAAGCAAAAGTTTCCCAAATAGTAATTTAAAAACTCTAAAAAAACTGTGGGCCATTTTCTGACATAATCCGATGAGGATGGAACTGAATGTGATGTACAAGGTCTGACAATTAAGTTCATAAACTCACCACTAACATTATAGTGCTGAGGGCAGCACTATACATGCAGCTCCATAAGACCTTGCATACATGCATTTCATAACCTTGGTATTTCAGTGTCTCACAGCAGTGTTTGTGTTGACACATGGCAGATTTGTGCTGAGTGGCATGCATTGTTGTTTGTGCTTTGTGTGTCCACTGTCATGAAACTGCCTGAGCTGGAATTAGAGCAACGAACAAACGTCAAATTTCTGGTGAAACTGGGCAAGTGTGGGAGTGAAATACGGGAAATGTTAGTGCAGGTGTATGGCTAGAATGCCATGAAGAAAACAGTGGTGTACAAATGGATTTAAATGGTTTTCTGAGGAGAGGGAACAAGTGACTGATAAAGAAAGGGTAGGGAGCCAGTAACAAGCTGAACAGACAAAAATGTTGCCCAAATTTGTCAAAGTGTGCATGCAAATCGGTGACTGACCATGAGATCCATAGCAGAACACTGATAGGGAAACTGTGCGGAAAGTTTTACTGAAGACCTTGGCGTGCGCAAGGTGTGTGCCAAAATAGTTCCAAAGGAGCTCAATGATGAACAAAAGCAAAGGAGGGTTGCACAGATCTGTTGGAAAGGCAAGATGATGTTTTGAGCTGAATAATCATAGGTGATGAAACCTGGATCTTTGTGTACACCATGAAACAAAGCGACAAAGTGTCCAATGGAAGTCCTGATTCTCCACAACTGAATAAGTTCTGTCAATCAAAATCAAACAATTGTTGATAACCTTTTTTGATATCCGAGGGATTGTTCCCTATGAATTTGTGCCACCTAGACAAACAGTTAACCAAGTGTACTATTTGGGAGTGCTGCAAAGGTTGCGTGAAAAAGTGACATGCAAACGTCTGGAACTTTTGCCAACAACTTATGGCTCGTGTATCACGTCAATGCACCTATGCACATGGCATTGTCTTTATGAGTTTTTGGCCAGGAAACAAATAACTTTGGTAGTCCACCTGCCATACTCACGTGACTTTGCCACTAATGACTTCTTTCTTTACCTGAACATCAAAGAAGTTTTGAAAGGAAGACATTTTAATAACATTGAGGACATTAAGTCTAATACGACAACAGCTCTGAAGGCCATTCCAGAATTGCTTTGAAGTATGGAGTAGGTGCTGGCATCAGTGTATAGCTTCCCAAGGGGAGTACCTTGAAGGTGACTACAGCGGTATTGAGGAATAAGGTATATAGCATATTTTCTAGGATGTTTCCAAACTTAATTTTCAGACCTCGTATATTTCAATGACTTTAGAGGTAAGAATATTACTGAACTGATGTATGTTAACAAATTGTACGTGGGTATTCCTGAAGTTTTCAAACGTATAAGACTGGTCATAACCAGTCCTGCTGCAACATCATTAGCAGAGCACTCGTTTTCTGCACTCAAGTGGATAAGAACGTACTGCAGGTCAACACGGCCAAGAAAGACTGTCATCTCTTACTTTTATGAGGATTGAGAAATCATTCCTGTTAAAATGAAGTTGGAGCCAAATTTCTATTAGCAAGTAATTGAAAAGCTTATAAAAAATCTTGTAGAGCAGAAATTGTTTTAAAATAGTTTAGATAATTTCACAGTAACATTTTTAGAAATTTAATGATCCAAGTGCATTGCATGTTAGTCATTATCTGTCTAACAAGTTTTCATGATTTGATTATTCTACTAGTTATGTGGCAATCATACTGCATCCCCCTCTCCTGACAGAACCGTGTCAAGAACATGCTTGACTTTTGTGACCAGGATTCACCCCTGTCAATGACATCTCTTATCACGTCAGTTTACTATTTGCAACTCACAGCTGGCCAGTTGCTTTCAAAATACTACTATGTATACTTTGCCTGTGTGTTGTTATGTTAGAGATCATCCAAGATGCTGACAGAATAACCAATCACCACCAGGAAAGTGCAGAAAGACGCAGAACATAAGAGAGGATTGTATCCTCCTGCTATTTACATAATGCATGCTAAGTGTCATGTAAGCCAAGCATGCTGCCCATTACCTCAGCATTATATTGCCCCCTCTTTAAGCCTGTTCATCCCGAACCGGGAGACAGCCTTGCATTCTTTGGTTTATGTATGGTTTTGGAAACTCCTTTCTCCATTTCCAGATTACATTCTCACTCATTCGCAAATAGCTCTTCTTCAGTTCTGGTTTGCTGTCTCAGTTCACCCTGTAATCTTATATAATATCCTCATCACCAACCTTTGCCTTTGTGTGTACTTTCAGCCAGTTGCTCTTACAGCCACTTGCTGCAACTCAGGAAAAACCACAAGCCTCTCCACGATGACCACAGTTGACTTTTCAATCAACTCTTCTGTCATTATATAAACTGTTACTTCATTGCACATCTGGCATCAAGTGTTCCTTCCTCCAGACCTATTGACTATGTCTTCAGACAGTATCACCTGCTTGATCGAATGTTTGGCAGTCCCATGCAACACAGTATCTTCTTTCAGCTAACTCTCAGGACAATGTCTCTTAATCCATTATAAACCAGTAGGCACTCATAATGTCTGTGCAAAGTTTTGATTCATCGATAACGTTTGCAACATGCATTTGGTAGCTAAATTCAAGAGGATACAGGTGTAAGCATTGCATTATCCTTTCCTAACATTTTGGCAAGGCTTCCTGTTAAATCTGTGTTGTAAAAAAAAAAAAAACAGAGGCTGAATCAGGGCACACACTGGACACTTTAGTGTTCGTGTCAGCTGTAAGTACAGGTGGGTTTTCTTTCATAAATCCGTTTAATTTAAGTTCTCTGTTATCATCTGAAGCATGGAGACTGCTATTCTGGAGCTTTATTCTTCCAACTGTTATGTTCATGCTCATCTCTCTAATTTTCTATCACTAATCTACTTGAAGATTTGTAGCACTTGGGCCTTCTGTCATTTTCCCATGGTTTGATAAATTGTTTTGGTGCTATTGATTCCTTAAATTGTTTATTTATTCTCTTCCTTATGGTGATAGTGTGATGTTGGAGCCATATGACTACAACATGATGACACAATTTTATCAATGTAGATAGTTACCGACTTGACAGCTTTAAAGCAGAGAGCACATAAAAAAAAGAACATCCGAGCTATTCTGCTGTTCAAAATTTTGTCATGCGCAGTAAAGTTTATCAAAAACTATACAAACTTTTACAATTTTTGATATGATTGTAAAGAATTCAAATTCTTTATAGGCCTATATTCATACTATATAGGCCTAGTAATCTCGTAATGTATTATTATTACAGATGTCCTTGTTAAATTTAGAATATATGTAAAAATATTGTACGATTAACATCCTAATTATATGAACAGAATATTTGTTTTGTATTGAAACAAATCTGTTATCATAAAATATTCTTTATATTAGCAGAAAATAGTGCAGTACAATTTTTAACATTGGTAATTTACTATCTCTGATACCATAAATGGAGATCAAACCGGACTCGAAGAGTCCTCCTGCAGTCTAGTCAAATCAGTCGCCACTTGTTTCAGAACTCCTGAAGGCTCTCCCTGGATTGCTATCATCTGCTTTCAGTTCAGCACAGTACACATTGCGTAGATGCTAGTTCACAAACTGCAATTCCAAAGCTTTTATTCACCAAAGGTGTCTGGTTATCAGGTTGTAATAGTACACTATGTATGCATGAGGTAGTGTATGTAAAAATGTTTTATGTATATATTATAAAAAGTCGAATAGTGTGAGTTTTTTCATAATACTGATTGTGAAGTCGAATTGGAGAATATAACCGAGTTCAATGTTGTTGACATAACCTGTTGACGCCATGATTCTCATCTGTGTAGCACCACCATCCGGTAAACACCATGAAGAAACAGTGAATCATGGTTATGAGCAAAAATATATCTAATTAGTGCAAAACAGAAAATTGGCTAAACAATATGAAAATGGACAAACTTCTACAAACTAAAATATATTACTTAGAACAAAAACAACTGATATGGCCCATCCCTAACCTAGTGACCACATGTGGTCAGACTCAATAGGATGGTGGCTGAATAGGTTTAAACTGTGGAGAAAGCAATTATTTATTTATTTAGGCTGTCAAAATTATAATCTAAAAGCATCCAGTTCAAAGACGAACAAAATTAAACACTGAAAGTGCAGAAATTGAAAGAAAAAGTGTGACCATGTGCTATGGCATAATACGTGGAACAAAAGTGTGTAGGATTGCAACCATGCTGCCTATACAAAGGTTATAACAGTGCTAAGTGCATGTAATATCGATAATTGTTTTGGGTGAACATCAAGGAATTTTGGGCAACATCATCAAAATTGATAGAAATTTAATTGTGAGCGTTACATAAGTATTGGAGCCTCTTATATCTTTACCGTCACAAGGTGGTACTTTCTGTAACAGCTCTGCTGCAGAACCTTCTAAAGCTAGAATGAGTGAAATATCTTTTTCTTCTAATGACCATTTATTTAAGCCAGCAGCAGTTTCAATTTGGTGAAAATCAGTCACCCAGTGAGTGTTTTCATCAAATGTTGGGACTTGGGTGTGAACTGTCCCCACTGCAGGCATTGGTGTTTGTTTCTCATATTTTCTGAAGTTTTTCAGTTTTTATAAGCGGCCTTTATTAATTCTTCTTTCATGGCCTTCAGTTCTTATTTCTTTCATTAAGTATTGGATTCAGTTTTTAATTTGGTCTCATATGTTTACAATTGTATCTTCTATACTTGACTCAAATGTGTTCATAGCTGAGAAAATTGTTCTATTTCAGATATTCTAACCTTTTATTCAGCTCACTATATAGCAGACGGAATTTTGCAGTGATTTGTTCCTGCAACTGTTTCAGCTGGTATCAGTGCTTTCACGTCTTCTGCTTATCATTTATCCTGTAATTCTTCATTTTTATGCATAATCAACAAAGTTTTCTGCCACTCTCTGCTGCTTTTCTTTTAAGGTTGGTATTTCTCATTCTGTTGTTTCCCACTGGCATTGTTTTTTTGGCAGCTTTCTTTGTCTAGCAACATAGCTTTAAAATCTTCCATCATAACCATCTGACTGCTATCCATTCTTAAAATCACTGTTCATGCACACTAAGCCCTTTTATTATATACTTGCTCTCTAGGTTCCATATCTAAAAGTCCTACATCCACTTCTGGACACTAAGGCTAGAATGATCACATAAATCTTGTCTTTAAACAGTGGAATAAAATAATTGGATTCCATAGAATTTGTCACTCATAACTTTGCTAACATTGTTTATAAACAGACACAATTTTTCAAGTTTATGAATATCTTGCATATGCTAACATATAAGCAAAAACAAAATCACTTAGCACTGTTGCAATAAACAATAAAAGTCCCCTCATTACATACAGATGTTTACACACACACACACAAAGTAATTCAAGATTACCAATCACGTCGTGTCACTTTGATTCGCTGTTTGAACTTCAAAACTGGCTGACATCTTTGTCCTAGATGCAAGCAGAATAATTGACCACCATCTGGAAGGTACAGAAGCTGGACCAGAAAAATCATTCTGTTGCTCACACAATGTGTGCTACGTGGTCACATATGCCACATGTTCTACCTATCACCTCAGTGTTACAATGTGTTTCCTCTTTCAATTCTACGATTTTGTTAATCAATTACACACTTATTAGAATTCTTTTTCCTAGTGGCATAATGATTCTTATCAATATCATTAAAAAAAAATCTATTTGGACTTTCTCCTTATCAGTCAACAAAATCATACACCTGATCTACATCTTCACTGTTGCAGTAAACTTACATTGCTTACTTCAGATTCTATCTTACCAGTAATTTTTATTGTTACTCGTGTTTCTTTTTATGTATTGTACACATCCATCATTTTCTTTTCTATATTCATACTTACAACAAATCTTGTTCCTACAAGCCTTTTACTTGAAGTCACTTGTAGTACAATATATTACACTTCTTACTTTCACACAATTTGTATGTTTTCTTTAAACCTCTGATAGTTCCACCACCTTACAACTGATTTGTATGTTCAACTGAAGATCTTTAGCACCCTCTAATTCGTTGTTACCTACCATAGTTTCTCCAATATTAAGACATCCTTCTCAAGTGGTGAGGGCAAAACATTTCAGATTTTCTCATGATTAGCATTTGTGGTTAGCACGATTGCCATACTGCTACTGGTGGAGTGGCTCATATTAGCTTAGTTAAGGCTATGGTTGGCACCAGTGACCATCTGCATTCATACACTTCCAGGAAAACAGTTGTGTCAGCGGTCTCTTAGTAGAGAGATCCTCCTTAGTAAGAAGAGCAAAGTAATGATCTCTTTAGTTCCATCAATAGTTTATTTCATATACTGGTACTGGAATTCACTAGTAATTATCGAGTTTATTAAAGATACCAAAATTAGCAGTGGACATTACTGTAGAACTGGGGCTGGGCGTCTTCACATGAACCTTATTGGCCATTTTGAGTAACTTCAGCTACACTGTCAACCTACGTACAAGAAACTGTAAGGTGTGCAAGTTCCTCTTTGCAGGAGCCATCTGCCTGGATGTGGCAGTTCATTATTCCAGCCAACGTCTTAATGCAACCATGCCCACCGCCCATGCCAGTATGGCTCTAAGCTCCCTCCTGTGCTGATTTGTTAAAAGTATCAAGGAGTTGTAACTTAAAGATGGAGCCTGGTGCGTACCTGACATGTAACTTAGACACACGCGCGTTTGCACACACACATAAAGATTTTAATTTCGGTTGCCTTATTATTTAGAATGAAGATGAATTCATTAATGCATCTTCATGTTTACAGTTGTAGCATCAACAAATATGTAGAAAAGCAAGTACAAAAATATTGCAATGGCAAGTTTATGTGTGCAGTTGTTACAGTATTTGTCAGATGATAAAAAAATATTAAAAAAAAAACTTATTAAATATTTTCAGTCAAGGAACTGTGAGAATTTTACGGAAAATTTGATAATTTTTATCAAGACCTGAAAATTGTTCTTTTGGACAGGTTTATAAGAGATGAGCTTCAAATCTTAAACTACCAACACAAAAAAACTTTAATACCAAAACTGACCATCCAATTGCTTAAAATATGACAGCAGAATCTGTAGCACAAATTGTGTTGCAATTTATCTCGTCACTAGGACAGAGGCGGCTCACTCATAAGGGCACATGGTCACGTGCCCCACCAAAAAAACACGAAATAAATAAATAAATATTGTAGAAACGTCATCGTTTTAAAAATGATAGCAATAGTTTGTAACAGTGTGAAGTCTGGAGAAATGTGGCGACGCGAAAACAAATGTGGCAACATAGCGACGGTCACAGAGACGTTGTGATCCAATATTACTACTCCCTTCCTCTTCACTACTCTCTTGTGGTGGGAGAGCTAATGCTAAAATCCCATAGCATTCGGTCACACTAGACTATGTGATCATTGACCAAACATTTACAGTCTTCAAGTAGTAAACTCTGAATCCTGTAGGTGCGCCACATTACTGCAACTAACGGATATGAATCGGAGCTATTTAGTAGACTATTACATTTTACCGCCATCTGAGCTGTTCTATAATACTAATAATTACTGTTACTTTCTTAGTGTATATTGTTACGAAATAATGTTATTATAATGTTTCTATCGTGAATATGATTATAATAATTTTTGCGATTTTATATAATTTTGAATTATATTCTCATTGAAGGAAATATTAAAATAGAACATGTACCTAGAGCGGTTATGTTATGTGCTACACGATAGTTGTGGTGGCAGTGCTTATAGTAATTGTATAAATTGTAGTGTTACAAGTTGTTTTCAGTAATCAGCATTACGCACGCGTGTAAATAACGGTGTTGAAAATATTCAAGTGTCGGTATTTTGTGTGCTTGTGTAAATCTCTGAGACAAAATGAATGATGTCAAGTATTTACAGAGTAAAACTTTGTGCTATGAAGATAGGTTAATACCAAAACAATTGGGTCCACCAAGACCGCAGTTGTCTATCAACCAAGTGTTTAAGGACAAAAACAGAACCTATAATAGAACTTTCAATACCACAGTTGTACGAAAAATGGGAATGGATGTGCGGATGCCCCACAATCAATGCTTTATTTTGCTTTGCTTGTCTTCTGTTTGGCGGTGAAGACACGTGGACTAAGTCAGGCGTTAAAGATCTGAAACATTTACCAGAAAAGAGTAAGAAGCATTCGCTGTCTAAATGTCATTTAGACAATGAAATGAGTTTAGCCGTGCTAGGTATTGTAAATATTAGATTGCAACTCGATGATGGTTACAGAATTTCTGTTCGTAAACATAACGAACTTGTAGACAAGAACAGATACATCTTGTCTCGAATAATTGATGCGATTAAATTTTGTGGGGAATTTGAATTAGCTTTACGTGGCCACGATGAAACGGAAGAAGCAGACAACAACCCAGGGATTTTTAAAGGACTAATCAATTATACTGCAGCACTTGACAGTGTTTTGAAAGATCATTTACAAATTCAACAGTGTTTAAAGGAACCTCGAAAACAATTCAGAACGAACTTTTAGATGCCATTTTGTCAGTGTGTCGAAAAAATATTGTGACTGAAATTTCTACGATAGACTTCATATCACTTCAGGCTGATGAAACAACTGACAGTTCGTGCAAAACACAGATGGCACTGATTTTGAGATATCTCATTGAAGGGAGAATAATTGAAAGGTTTTGGGGTTTTTTTGAAGTCCCTTTTGATAAAAGTGCTCGAAGTTTAGCCTCGACAATTTTAGGACAGTTGGAAGAAATAGGAATATACAAGTCCCCGGAAAAACTAATTTGTCAGACTTACGATGGTGCATCTGTTATGAGTGGTCAGAAAGGAGGGGTCCAGTGTTTGGTTAAAGAGAAGTATCCAAATGCAAATTTTATTCATTGTTATGCCCATCAAGGGAATCTGATTCTTCAAAACTCAACATCGTCTGCCTCCCAGAGTAGAATATTTTTTCAAGACCTGCAAGGAATAGGACCATATTTTTCAAGATCTCCAAAGAGGATGGATTATTTAGTAGAAATTGTAAAAAAAAAATTGGGTCTGTGCCTCCTAAAAGATGGTACTTTCAACACAGGGCTGTTAATACTGTGTTTGAACATAAAGATAATCTAATAAAATGTTCTGAACACATTAGGGACATAGAGATTTCTGACAAAAGTGCTTCTAGCCAGGCTGCAGGATTTGTACGAACTTTGAGGGATCCTCAGTTCATTTTCTGGTTGACTTTTTTCCACAAAATTATGCCTCATGTGGCGATTTTCTTTGATTGCATTCAACAAAGAAACATTGATGCAATAAAAATGAGAACATTTGTTAAACATTTTGTTAGTGCAGTGGTTAATATTCGTAAGACCTATGAAGACAGTGAAGTGTCTGTAAGTGAGCCTGTGACTAAGAGACAGTGTGTTGAAAAATTAAGTAATAGGAGCAACCGTGTGGCCACTTTGGAAGTATGTGATATGATTGTGAACAATATTAATGAAAGATTTCAATTTTCAGATCATTTATGTATTTCCAAATTGTTTTTAGTTGAAAGTTCCCACAGTACTGTGTTGAGTTTCCGGAAAATGATTTTCAGACTACAATTAAATTTTATCTAACAATAAATGGTCTGAAACTGAGAACCGAACTAGAAGTGTTATACAGTCGTGAAGATTTACGTATTGCTTCTGGTGCAACACCCTTATTACAGTTTTTCCTTGATAATAACATGTTTCGTACCTTCTCAGAGTGTGTGACTATTTTAAAGATAATTGTTACCATACCGATGACAACTGTTGAAAGTGAAAGGTGCTTTTCTACATTGAAAAGAATAAAAACATTTTTAAGAAATTCCATGGGCACTGATAGACTGAATGCATTGGCTATGCTATCCACAGAAAAAAAAATGATTCATGGAATTCAAGATTTCAACAAACAAGTGATAGAGGAATTCGCTACATCTAAAAACAGGAGAATGGAATTGTTATACAAAAAGTGAAATACCAGGTAAGACATTCTATATATTTTTACCTAAGTACTAATTACCGCGAATGGTGGCCCACCTTAGATCCTCCCCACTGTGTGCCCCTCCCATTTCATTACTCACGAGCTCTCATTTCATTACTCTTACCATGCTGCCACTAGCATGGTAGGCACTAACTACTGTCTGATGAATTAGCTTAGCAGTAGCATTGAACTATAAGTTATAAAGATTATAAAAGTTCTATACATGAGTGCATTTCCAAATCCATATCAGGGTAGATCTCGTAACTTTCCGTCCATCTAACTCTAATATGCATCTGGCCTCATTGGCTGAGGATGTTAGAAGAGAGTCTGGGATATGTGCTATTAGTTATATAACACATGATTAAAAAACTGCTATGCCAGTGAGATAGGCCAAATTCTTAGTAGCCTTGTAATGACAGGCTCTTATCACACAAGGTTAGTGGATGATACAAAGTGAAGTGATTGCTACTGCCTTAAGTTGTCTTATTGTTCTCTGGTTATCTACAACATTGTGGAATTCTTTTGCAACTTTTATTATGCTCCATAACTGCCTGCTACCAACTATATAAGAGAAACACTAGACTGCTGGAGCCAGTTCAGTTCTGCAAACCATGTGATAAGACATGTTGTTATTAGGAGGACATAGTAGTGAAGATGTTTTTGGTTAACTATTGTGTACAAACAATTGTAATTTAGTAATATAAATTGTTTGTAGTGATAGTATGAAATGGACAACTGCATAACATGCAGTGTTATACAGTTAACACATGGACAGTTTTAACAGTTGTTATAACATGGACAACTGTTGTATCCAATTGCTTTTGTTTATTAAACATGTAAAAAACTGTATCAATTATCTGTTCAGTAATTTATATCAACTATCCACTGTTTAAAGATTACTTATTCCTGCAATCATAACAATACTGTTGCCAAACCTACACTGACCCTCACCTTGTGACCAGTATAAAAAGTATAATTTTAACTTAATTTGCAAATTAATAAAATAAATATCCAGTATGTTTGGTTTGTTTTGTCATTTTTGAAAACAAAAAATTACTACAGGGGAACCCCATGTAATTTGGACCACTTAACTTCAAACCGCCATAACATCATTGTCTATAATGGAAACAGTACAAATTTTATATATACAATTTATTAATTTATACTAAGTCCTCTAGAATAAATACATTTTAATTTGACTTATGTAAATTGTTTAATAAGAATTTTTATACCAAAATATGTTTGATTGTAAACTTGTGTTTGGACCGAGAAATCGTGTAATTTGGTCTGGTACTTACAAACACACAACTCATTTTTAAGGTATTTATTAAATCACTTTTTCACAATACACAGATAATTATCCTTATCAGCAATTTTAATGTCACTTTTTACATGTTGCACAATAATAAATATATTTACTTATTTCAGCACAATTTTCATGCACCCACTTTTTGCAACTATTGCACTGAATCCAGTCATTATCGCAGGACTCATCACATAGAAAGCAATATATATTTGACCTCATTGTGCCTGTGGTAAACAGCTGTTTCTTTTTCGGTAGAGTAGGCACCTGATGGGTAGGTGTAAGCCTCTTTACAGATCCCTTGTTGTTCCAGTCAACAACATGCCAGATGCAGCACACTTTGCTGAATTTTTTCTTAGTCCTATTGCTGATGTTGAAGGCAGTAGGCTGATGGTCTCCACTTGAAAAAAGATGTCTGTGAAATTGGTCTAATTTTCCATTGGCTGATCCGTAACCAAGGATGGCGCGAAATCTTTGTCAGAGAAAACATTTCTGTCAACTGGCCAAAGACCACTGCGTTTGAAACCGTTCACAGCAATTTCCTTTGTTGTGGTGCCTGAAAATGCCACACCCACTAAGGAAGCAATGTGCTGTTTGTTCAGATATGTGTATGGCTGCTATGACCATCCAGAATAAGCAGTTTCTACTCCTTGTGGGTAGGCTTCACTGTACTTATGAAGTGTCACATCCACTCACAGGAGTCTGAATTCATCCATCACTTGTCTTGACAACGGAACAGTGTTACTGGTAGTGCTCAAAATGTTAGAAATTCCTTCATCCTCTTCCTAGCATAATTAACATTGGAGGTACATACAATCCAGTGGCACTCATGGCATAAACACCAGTCACATTCTGCCCCCTCTCACAGGGTGTGATTGTTCCAACTTCAGGTTTCCCTCTTTAGGCAACAATCTCCTTAGGATGCTGGACAACTGTATATGATGTCTTGCCCATACTAAAAATCCTAGCCACCATTTCTCCAGTAAGTCAAAGAACTTTCTGACTATGACCTTGTTAAAGCCTGAAGCTCTGACTGAGGATGTCGCTTCAGGTTGTTGGAGACTCAGTTCTGGATGTTGCTTATGGAAGCTGGCAAACCACTCTTTCTCTGCGGTTTTTGTTTCTGTATTAAAACATGTAGAAACAAATTCTTCGCAGCTACCTCATACACTAGCTTCATCACACTCTTCCTCGTAATACTGAAAGGAACAAAAAATTAATGTTAACAATTACCTTTATTTATTAACTTTTTGCCATGTAACATTTCCTTAAATTTAAACGTTAAATAATTACGTGTAGAACTCTATTTCCAGTTGCAATAGATGCTGGACCAAATCTTTGTCTATCTGTGCTGGTAGATCCACTGGGCAACCTATGGGTACAGCATTAGATGTTCCTACAGCCTTTGCAATGTTGTTTCTGGCACATTATAAATACAGTGGCGTCATTAATTGCAATTCCCTCTGATACATTTACTAAAGATCGTTTTAAATCTTCTTTCCACTTTCCATAGACACCTTTAGACTTTCTTGCTTCCCTTGAAGTCATCTGGAAAGAGTCAATATCGCATAAGGTACTACTCAAATAACCAAATAATAATAATAAGCACGTTTAATTTACTGAATATTAAGATAATATTTCATTATAATGTTTGTTCCTTAGTCTTAAATGACAGTAAGAGGATATAAGAGACTGATTTGTTTTTAATGTGCCATGCAACATGATATATAAGCTAACAGTGAAATGCCGGATTTAAAGAAAATTTATGTCATCTCATATACTGAAAACTAGCATTCAACTGCGTAAGTAGAAACACAATTAAAGTCACACAGCTATGCAACAAAGAGTACCTTAAGAGTTCAGTGGTCCAAATTACACATTGTGTACAGATTGCATTTATAAATAAATATTGTAACAACACTTTAAACAAATGTACGAAACTTAAACTGAGCTTACCTTAATATTTTCTCAGTATAAGAACGTTCCAAACACTCTTGATAATTCAAGCTGTACCTTCACACCACTCTGTGTTACAATACATTTTTTAGGAATGTGAGCAATAAACGTCTTTTCTTCTCTCTCCCTCAACCTTGAATCCCATAGCAAAACAACATGCAAAGAGAAAGTTGCCCTAAAGCATGCAGCCCACCTATACCTATACCAGCCAAGGGGTGATCAACCTTACACATATGAAATTTTTAAGCAGTCCGAATTACACAGACTTCCCCTACATAAGAATATATAAATGTTGGTGTGCTCAAACGGTAGGTGACAAGTAATTTCATAAAACATACTTGAACATCAATATGCTTACTAAATTCAGTTTTTAGAACATACTCATACACAAAAAACAACCCTACTTTCAATGCAGGCTTTCAGTGTCACAAATGTCTTCTTCATTTGTGCTACAGAACTCAGTCATCAGACTGTTCTTTTTTTTTGTCTTGTGTATCTTTATTTCTGATTGATTAAGTTGTTTGTAATTCTTTTTTTTCTCTTTGTATATCAGTTATCTGAACTAACTAGTACTGAGGATGGTTCAGTTGTACAGAAATTCAGATAAATACTAAACATTTTTTAACAGAATACAGTATATGACAATACTAGATAGGTTGCACATAGTGTTCAAAATATATTAAAAAGGTGTAAATATTATACAGTTTCTGTAACAAAATAAATTACAATAAAAGTTTCAGTACAATAACAAAATGTTTAGGAAGTGTATTTAGGTGTATGTACATTTTATTATTTACATCAGCAATTGAGGAGTGATTAAAAATTCAGTTGGCTGCTTTCCAAATAGCTTTGTGCATTTATTTCAACAATTTTAACACAATTGAATTCATTACCTTTAAGTTCACCATTAAACACAGTACATATGGATTACAGTGATACTCATTAAAAGCATATTTTGAACACATGAATTTGCTGTATTACAGCAGAAATACAGCAAATTCATGTGTTCAAAATACTGTATGCTGGTTAATTTTATAGTGGACCTTTTGGACCACTGGTTCAAAATTATACTTAATTATTAAATATAATGAGCCTAATGGTCTCTAACTTATCAGTTAAATTTCATACAGTATAAACCAGATAAAGTAACATTAAAATCACCACATTTCCCCAGTACAACAGTTCCATACTGTATAATATTCCTTTCTTACATACCTTGACAAAATCTCAGTTTACAATTATTATTCTCGTTAAGTTGTGGATTTTATATGAGTTTGGCTAGTTACAGTGAATTTTTAAACACAAAGCCTAAGTTTTCTTATTCATTCCATGGAATCTTGTCACGCTGAAGGAACAGATATTATTTTCAATATTAGTGTTTTTACTCGCTTCAGTTATTATATTTTATATATCTTGTAGGCAGGGGCGTATCCTGCTTTGACAAGGTGGGTGTGCTGCTTAAAAAATAATCATATCCGTCTACTATGAAACTATTTAATTATCAAGTTTATAAGCTGCATTATTTAGGGAAATGCAACAACAAAATAATAATAATAATAATAAAAGTATCCTAAAAGTTAGTTCAGTCAACTTTTCTCCTGTTTACATATCTATTTATAAACAAGTTCTGCTCTTCTTTCTTTACATAAAAACTTCTCAATTACCCTTTCATGAAATGAGTCTTTGAGTCTCAGTCTGTGGAGTATTTCTTTCTCAATAGAAATAATACTTAAACTGCTTAACGTGTCCTCACTCTGAGTGCTCCTGCAGTAGTTGTGAATGCGTTTTAGAGCCGAAAAAAAAAACGTTCAACTGAACTTGTGGTACTTGGTATAGTCAGAATTAACTCAGCTAACATGTATACTTCTTTGAATGCAGAAATTAAGTCATTGTTCTTTAGAAACCTGACCAACTCAAAGACATGTAGACCATGAAATTCATCACTGGAATATACCACTAAAAGTTCACTTTTGAGTCTTACAAGATCAAATAACGACTCGTACACTGATCCTAAGGACTCCAGAAGGACAGATGGAAAATTTTCCTTGTAAATGGAAAATTTATTAGGTGAGAGGAGATGACAGAATCTCAACTTCGAAACTGAACCATACCTCACATCTATTTGTTGCACAATATTGTCAATGATTTCACAGAACAATCGACGACAATAGTTGTCCTCAGAGTCCTGACAAATTCTTTTAGTTCTAGGCTCAGCTCCTCTCCTCTCACCTTTAGCTGCTATCCATAGGGCATCAAAACCACTTTGTCTCTCACTTTGCAATTGTTGTACAGTATCAGTAACTTTTTGATGACAGTACATTATATCTACAGATTCACTCTGGAGAATATTATACAGTACATCTGTGTATGAAAACAGTTTGGAAAATACTTCCAACAAAAATACGGTATTGAACTCACTCAAAAAAGAGAGAAAACCTCTTGATTTGACTACTGTATCACTTTCCCATTCACTACAGTTTTCCACAATACTTTCAAAAAATTCTATAAGTTGAACACTATATTCTTTGACAGTTTGCACTAACCTTGAAGTAAAATTCCATCTGGTAGGAGCAACTGATGGCAGTTTCCTCTCTACAAATTCTTCCAAAGCAATTGTCCTTTTTGAGGATTTGGAAAAGAACGCTGGAAGCCCACTAAGTGTTTGAAAAAAAAATCCTGCAGTCTTTTATATTTGAGAGACATTGTTGAAGAACTAAGTTTAAAACATGGGCATAAAAATGTGTAAAGAGAGCCTTTGGGTAAGATTCTAGAACTTTAGCTTGAAGCCCGTTCAAGTGACTGCTCATTACTGCGGCACCATCATACGTCTGCCCTACCAATCTGTCACTGATATTAAACTCTTCCACGAAACTTGCCACATGTGCAAATAGTCCTTCAGCTGTTCTATCTGAACTTATGTCAGTAAATCCAACAAAGCGTTCACAAGCAGCACCATCCTTAACAAACTGGAGCACAGTTGAATGTTGGGATTTACATTAGATATCAGACGACTCGTCCAGCATGATAGAAGTGAAGGTGCTGAAGAAACTTCTTCCTTTTTTCGTCTATAATAACATTCCATATAGCATGGATTATGTCATTTTGTATTGCTGGAGATGTACCTCGAAACACAGTAGCTGTTTTTAGATGGTTGTCTACAAGAGGATCATATGCTCTGAGTGCCTCAAGAAACTCCAAGTAATTTCCTTTGTCTAATGAGTCGGCTGATTCATCATGGCCTCTCAGAGGAAGTTCCTGCTTTGCAAGATAACAAACAGCATCTATTAATCTCTTCAATATGTCTCGATTTTTTTTAACAAGCTCATTGTGTTTGCTGATATTGTCTTTATGTTGGGAGTCAATTAAAACGTCAATTCTCTGCTTTCCAAACATCTTGCATTTAAGAAATGATTCTACATGAGACTGCGATCTTTCGTGTCGTTGCTGTGCAGAGGATAAATGACCGAGATGGGAAAATCCAGTTTTCGTCCACACACTTTTTTCTTTGGAAAAAAGAATACATGGCCAACAAAATAATTTATTTAATTTCTCACAGCCAGTTAACCATGGAATCGAGTTGAAAGATGATACTGAAAAGTGTCTAGTGTATTTTTCCTTTTTGCCCTTGTGTTTAGTTGTTAAATTAGGCAACAGAGGGCACGGTCTTCCATTTGTAACAATTTTAAGTTTTTCTTCGAAATTTCTACATGAAAATCCATTTTTCAATATGTCATCAATTGTACAATTATGATTTTCCATGATTTAGAAGCACATCACAAAAACAGAATCACGGTTCAACAGAAATTATTCGAAAATCTCAAAGAACTTTAGAAACCATACAACTCTCGGCACGCCTGGTTGGTGCGGTACTGAAGCCGCACTCAAGGCATGCTAATACCGCTGCACCCCCACTTTACCTCTCCGCTCCCCTCTACAAGTCTAGCACGCACTTCTCGCCTGTCAGCTACCTCAGCAATAGCCATGAGAGGTGCGGCCACTCCCAGCACACACATTCCTTGCAATAACACATCTTCATTTGAAACATAAGTAGAGTTTTAAATTATTTATTCACAGCAATAATTTTGATGCGTGCAGCGCACACGTCGCACATATGGAGAATTCGCGCCTGCTTGTAGGTATATATTTCATTTACTGATTTCTCTTGCTAATTCTGAGTTGTTTATGTAAGTTGAATGTGAAGTACAAAAGTACAGAGTGTCAGGGATTCTGTTGTCTGAAATTTTGAATGCCAAAGTACCCATTCCATTAATTAATTCAAACAAAAGTCTGAGTTGTTTATGTAAGTTGAATGTGAAGTACAATAGTACAGAGTGTCAGGGATTCTGTTGTCTGAAATTTTGAATGCCAAAGTACCCATTCCATTAATTAATTCAAACAAAAGAAATTTTACTATATGTAAGGTAATTTTCTTGTATTTGAAACCATGTGTTGACCTAACCAATATTTAGATTCTTGATAAATTTCATGTGGATACTTGAATTTGTGTAAACATGAATGATTGTAATTACGGTAGCTATGGGAAATTTACTTTTTTCTGTGGTGATAAAAAAGAGCTGAAGCATCTAATTCAATTAGGTTTGCTTAAAAAATATCCTTAATGATGTCAAGTGATGGACTAAAAAACACTTTGTGTCATATGACAAGGCTTTGAATGTTTTTTCCCAATTCCCAGTTTATGCATAAACATATGTTGGAGATTTCACCAACAAAGGAATCTTCTATGTCTCTTCCCTTCCCATATTAGTTCTTATATACTGCGGTTACAATGACAAAAAATTTCACAAGGTTACAAAGAATTACATTTAGGGTACAATACACTGTATAATTCCTTATTTTGCTAAAGGAACTCTTTCTCTTCTTCTGCCCTTCCAGGGTTAGACAATTCTGCCTGTTCCACCTGCACCGTACCATCTAATTCACAGTCTTCCCAAGCCTTTTCTACCTATTGGGTAATAATTCAAGGCCTCCTTTTTTAATCCTTTCTCCATTTTGGATACATGTTCTTTCCATCTTTTGTTATACATTTCTGCCTGTAGTGCAAATAACTGAACGTTTAATTCCTGTCGAGTGGTTGCATCCTATCTCCCCTAACACAGCCTTTCTGACCTAAGAAACTTCACTTCAGATGACTCCATCTAAGATCTCTTTCCCCAGATGCCCTACACTGAACTAAACAAAGGGACTGCCATCACCTTACAAAATTTTAGCTGTGTGTCTTTGAATGTCTTATTCTTAAGAGTTCTTATCATTGTACCACATAGCCTTTGGAATTTACTTACTTTGTTGTTGATGTCTCAGTCTTCTTCATGAGAAATGTTGCAGCCTAATACTAACATTTTTTAAATATTACTGTTGATGACAATTTTTGTTTTTATGGGATAGTTACCAGAAAATACCATGGTTTTAGTTTTTGGCAGAGATATTTTCATATTGTAAAGGGAACTCAACTAAATAATATTAAAAAAAAACTTTCATAGTTAATTTTTTTATCGTAATGTTTTTTAGCAGACATCTGTAGACTTTATTTACCTGGTGCCAGTCCCAACTATTATGGTCTACTGAACATAACATATATCAGACTACACAAATGTATTCTTTGTATACAAAACATAATGATCATGGGTATAAGAACAAGGTAAAAAAATTGACAGCATATGTGTAGAGGATTTCATTATATAATATACAAAGTGTATATAAAAGCAAGCATTTCCATTTTTAAGTGGATAACATTTTGCACTCACAAAATGAGGGTTGAAAGTACTCCATACTACCTACACAAGTTTTCAAAAACTAACTACATTGTCAGTTCTGAGCTTGTGATTTAACTTCACTGACTTCTTGCTGAGGAGGAGTTTTACCTGGACGAGCCAAACGGCCAACATACCGATTTCCTTCTACGTCAATTGCAAAATTATAATCAACAGGATTCGCTAATGCTCTTTCAATTGCTTCATCTATGTTTTCTGCTGTGATAAATGTTTTGGATCTTTCCTGAAACATTTTACATTTACATATTATAGTAACATGTAAATATCAAAAACATACAATACAGACCACTGCATGTATTTATAAAGATACACGCACATATACAAAATAAATTTAAAACATTGTTTTAATCAAAGGAGCACTGGAAGATCTATTCAGTAGATTCTCTAGTTGCTTTGGTAATATTACAGAGTCTGATGCATTTGTTCTATGATGTCTCTACAACGTCATTATCTCTCCTTGTCCAATCCTTATGACATAATATATGGAGTAAAATATAACAGCTCCAACTTCCTATCAATGGAAGAATGACTAACTAATGACTATGATAGTGTTTAACTATCATAGTGTTTAACTAATACTAATATTTGGTGATCAAACTCAAATCAAGCCAGGTATAAGATATAATGCTACGACAGCACAGAACAATCTACGCGCTTCTCGAATATGCCAGAAGGACCTCGATGTAAGCGTGTGGTGTACGTGCTACTAGAAGCATTTTGCGAGAATTTTCTCGACTGTGCCGGGCTTCGCTCGGGCGCTCGGACTGTGTCAAGGCCGTAGTAATTACGTAGTTCACGAGAGGTATGACGCAGTTTGGAAGCTTCTGGTGTGTGAGCGTGACTATAAATACATCGGGTAGCGTCCTTAGTTTCAGTTCCATGCGAGATATTGGTTAGTGCGGTTCGAGAGTATTAGTGCGATATATTTCCAGAGCGGTTCGAGTTATTACTGTGTACGTTCAAGTAGTACAATACAATATTGAGTTTTAATATTTGTGGACATTTTATTACGTGTGTACAATTTTCATTTGATTTGTTGTAGAGACTGTGTTGTTAATTACGAACTATTTTTACTGTAACAATTAAAGGTGTGATTAGTGACTTAATTGGTGTCTTGTACTTATTTTGTTTCCACTGTACCTACGACGATCGAATAGACCGTCGTAACAGTGGTGTCAGAACTGGGATAGAACGGTTAACAGTGGACGCTTTGTACAAGACGAGTGTGATTCGTAATTAATCGATAAACAATGGATGCCAGTCAGATGATGGAAAATTTACAGGCGCTGCTGTTGCAGACAGAAAAACGACGACGAGAAACGCAGACGCAGAGGTTAAATGACGTTACAAAGAAAGACTGCTACCCATTACCTCGCGTTGATGATACACTCGACACGTTGTCCGGAGCACAGTGGTTTTCCACATTGGACCTGAAGAGTGGATATTGGCAAGTGGGTCTTCATCAAGAAGACAAGGAAAAGACCGCTTTCTCGACCCCAAGTGGCTTATTCCAATTTAACATCATGCCATTTGGACTCTGTAATGCACCGGCAACATTTGAGAGATTGATGGACCTGATACTCCGAGGCCTGACGTGGAAAACTTGCCTTGTTTACTTAGACGATGTCATAGTGATCGGGAAGACTTTCGAAGATCATTTGGAAAACCTTAAGGAAGTTCTAACTAGAATTCACGGTGCACAACTGAAGCTGAGCCCGAAGAAGTGTTCTCTATTCCAGAAGGAAGTACAGTATTTGGGCCATATCTGGTTTCGGCAGCGGGTGTTAGCATGGATCCTAATAAAGTAGACACCGTAAGAGACTGGCCAGTTCCGAAGAATAAACACGAAGTTCGGAGTTTCCTGGGGTTATGCTCATATTACCGACGTTTTGTGAAAGGCTTCACTACTATTGCTAAACCACTACATGAGCTAACGGAAAATAAACGAAACTTCCAATGGTCGAGAGAGTGTGAACAAGCATTTAGAACGTTGAAGATTGCATTATGTTCGCAGCCAATTCTCGCTTTTCCAGCTTCCGAAGGGAAGTACATCGTAGACACAGACGCAAGCAATACTGGTCTAGGAGCAGTTTTGTCTCAAGTGCAGAACGGTGAAGAACGAGTAATAGCGTATTACAGCAAGACGCTTTCTAAACCAGATTTCTAAACCAGAGAGAAATTACTGTGTTACAAGAAGAGAGTTGTTGGCAATTGTCAGAGCTTTGGAGCACTTCCATAAATACCTCTATGGGAGAGAGTTTTCACTACGTACTGACCATGCTGCACTTGCATGGCTCTTGAGATTTAAAAACCCGGAAGGACAGTTGGCAAGGTGGCTCGAACGTCTGCAAGAGTACAACTTCAAGGTACAACATCGGCGGGGGCGCCTGCATGGTAATGCAGATGGTTTATCACGAAGACCATGCCCGGAAGACTGCCGACATTGCCACAGAAAGGAAGAACAAAACCCAAGCGAACATGTTCAAGCCATCACTGTAGATTTCCTGGCTGATGGCTGGACAACACAAGACTGTCGACAAGAACAGATGACTGAAGACATTGGACCGATCTTGACAGCAAAAGAGGAAGGTCGCCGCCCGGATTGGCAAGATATCTGCCATGGTTCCGTAGTGCTGAAGGGCTACTGGGCACAATGGGAATCTCTCACCTTAGAAAACGGATTGATGAAAAGGGCTTGGGAAAGTGCAGATGGACGAGACGTTGTCATGCAGTTGATAGTTCCCCGAAGTAAAGTGCAGTCTGTTTTGAAGGAGATGCATGATGGAACATCTGGAGGCCATCTTGGCATTAACAAAACCCTTGACAAAATACGGAAGCGATTCTATTGGCTTCATCTTCGCCACGACGTAGAGGAATGGGTTCGGACGTGTGAAATATGTGCTGCAAGCAAGGGCCCACAAACCAGAAGCAGGGGAAAAATGAGACAGTATAACGTTGGATAACCTTTCGAGAGAATTGCCATAGACATTGCTGGACCATTCCCAGTTACTGACGATGGAAACTGGTACATCATGGTTGTAGGTGACTACTTTACTAAGTGGGTGGAAGCCTATGCAATTCCAAATCAGGAGGTTACCACTGTGGCAAAGAAGTTAGTTCACAACTTCTGTTGCCATTATGGAGCCCTTATCGAAATCCATATGGATCAAGGGAGAAATTTCGAATCAGGAGTGTTTAAAGAATTATGCCGTCTACTTGGAATTCGAAAGACCAGGACAACGCCTCTGCATCCTCAGTCGGATGGGATGGTTGAGAGGTTCAACAGGACACTTGAGCAGCATCTTTCGAAAGTTGTTGACGAGAACCAAACAGACTGGGACCAACGTATACCACTATTCCTTATGGCGTATAGGTCATCAGTACATGACACAACCGGCATGACTCCAGCAAAATTGGTGTTTGGGCGGGAGATTCGTCTTCCTGGGGACTTGATGTTTGGATCACCTGAGACTCAGTCCCAAGAGCCAAAGAACTATTCCTCGCAATTAGAAAACCAACTGCGAGAAATGAATCGCTTGGTAAGAGGACGGCTGAAGATTGCCAGTGATAAAATGAAAACTCGGTATGACATTCGCAGCAATAGTGTGGGTTTCCAAGAAGGAGATCAGGTCTGGTTGTTAAATCCAAAGCGCCGTCATGGTCGCTCACCTAAGCTTCAGTCTAACTGGGAAGGACCCTACACTGTGAAGAAAAGAATTAACGATGTTGTTTATCGGATTCAACAGGAAGGACAGCGAAAGTTCAAGGTCGTCCACCTAGATCGCCTGGCTAAGTACAAATTTAGAGACGCTTTGCCAGTTCGGGACGAACAGGCTTAAGGAGGGGGCAGTGCTACGACAGCACAGAACAATCTACGCGCTTATCGAATATGCCAGAAGGATCTCGATGTAAGCATGTGGTGTACGTGCTACTAGACACATTTTGCAAGAATTTTCTCGACTGTGCCAGGCTTCGCTCGGGCGCTCGGACTGTGTCAAGGCCGTAGTAATTACGCAGTTCACGAGAGGTAAGACGCAGTTTTGAAGCTTCTGGTGTGTGAGCGTGACTATAAATACATCGGGTAGCGGCCTTAGTTTCAGTTCCATGCGAGATATTGGTTAGTGCGGTTCGAGAGTATTAGTGCGATATATTTCCAGAGCGGTTCGAGTTATTACTGTGTACGTTCAAGTAGTTATTATTGAAGTGTTGCGTTTTATAATCAGACGGTATAATTGTAATACAATTGAGTTTTAATATTTGTGGACATTTTATTATGTCTGTACAATTTTCATTTGATTTGTTGTAGAGACTGTGTTGTCAATTACGAACTATTTTTACTGTAACAATTAAAGGTGTGATTAGTGACTTAATTGGTGTCTTGTACTTATTTTGTTTCCACAGTACCTACGACGATCGAATAGACCGTCGTAACAATAAGAAGTTTTCTTTACCCCCCCTCTATCTGGAAATTCATAAAGTGCACACACAAAGATACCCTTAAGACTGTTCACTACATCAACAGGCATCTGTATCAAATAAAAAAAGTCCATTAATACTCTTATAATACATATATGCGCTTCCATGTGGGGTTTGTGTATTGCTTGTTCATTCTATATTTTGTTTTCTATGTACAAGCTTATTACATAAGCTCATTGATACTATATTTAACATAGCTATATGCTCACATAGCTTATTTCACAACATGCTATAATAGGGAAATTTCAAAGAAACAGAGTTGTATGTTTTATAAACAGTCATCTCTTACACAACAAAGAATTTGTGTTTACTCTTATTTGATAACATGTTTACTTAGGAGAAACCACTTTCGGAATATAATATAAATATTCTACAGAAATTATAAGAATTGTGAGTTTTTAATCATTTGGTTATTATTGTTACGACAACTACAAACATTTTTATGAAAACTTTGCTGCCTGTAAAAAGTATATAGCCTATAATGCTTTACAAATAAAATAGGTAATTTTCATGTAAGATGAAAATGCAAGGATTGAGAATGAAGCATGATCATTCATATATTCATTATTGTAAAAAAGAAATCTATCCAATGAAGTAGTGGGAGGGGATATAATTACAATATATTTTTGGTAGTTATATAGCCAAAATGATTAAACTGGATCATAATTGAAATCTGAAGTACATGTCCTCCTGTAAAAGTGTATATACTGAGTGTTGTTTGTGGGACATATAAAAAAAACATCAGATTTTATTTTCAGAAATACAGTAATCCTAAAATTAGTAATGCATGTCATTCACGACTAACATAACTTGTAACTTGTTATATGGAATAGGTGACATAGCAAAATTCATTACCTTTTCTTGCCTTACAAGTGCTTCTCCTTGTTCAAAAAGTTGTTTCTGTTGTTCTTCATGTTCCAACAAATCTTTTAATATTTTCTCTCTTGTTTCCTCTTCTTGGTTTTGTAACCTCATTTCTCGTAACTTAGCAACTTCAGCATTCCACATTTCATTTTCTTTTACAGAGGCATCATACTCTTCTTGCTCCTTCTGTTTCTGTTCTTCAATTATTTCTATAGCACTTGTCTGAGACTGTATCTTTTCTCTAAAATATTTTCTATAACAAATTGTTAGAGATAACTGTAACAATATACCTTTTATATTATTAATTATAATGTTTGTAACTGTGAATTAAATTTGAAAATGCAGGGTTATTTAAAAAAATTAAGCTTGCTAATGTATGATGAGGTCTGTTTGGTAAATAGTTCTGTTTTAAAATACAATTGGGGATGCATGCTGAGTTTTCTCATATGTCAGTTTGGAGTGGGCATCATTTCAAGAGAATCACATCATGTTTATGATTTGTGTTGTAGGTCTCGATTATTTACAATTATTATAAAGCCCACTAACAGTGAATTATAGTTTTACTGTTACTAGAGTCAGCTGCATGGAAGTAGTATCGTCAAGGTCACTCACTTTCACTGCTTCTCCCTGTCACCTCCACGCCCCTCGCCCAGCGTTGTTGCCGGCTAGTACAGTGTGTAGCGTTTTAGCAGTGTTACGAAAACAAATTTCATACATCCACATTATATTCTTCGTTTCAAATTTATTTATGCGTATCGCGTAAATGAATTTGTTTTATCAGGAATAATTAGTTGTGGGTAACACTACTCAGTTAAATTCTGGGCGCCAGTATTTGAGCTCTAAAAATTTGTGTGAGTCGGCAACATATTTTTTGTTGTTGCGTAAATATCTACAGAATTTCTATCTTTGCGTTTCTTCTGTTTCTTTGGCTTTTTTTTTGTTACGATTTGCAGTTCTCTGAAACTACTATTTATACTGCGCTGGTTTTTCTTATGTTAGAATCTAAACCTTTTAGCAATACACACCCTAACTTTACGAAGTACCATTAGGTCAGTTATTTTGTGATTTCCGTACAGTGCACTTACTTATTAAAGTTTTACTGTTTTCTTCATGGGCGGTTATCCTACAGACTGACAGTTGTCTGAGAACGCTGACCTTGCCTGCTGTTGTCGCTTTAATTTTTTCATACTCACGGTCTTTTCCCTTTTGTAAATGAATCTGTTTTTGTTCTCTACACGGTCATTCCTAAGCCATATGGTTCGGAAGTTCTGTTAGGTATATGTACACATTTGGTATGCACATTGCGTATACCCTGTCGGCATGTCTTTTCGGTAAATATTGCTGTCTGACACTTTTATGAATGCCTTTGTCATTTTATAATCCCCTCAAAAATGTGTATGTTTACTGCCCGCGCTACTACCTTTCTTCCGTTGCACAAAGATAAATAGGACTGAGCAATTTCTGTAAACAAAATTGTCGCTGTTGTGACAAAAGCCAATCCCATTTCAGTTACAGTACCCCATTCCAAGTAGGTTGGGTGGACGAGGTGAGGAAGAGACGAACATCCAAAATATTTATCGTCCTTAGTATTGTTGACAGACATTTTGTGCGTTTCATGTGAACGGTTGACGTCTTTATTGTAGACAGTGTGTGTATTAGTTTATTTCAATAATTTGTATTTATTATGAGTGATATTGAGGAACAGTATCCTACATTTAGTTCGAGTACAAGCAGCGGTGGTGTACGTGCGGGCCGAGAGGACATTAGAAAACAAAGTAAAGTCATCATAGCAAACGTTTACAAGTTTTTTTAAAAATCTTGCGTATAATGAAGAAGCCAGGAGGAACATAAACTTTGCACAAGTTCGAAAATTGACAGCGGAAGCTTGTGGCATTTCTGAACAGTCGGTGCAACGTATTAGCAATACCGTTGCTTCGGCAGATGATCAAGGCGTGAGTGTTGTGTTCAGTTCTCCAAGGAAAGGGTATAAACGGGAACACAAAAACACTGAACTGGACGATTTTAATAAACAAATAGTCCGCAGGACCGTACTAGAATATTACGACCGAGGGGAATACCCCACTGCAAGCAAAATTCGAGCTGATCTCTGTCAGAAAATCAATTATTCTGGTTCAGAAGCCTCCGTACTTCGCCTTCTGAAAGTGCTTGGTTTTAAATTTAAGAAGTGCAACGATGGACGAAAATTTTTAATGGAGCGCAGAGACATTGCTGCCTTGAGAGCGAAGTTTTTGAGAACCATGCATATACATCGTACGGAGGACAACAGGCCTATAATTTATTTGGATGAAACCTGGATATCACAGAATCATACGAATAAATACATCTGGCAAGACTCCAGAGGGAACGGTGGGCTGAAAGTACCTACTGGTAGAGGTGGCCGGCTGATTATTGCACATGCTGGATCCGCAAGTACAGGTTTCATAGCAGGTGCCAAACTTGTCTTTCGTGGCAGTAAGCATTCAGCTGCATCTGACTACCACACAGAAATGAATGCTGAAGTTTTTAAGACCTGGTTTGTTGGTATGTTGCGCTCCTTGGAAGAAGGCTCTGTCATCGTGATGGATAATGCCAGCTATCATTCTGTACAAATAGATAAACCACCATGTTCAAACTGGCGTAAAGCGGATATCATGGAGTGGCTGCGTAAGAAGAGAATTTCATTTTCCACAGCTGAAACCAGGGATGAACTTCTTTCTAAAGAAGAGATCCGAACGGCCAAGAAGACGTACGAATTGGATCAACTGGCAAATGAAATGGGACATACAGTAGTGCGCCTGCCACCATATCATTGTCAGTATAATCCGATCGAGCTGATATGGGCCCAAGTTAAACGGTATGTTGCAAACAAGAATACGACTTTCAGATTGGCCGATATTGAACAACTTGCACACGAAGCTTTGGACAGGATAACTCAGGAAGACTGGGAGAAGTGCGTAAGACATGCGGAGGCACTACAAGAAGCCGATTACTCAAAGCAGTGCACGAGAGACACCACAGTGGAGCCCTTCATCATACACTTACGTGTGAGTAGTGACAGCGAACCTGAGTCCAGTGAATCCGAAGACGAATAAGGCAGGAGTGTTAAAAAGTGTATATAGGTGGTAAACGTGTCTATAGCGAAGCGTAGTATTTTCTATTTTTATTGAAACATAAAAAACCGTGTGTGCGTGTTTTCTTCAGGAGTGTTATGAATGTGCTCTGTGCTATCACTTTGCAAAGTGATAATTGTGTGACTAACCCTATTTAAGGTGAGTTTTTCAACATACTGCTTATTTATAATAGTCATAAGGAATTCTATAGTTCATAAAATAAGGAAAATTTTAATTATAAAATTAGTAAGGACAATGCATAAAATATAGAATTATAAATTTAAATTCTATATTTAAAGATTTAAGTTAAAATATATATATATAAATAAATAAGGAATTTTAAATTTATTTCATGAGACATTTGTATTTGTTGTTTATAAAATTATCCTTATTTTCTTAAGAAATCCAATTCGTTTCACGTTTATACATACCATTATTTGTATGCTACTTGTGCATGTAACATCTTATAGTATAGTTCTAATTTTTTTACTTAATTAATAAGCAGCGCAGGAAATAAAAATAGAATATTTTTCTGAGTCACGAATAGTGCGGTGTCTTCAATAATTAAATGGGGCAAGCTTAAGACACAGGATGCGTATAAAATTCGTTCAAACAAACTATAGCTGACGCGTCGAATTGAATGTTATGTATAAGATACGGAAATTAATTGTTAATTAATTATTAACAATATATTAATTGTGATGTAATTATTATTAAGAATTATTGACAATGTAACAATGTACTCTAATGCATGTATTACAAACTTTCTCACTTTGTTATATTCTTTACATTAAGTAGGCTTACTTACTAGTGTAGCATTTTTCGGAAGAAAGGGAAACTGTTGCTTAGTGGCAATGCTGTAAGTAAGCGGTGTGACCTTGACGATACTAGTTCCATGCAGCTGACTCTAACAGTGATAATCTATTCAATAATTTTTTTAAATTAAAAAACTTATACTTTGGATTACTTCAGTTGGAATGATGTAGATTTTTTTACATCAGTTCACACTGACAAAAAACATTGCTAAAAATAACCCCCTGCTAAAAAAAAAAACACTACAGAAAATAACCCCCCTTACTGAATTTAATTTAACCAGAAAACCAGACACTAACATCAGAACAAATGTTTTTAATTACTCCTAGCTATTATGCATTTGGAGTTTTCCTAATAAATGTTGGACATCATAGTGGTGTACACTGTAGCCGAGTCATTAAAATAGTGAAAATGTTTCATGTGCCACTATTTCACTGTCATGGACTGTATAGTAAAATGCCTAGTTTAACTATAAGAGATAGTGGATATGGAGTAAAAACATGCCTTATAACTCCACTCTCTAATCCTGTAACTGACGCTAAACATTTATTACAAGAATTCCAATAAGAACAAAAAATATTACAGTCTGAAAATGTCAGTTCACTGTTCTTGCAACAGGAATAAGGTTAAAACCAGGGAGAATGTAATTGTAGTTTTGCAAAATGTAACTTGTGAACGAAGAGAAGATGTGCCTAATATAACAGATTTTCAAAATGAAGCAATCAATTGAATTAATTGTGTACCTAATACTCCTGGGATTCAAAATACAAATAATAAATTTGGAATAGCCTACTGGAAAATGGATAGACGTTTAAACTTCAGATTTTGAAATGTGTATTGTAAATTGTTGTTTATATACAACAAACTGAATCTCTGCACATTAAGATTTAACATGCTGTCCAGCATATAGTGTAGAAACATCACAATAAACGTTTAGTTGCAGTATTACTGTGTTCAGAAACTACCTACAGTAGCTGTTACGGAAGTCTTGAAGCCACCAGTCATGGAGAAATTTATGAAACACAAAAAAGTAAGTGTTTTTTCTTATATGAATATATATTTTGAAAACACTGAATTTTGTAAATTTGCTGCTTTCCTGTAATAACATTTAAAAAGATGATTAAGGAAGAAACTTCTACTTTTTTACTGTTTTATTAAAATATAACATTTGCTGAAAACGGGTTAAAGCCATAAAACAATTTGAATGAATAATTTTTGTGGAAAGGATATTACTTGTCTTACTTAAAGGGACATAAAACCTATCACAACAGGTGTTAAGTATTTGTGTTGTTAAAACAAATCTTTTTAATACGTCCCTTTAGTTTGTCAGACTTTTAATTTTTTTTGCTACTTCATGAAATAGTTCTTTAAAAATTTTAAATTCTTCAACATTTTTATAGTAACTTCATTTTTTGTATCAAAGCAAAATTCGCTGCAAATTGACAAGAACATTACAAAACTATGTAGTATAATGATAGACAAGATATTGTTTTAGTGTACATGTTTAGCATTAACATCTGTTTAATTACATACATATACTTTAATACTTACTGTATAGATCTCAAGAAACAGCTGTAATTATTATTTAATCTAATTAGTTCTTTCTTTTCTCCTGCGGGAATATTTGGTCTCGGGTGTATTATAAACATTTTTGATTTTGCCCTTGGTAACCATCGCGGCTTCCTCCTCCATCGGACGCATTGATAGAACACTGACTGTAGTTCAGTCACACGTAAGTCCACATATCTACTAAATATTCCAATATTTCGGCAACTCCACATTTCTCAGTTTCGGAATACGTCTCACATAACCTCAAAACAAACATTGAACACTGCTTTCACAATCACACCGCGGTATTTTAATGAGTTTGCCACTACATACGTCTATACGAAAAATTCCCACACGAAATTTTATACTTATTATTTTTTCACTATCAATGTATAACGTATTAAAAAATTTTGAACTTTTAAAACGTTCTGAAAAAAAATAGGAATAGAATAATTTAGCGTAGCTTTACGATTAAGCGTTAAGCTCATTTCTCACTTCTAAGGTTGGTAAATTCAACGATAGTGAATTCAAAAAAATAAACAATATTTTTAACAGTTAATCAAAATGAACTCGGAAAAAACAAAATAAAACTGATTTTGTTTGTACAAACTTATTGAAACAGGTTATTAAACTCTCAAAGCATTTTTAAGGACATATGTCATTGAAATTGTATTGAAGCATATAATAGTGTACAGTTATGACAATGATTGAAAACCTTGATAATTAAACAATTATAGCATTTTTGGCACATTATAAGCAATTTTAACTACTTATGTTTTCTCACATCGATATTGGGATGGTAGAATGGTTCAATATTCGAAAGCAATGTGCATTTTGCGAGGCAAATCAAGAGAGTAGCGATATACAACTATTGTAAACTTTATTAATAAGAATTATTATAAAAACACATAAAATATGGTAATTTTACGTGGCCTTTTGATTTTAAAATTAATTTTAACTATCCTGTTTTTAGAAATTAGACAGCATAGTATTTTGGGAATCATTGTAGTAGGTCACCTGATCCGTAGCCGAAAACTATTTTACTGACCACACAATCATGCTGCATGGACGTGGGGGGAGACCACACAATCTAAGCTAGGAGGGAGCAGCATATAAGAGTAGTCATCTTAGGGGTACATAATGGCGAAAATCCAAGAAATGCTTTGTTGCTGTAGTATCTCAAAAACCCTTTATTATTAACTTACCTTACCCCATATGTTGAATCACTTGGCTCTACAAAATAGTGACTAAGCATTTGCATGTGCAATTTTACGTCTGTACTAAAAAGGGACACAAGAAATAATTAAAATGGAATGCCAATGAAATAACAAAAATACACAAAAAATGAAGAAATTATTGACAAGAAAGATTTAAAATAATGAAATTAAGAGTAAACTGGCAGTAAATTTGTCAATGATTTCTTTTAGAAACTTTTCATAGTTTCGGAAGACGAATTTGCGATGGACGTTATCATGGCAAGTCCGATCAAGCGATCTTCTCTCATCGTAGCCAAGTCTTTATTTTTCTAAGGCTGGTGAAAGAGCGCTCAACTGTAGACTACTAGTGGTATATGGTTGCGCCGAAAGTATCAAAAGAGCTTTGTTTGTCGTCGGGAAAAAACAGTCAGCTTCTTTTATCAACTCTGAGAGGTCGAGATCTCTTAGATCTTCTGCTGTTAATTTCCTGTCCATCCACGTCTTGTACCAGATTTGTATTTCGTCATCTAAGCCATCCAAATGATAAAAGCTGATAAAAGAATTAGTCTTTTGCTCCAACTGGTTGATGTCCATAGTTAGAATGTGCGAAGAATGCAGGTAAGTTAGTGGAAAGGCTGGTGAGTTCTCACTGGGAAATCGAAAGATGTAATTACGGAGGCCAGGTATGGTACGATCAGGGACCTCCTCCAGAAAGCCGATACATTAGACGCTGGAAGGTTGCGTCCTAGGGTCCTCGCGATGGTCAGTTCCACTGGTTGCCATCCTTCATCAGTTCATCTACGATTGTTTCTACATTCTCACGATGGCTTTTTTAACAAATCCACAATCCGATGAACGTGGTCTGAGGATCTGACCAAATCGAGAGTTTTTGATTGCAAAGCATTTACGACAGGTTATAATACAGCAGAACAACATCAAAGCATTGTAACCCCCTTCATGGGTTTTTGAATAATTAAGTCAAAGTCATATCTATTATGAACGATGATTTGCTAGCTGTTGAGTGAAGCTGGAAGGCACGTTTGCGAACAGAAAGCGTTCCCAAGGGTTGAACATTTTCTCTGAAATTTTCTTTGAAAATTCTTATACAATTATATTTTTCCGACCATCTCGTTTCGCGCAGACGTGGAATATTTGGAATGAGTTTCCTCTTCAGAACTGATTCTCTAAAAAACGTGATGACGTCTTTATAGTCGCAACGGTGTTTTTTTCGGGTATCAAATTGAGACCATTCACTACTAGATTAAGTCTGTGCGATGAACAACGAAAGAATTAAGCTGAAGTATACTTTTTCTCAGCATTGGGCTGAGTACCACCTTCCTTGCCAGCCATTGTGGAGCAACCATCAAAACCTAAACCCAAACATTTCTCGGGGAGAAGCTCCTGTTCTGTAATAGAATCATCTATAACCTTTGCAACTAATTTAGAGTCAAGTGCTTCTAACTCCACGAAACCAACGAACTCTTCTCGAATTTCTTTCAGCTTCAAGATATAAAAGCGGTGGCCAATAAAGCTGCTCTTTGCCTGATACATCAGCAGTTTCGTCAGCTAATCTGCTACATGCTTATGCTTGTTTGGCACTTTTAACGATGTACTCCCTAATGGCACTGCCACATAAATTAATTATTTCGTTCTGAATTTGAGGTGACCGATGGCTTGCATTTTTCTTTGCATGCTCAAAGTGTTCTTTCAATGATAGGTCTCCAGTTTCAATTTTAAGGCGACATAAGTTTTCAAACATTCCTTCATCTTGATGTTTTCCCCTTAGGTGTAGATTACGAGTACCAGAAAAAGCAATACAGGATATTATAGAAGATATTACCTTCCTGTTTTCCTGTGCAATTTTATGGTGAAATTTCTGTACCTGAAAATCAACTGGAATGGAACTTCATGGGTAAATGCTCTAGCCCAGTGGTTCCCAAAGTGGGGTCCCCGGACCCCTGGGGATCCGCGACAATGTTTCAGGGTGTTCGCGGACACTTTTAAGAAAAAATAGATTATACCGTAATTTTTCTCAGATTTATTATGCTCTAAAATGTAAAATTTAAAATCTTAAAACAATTAGTAGAAGAATCTTACTTTGTTTTTGTTCAAACTAATTGTAATTGTAAAAGTAATTTCAAATTAATGGATTTAATAACGTCTTTAAATCATGTCGTATAGCAGATCTGTTTGTCAGTCGAACTGACTAGAGCGTCGCATCAACGCAGAACTGTCCACGTATAAATACTGTATCTAATCAAAGCGTTTTCCGTGAAGCTGGTTTTACGTCGAAGTAGCTGGATTTCGATACGTGTGGCTGGAAAGATAGAGCCGAGAGTGGTAAAGTTAAGAAATAAACTTGATGTCGAGAGTGACTTAATATTGAAATTATCAAACATTAAACCTAATATTGGAGAGCTAATTGTTCAAAAGCAGCTTCATTATTGACATTAAAATATTTAATATAATTAATATTATAAATTTTAAAATTAAGAAAATTTTGATTTTACTGTATTTTAATTAAAATATAAGACATTTACTGTTTGTTTTATTTCATAACTCAGACGGGGTCTGTGAAATTTTTAATTATTTGGGGGGGGGGGGTCCGCGGACTGAAAAGTTTGGGAACCACTGCTCTAGCCTATTCAACTGCCAACATATGCCACTAGCTAGTCGAATGGCTTCTGCAAGCCTCATGCATATCTTTGTATTTCGTGAAAGGTCTGACAATGAAGGATCCCAAATCCCGTACTTACCGACCGTACTTAAAGCGGGTGGGAATAAGACGCAGTATTTGCACAATGCACATTTCAAATGCTTGGAGTATGTCAGCCATTAATAATTAAACTTTCTCTTCAGATGAGTAGCATCGACCGCAAAGTTGTAGGTCTTAGGTGGAGTTCAGCAGTCTGTCAGCAAGGGTCTTTTTTTCTCTTCTGAGGTCATAGACGACCTCCCCTAATATCTGACCAGGTCACTTTCATGACTATCATCCATTCCTCTTTCCGCAGCATCACAAATTGAACTCGTTAAGGAGCTGGGACCCGTTCCTACAGCATCTATAATAGTGGATGGTGTCTTCAATCGTGCTGACTGTTGGGTATTAGCATTGCCGTCGTCTTCGTCGCTACTGCTTTTTGTCATTGTATGCCGTTTTTTCGTCTTTAAAGTCACTGCTAACAATGAATAAAGAAAACATAGTGTAAGCCACTCTAAATTTGTTAGAAAAAATGAATTAGAAAGAAAATAGTTTATGTAGCTGTCAATAAGTAATGTACGTATTATACTACTCCCTCTGTCTGAAAATATAATATACAAAATCTAGTAGTATATGGTTACACAATAAAGTTGGTTTTATATTTTCATTAAATTGTTTTTACAAACAAGGAAACAATTCTTAAATCATCCTACGATGAATTTTATAAACACAGAAAGAATTATAAATCGGTCAGAATTGAACAATTGTGTTGGCAAAGCCAAGGTTCAAATTAACTCTTTAGGTTTTAAGAGTTGGTATTTTTGGTTTCCTGGTTCGAAGACGAAACACGAAAAAAATATGCCAATTTGTTGTGTTGTTCAAGAGTCACTGGTGGACTTGTCAGTAAGATCCAATGACTCCTACCTTAGACAGCAAAAGTTAAAATGGAAAAAAATTCAGATAGAAAAATTAAATTACAAATATGCCAAGGATGTAACTGACTTATAATATATCTCAAGAAGGATTTTTCTTGCGAGAAAGGCTGATATCCAACCAACAGCCTATTTAAGTATCAAGGAAAAAATTCTTAAATCATCTTGCGATGAATTTTATAAACACAGAAAAATTATAAATCGGTCAGAATGTTTTTACAAACGCCTAGTTAATTGTCACCTACTCTTCTTACTCATGATTTATTTAGTGATCGCTTTTCTATTGGACCGATTGTGACAAATCATACAAAAGGCACTGAGAGGGATCGACAACGCGATTTCATGTCAAATTTTAGCTCTCAATTCCATTTCTTTTGATCTATCAAAGAAGAACAACAACGACAAGAAGAAGAAGAAAAGTGTCATTTTCAAATTCTTGTTGCGAAACTTTTACTTAACACAGAGCAATGAAATTCTGAACACTTCCTCAACTCTGGTACTCCTCGGCGTGCGCAAAGTTTCGTAAGGATTGGTTGCGTGTAACCTGAGATCCGGAAGGCCGAAAACGGCTTGCACGGCAAAAAGGTATTCACTGTAAAACAGCGTTACTGCGTAATCGTAGGGTGCGGTCACATAGTAATCGTGTTACGGTGTGAAAAGCAACGCTCTTCTGCGAGTGCGTACTCGAAAAAAATGAGTAGAAGTCGCCGGTTTTTGCAGTGACACCCTCTCCACTCCGCGGAGTGAGTCGGGCGAAACACGATGACGTATGCGTGATGTTTGAAACTAGCGTATGTGTATATACACAAGTTTTGCCCGACTCACTCTTCGATATGTGGAAGCGGTGATACTACAAAAAGCGATGACTTCTACTCAGATTTTTCGAGTACGCACTAGCAAAAGAGAGTTGCTTTTCACAACATAACGCGATTACTATGTGACCGCATCCTACGATTATGCAGTAACGCTGTTTTATAGTGAATACATTTTTCTGTGTAGCCTACTTCCGCGGTCCGCATAATGTACTCTTGGCTGCGCTCGGCGAAAAATTTTATATTGGCAGGGCAGAACGCTTATTTATAGACGTTAACATAACACAGTGTCATCTTTGAGGACCAGAGATATTCTTAAACAGAGACAAAGGACCTACAGGAACTTTTTAGGCAAGTCTCTCCCTCTCCTTCACTCGTTTTCTCTCTCCCTCACTATCTGTTTAAATATATACCATATTTTCGGACAGAGGGTTTATTATTTTCATTATACAAATGTAAAGGGTTTGGTATCGATTTTTTAATATTTCATAAGCATGTACTTACCACTAGTAAGTTAGTTCCTGATATCCATATTAACGGCAAAAAGGCATTAAACACTAACGACGTGAATTATAAGCACGGAATCGTTAATAACTGAGCTCTATTTTTTATTAATACAAAACTGGCTTTAAAAAATCTGAACCGAACTGTTAGGTTAAACCCACGCACCAAGGTTCAAGTCGACTGATCGGTATTTTCTGGTGTCTCTTGCCAACATAACAGACAAGAAGAATTGTTTTAATGCGATTTTTAACATTATTTTTACAATTTTATACTTTTTCGTTGTCCTTCACTTTTTAATTTCTGCATTTATCTTTTCGTCATTTCAAACTTCTTTGTTGTGTTCAATTTTTTAGTCAGTTTGTATTTTTCTTTGCCTCTTGGGGGGGGGGGGGGCAGCTGCCGCCCTGCTACGCCCCAGTCATATTGGATACAAAATTTCTTAATTTATGCATAAAATATATGTAGTTTGTGCATATGCTTCGGATGAACTCATATAATTCCACGAATACCAAAAATTTAATCTCGGTTAAATTAAAAAAAAAAAATTAGTTGTAAAACTCCTACTGAAACTGTCTTCACAACTACTGAGTTTTTCCGGGTGGTGTTACATATTTTTTTGTTTTCCTTCTCAAATAAGTATTAGTCTTCAATCTTTTCTCACCTTACGAAAAATTATTTTTCTATCCCCTACGAACTTTCTCCTCGCTGATAAGATGCTGCCACGTTTGAAGTTGCTGGTAATCCATTGGACCAGAGTGTTGCTTCGATTTTTTTGAGAAATGTGTGCATAGATTGCTGTACCTTCGTTGGTTTGTGAGTTGTATAAAAAAACTATAGACAGGCCTATAGGTTAGACAAAATAGTTTACTTAGAATTTATTATGTAGTCATGAAACTTACAGCGTAATAAATAATTATCTACTTAAACTGCCGTTATTTTTATACTGTCTCATAACGAAAGATTCATAGGCGGAATAATATGGATAAAAGCAACAAAGCAGATGGTAATACAACTGCTACTATATGCTACTGGTAAGCTTTACATACAGTCTCTACGAAGTTTCTTAGAGTGAGAAATTTTCCGTACACTGTCGGATCGTAAATTTGTTCACTTTCAATCTGTCAAAATACTGCGAATGTACACCATTTATTCTGCCGTTGAGTAAATTGCTGTGCATTTAGGTAAAACAAGGGAGTCGATGCAAAATCGCCGAGCCACCAGTAGATGGTACTTATTCTAAGGATATACAGTATATATATATACGTTAGCTATAGTTAAAGTATATAGAAATTAGTATCTATTTGTGGGTATATATAATAGTTTATCACTTTTTATTATAATACTTTAATTGTATTCATGAAGAAATAGAGTATTCAGATAACATATAATCGGATATAATATGTGTACAAAATTCTTAGTGACAAGTTGTTTTCAAATTACTGTGAAGTAAACAATGGACAAGCCTACTGGTGAAAGAAAAATAATAAAACAGCTATGAAGATTCACTTATGGCTGTGGTAACGTTACAGAAAAAAATCGGCGAATTTCATATATTTTTGTTTTTACAATGTATCGACAGCTCGTTCTGAACTATAATTTTCAATTTACTGAGAATGAACCTGAGTGTACCAATATGAATTTATGGCATATAAAATTATACTGTGGTGTCAAGTACAGTGTTACTCTGCATTTAAAAAAAAGTTGCTTATTTTCCAATTGTTGACTTTGAATAAGTTATTCGAATAACAGCTAATTTGAAGTGTTTTATTAACTGTTAATAAAATATAGTGTTACACGTCTCAAATGGGCCAAAGATGTTATTACACGATAACACGATTCATAATTTAAATATCGGTATGGAGAACCATACATGACTTCCATGTTCTAAGATTTATATTTAAAATCATTTACAAAATGAAATGTTTCCATAGAAACTACATCTTACCACTTATTGCTTCATCCTTAACCACAGTACTGTGGTCACTAACGTATACCACCACACGTTATCGCACTCGATTTTCACTGACGATGGCAGTCGACAGCACTGCCGAAACGTCTGATTTTGCAGAAGACATTGGACTACGGCCAAACAGGCCGGGAAGGAATTTTAACAACAAACTACTACTTTGTTGCCGATAACGTATTACACATATAAAAATTATCCCCTCCCCCTTCAACTATAATTTTCATTTATAGAAAATTACCCCCACCCAGTTCAACTAGCCTCTTCATTTATAGATATTTCATCTACGTTTCTACAGCGGATTATTAAGATTTTCTTATCAGGATACTTTATCAAAATTAAGTACTTTACTCTTGTTACAACAGAAAATGTTTCAGGTAAACTGCCCTTTCCCCGAAACCGATCTTTACCAAAATCAATAGGCCTTGAGTCTTCTACAACTCAGGTACATATGTAAAATATTACTTTATTCTGTTTGAATTTACGGCAGTTATCGTTCGTCATAGAAAAAATTAAGTTTGTTATCACATAAAACGTTTCTGGAAAAACAACCCCTTTCTCTTAATTGATCTTCACCAAAATCAATAGGTATTGAGTCCTCTACAATTAAGGGATGCATGCAAAACATTATTTGATTCTGAAGAATTGTTCATGATATCCGGGCTGTTTGGCCGTGGTCCATGGTTTATAACAAAACCAAACGTTTCGGCAGCTCCACTGGCTGCCATCATCAGTGGTATAAAAATCCTGCACGCCGGGTGTTTACGTACAGGCCCACAGTACTGTGGTATAGGCTAAAGCTGTCCTGCATTTGCATTTGCATTGAATAGTGGGGCGTCTTTGCACCCATGGCTTATTACAGCTTCCGGGACGTGCCCGATGGCTGTCAGAAGAAAACAGTGCTGGACTTTGAAAAGTAAGGTTTCCTAATTTTTTCGGGAGGGACACGCCAACCAGTTAACTGAGAAGGCGGCGGAAATTGCATTGCATTATGGATGCGGGGTGTCTTTGCACCCGTGGCTTGATTGCAGCATCTGGATCGTGTCCAATGGCTGCCAGAAGTAAACATAGTGCTGGTACATGTCGACTGGTTACCTAAAACTGGAAAAGGAAACCGCCAACCAGTTAACTGAGAAGGCGGGGGAGTATAACTTTTATTTGTTTAATGCACTGCCGCTGGTACCGATTCGAGCAACAGATGTTGCCCGTTTCAAGTCCAGTCAGCAGACGCCCTGAAGGCGGAGAGCCTCCGTGCCAGTGATTGATGACAGCGACAAGCAGCCGGCTCAGCGTGCTAGGAGGTGGACAGGAAGGAGAGAAGGACAGTATGGTGAAATACTCTGGTCTAGGACTGATGATTACTTGTTTTTGTTTAATTTAAAGAGGATGGCGTTATGGCGGGTCATCAAGAAGCGCCCGAGGGCGCTTGACCCGAATGGGCGGTGGTGGTTCTGATGCACTGATGGTTCGTAGGTACGGGAAGGTGGAGGTCGAGGCTTTAGCAAAGAGAGTTAGAGCCAGCGACCGGACAAAGGAAGTCAAGGTAGGAACACGGAGACCCCTTCGAATCACGTTTCCTTACAAACCAAGGGGACCCCGTCAAGGATCGGAGTGTTCGGGACTGGAAAGCTTCCAGCCTACATCTGTTGGTGGCGGATAAAAGAGACCACCAGGCAGGTGCCGCATAGGTCAATACAGACCTGAGGAATAGTAGATAGATGGTAAGTTTCGTGCGCATGGCCAGGCGGCTGCGACACGAGAGGAAAGGAGATAATTTGGCTCGGACGCCGCGAGCCTTGGCAAGGGTTTCCGTCACGTGGGCGTTGAAGCAAAGGCGACGATCTAGCCGAACGCCTAAATACTTCACCGATTATTTGTAGGCGATGGGTCTCCCTGCTAGGAAGAGGGGCTGGCGTCGGGAGATGGACTTACGGGTGAAGCAGATCGCCTCGGATTTCTCCGTGTTGATCGTCACCCGCCATTTCCGTAGCCAGTCCGGAAGCTGGTTCAACTGACGCTGCAGCTTTGTACTCGCAAATCGCGGGGACAGGGAGCTGCAGTGATACATAGCATCGTCAGCGAACAAAGACAACGTGACTCCGGGCAAGACAGGCAGGTCGTTCGTGTACACAAGGTACAGAACGGGGCCGAGGACAGATCCATGAGGTACGCCGGCGGCGACAGGTCGAACTGTAGAACAGGACCCGTCGACGCTCACCCTGAAGGTTCGGTCGCTGAGATACGACCGGAGGAAAAACACTATGGTCGATGGTAGAGGGGAATTGGCAAGTTTGAAGAGAAGACCTTCGTGCCAGACTTTATCGAAGGCCTTGCTCACGTCCAACAGTACGGCGGCCGTAGCCGCTCGCCTGTTGGTGGCGTCAGACAAGTGCGTAACAACGCGGACCAATTGAAGCGTGGTCGAGTGCTCTCTGCGAAACCCGAACTGTTCGCTGCGGATGAAACCATCTAGCAGCGGCGAGATGCGAGCCAGCAGGAGACGCTCGAACACCTTCGAGATGACTGGCATGAGAGAGATTGGACGATAGCTTTCAGGAAGCATGCGCGGCTTGCGAGGCTTCGGAATCATTACGATGTTGGCTGATTTCCACAGGCGGGGAAAGTACTGTAGCCGGAGACAGGAGTTAAACAGCTCAAGAACGAGGTCAACGCCTGAGGCCGGGAGATTTTGTAGAGTAGCGGCCCCGATCCGGTCAGGACCGGGGGCGCGACGGCGATTTAGTCGGCAGATAGATGAAACTAGTTCATCCCTGTCGAACGGGAGGGCTGGGATTTCGGGAGGGCGTGAAAAATGTCCAGATAGGAAGTCACGGACTTCTGCCGAGTGGGCAGGGTCCGAGACGCCTTGGTGAACAGTAAATTGCACCTCCATGCAGTCGGCGAAGACCTCGGCCTTGCCTTCTGATGAAGATACAACCCCGTTCGGAGTTTCAAGTGGGTTGCGAGTTCTCTTCTCGCGGGTCAGTCTACTCGCCGCTCTCCAGACGGAGGCGTGGTCGACTTCAAGAGACTCAAGGTATGAGTCCCATCGATCAGAGTTTACGTCCCGCAGTAGCTGCTGGACGTAAAGAGACTGGGCCTGAAAGCGCCTTTTGACGCCGGGATCACGGGTTCTTTGCCATCTGCGGCGGAGATTGCGCCGTAGCCAGATGGCGTGGAGTACTTCCGCAGGTAAGGCCGATTTACGATGATTCACCTCGAGAGTATATGTGTGTCGATCCATGACACCTTGGACCAACTCCTGAAGATGAGTGGCTCGGAGATCCAAATCGTCACAAGTGACGATCGGGTCCGCGGGGAGTGATGGTAACCGCCGTGAGAGCTCATCATGGTAGGAGCGCCAGTTGACTCTCCTAACAATCTGAGCGGGAGGTCGGGGTGAGGACGACAGCTCACGGGCAGTTATAAAAAGGGGATTGTGATCGGATGAGAGATCCGACACTGACGAGACCTGGATGTGATGGGTCACGTCCTTGGCTATGACAATGTCAAGGACGTCCGGTCGATGACCGGAAAAGGGGAAGTGAGTAGGGTCTTCTGGGCCGATGACTTGAAGTCCGCGGGGAGTGATGGTAACCGCCGTGAGAGCTCATCATGGTAGGAGCGCCAGTTGACTCTCCTAACAATCTGAGCGGGAGGTCGGGGTGAGGACGACAGCTCACGGGCAGTTATAAAAAGGGGATTGTGATCGGATGAGAGATCCGACACTGACGAGACCTGGATGTGATGGGTCACGTCCTTGGCTATGACAATGTCAAGGACGTCCGGTCGATGACCGGAAAAGGGGAAGTGAGTAGGGTCTTCTGGGCCGATGACTTGAAGTACCGGGTCGTCGGAGACGAACCGATACAGAGATTTTCCGTAGGCGTTGGCTACTCTGCTGTTCCAGGAGGGATGCTTGGCATTTAAGTCGCCGGCTACAATGGTTGGTAGGGGATGATCGAGGAGAGCGTCCCACTCCTCGGGCGGTGGAGGTAGCCGCAGGCCGGGCCGGAGATACGCCGCAACAACGCGCAACTCCGATCCGCCAGCGTCTATCGCCACCGCACAACCTTCAACTAGAGATGTATCTAATGGGGGTAGTGGCCTGTGGGATATCCGCCTGTGGACTAAGACGGCTGTCCCCCCCGAGGGGCGACAGCCAGGCCGTTGGGGACGATCCTGACGAAAACAGATGTAAGATGGCAGGTTGAAGGTATGGTAGCGAGCCAGATGAGTCTCGCAAAGGAGGACGACATCAGCGTCGTACTCCGTTACGAAAGTCATCAGTTCAGATCGTCGAGGGACTACCCCATGGGCATTCCACGCAACGATCCTAAGACTCCTAGCCATTCAAAGGAAGAAGAGGAAAGAGGGTAGACAGTGATTGAAACACCAGGGCGAGAACCGTGGTTGTATCTGGAGCAGACCTGATGTTGTTTACCAAAGTTTCAGCCCAGGCAGTCAGGGGGTCCACCGGGGCCCGGGAAGATTCCCGAGATTCCGGAAGACGGACCTGGCTGGCCTCGGCCGGTGTTGCAGATGGCGCAGGGCTCGGGGACGGACGTGAGGTCTGCTCAGTTGGGAGCTTAGGTTGATGGCTGGGGGCGGGCGGGGCCCGCTGAGGTTTTACAGGCAAGGCCTGTGGAACTTGTCGCTGACGGCGACGAGTGCGCTTCGGTTTGGAGCTCCGAGGAGCGGAAGGCGGGACTGATGTAGCGGCCACAGCCGCGTATGAAGGGCCGGGCGCTCCGGCAGGCGCCGGGACAGAGGGGACTGCAGGCGGCGCCGAAACGTCGACTGCAGGCGGAACTGGGGCCCTGGGAGCAGCCGGAACTGCTGCCGGGGCCTGAGATGATGCTCCGGAGAGAGGTGGGAAGGCCTCTCTGCGGTTAGGGAGGGGACCTGCAACACGGCCTGCCTGCGCGCCAGGGCGAGCAGGAGTCCGCTGCAGCTTCATGGCAGATATAAAGTCTCTACATCCTCTATAGCTAGCCGGATGGTCCCCGCCGCAGTTGCAGCAAATGGCCGTGAACCCCGTCTTGGGCTTATCACACCCACGATGAGGCTCAGTACACCGCACGCAACGCGGAGGGTGATTACAGAACAAGCTGGAGTGGCCAAACCTCTGACAGTTAAAACACTGCGAGGGGCCTGGCCGCGGGTCGAAAGTACGAACTTGCACCCGAAGGTGCAGGAAGTTTTGGAGGCCATAGACCTCCTCGAACTGGCCTACTTTGAGTAGTTTCACTAGGAAACTATTCACAGGACGGCGATCTTCCCCCTTGCCAGCATGCAGTACACTTACCGCCGTCGGCGAATAGCCTAAAGCGACAAGCTCCTGCCTGATGGTATCGGGGGCGGTCCAGGAAGGAAGTCCGGAGAGAACAACTTTAATTTCGCGCTCTGAAGGAAGCGCGAAAGTGTGGAAGGAGATCTTCCGATCGGTAAGAAACTGTTGGACCGATCGGAAGTCCGGGACTGTTGTGGCCGCAATTCGAAGCGAGGAGCCTTGGCACCTGGCCTCGAGTTTGGCCGAAGGAAGCAGATTCTGCAGGGAACGGAGAATTTCCCTATAATTGCGATTGTCGGGAAGCGGCGGAAATTTTTTCAATTTTATATTTATAGAGGTTCCGGGTCATGGTAACACTGCCGCCGGTCGCGGGGCGAACGGCAGATGCCGCACGCACCCGGCCCGGCATGCAGGCGCCTTGTAGCGCCGGTCGTTCCCCGCGAGGCAGGGAACCGCCGTGTCTTTGGCATCGGTAAAAGCGCCAAGCAGTTTGCAAACCAACATACTTGGGGAAGGTATCTGACTGAATAGGAAGGTAACAAGGAAATAGAATTGCTTGGGAACCTAAGTTACTGCTGCCATGCTACCTGTACTTATAAATTCAGCAAAGTCCCACGTACAGGTAAAAATGACACCATCAGCCAATCACAATGAAGATGGTGTATGATTGGCTCGCACCAAGCTATGCCATTAGTTACTTGTTTTCCGAGAAGTACTGTGGGGAAGGCTGCTGATTTCCCGCGATGCTACCTATGCTAATTGTTATACTAATTTCAACCCCGCACAGGTAAGAACAGCATCATCGGCCATGCTGTTGGGGAGTCCACTCAGTCCTGTGGTGGCGAACTCTTATATGGAAAGGTTCGAGCAGCGGGCAATTTCATCTTTTCCGTTGAAGCCGAGGTGCTGGTTCCGGTATGTTGATGACACATTTGTTATCTGGAGCCATGGGGAGGATGAACTCGGCAGGTTCGTGACACATCTCAATCAGGTTCACCCACGGATACAGTTTACCATTGAGAGGGAGACCGACAATCAGCTGGCTTTTCTGGACGTGTTGGTCCTTAGAAGGACCGATGGCAGCCTCGGACGTAAAGTTTATAGAAAACCGACGCACACTAACCGCTATGTCCATAAACAGTCAAACCACCATCCCAGCCAGAAGAGGGCGGTGTTGAAGACCTTGGTGGACCGGGCTAGGAGGATATGCGAGCCCCGGTACCTCGATGACGAGCTGCGCCACCTCGAACTAGCGCTGCAGGCCAATGGATATTCCGTCGGGGAGGTGAGACGAGCGGTCCGGCCGAGAAGAACAGCCAGGCCGGAAGTGAATTCACGGGAGACCGTCGGTTTCGCGGCGTTGCCCTACATGCATGGGGTGACGGACCGCATTGGTAGGCTGCTCAGTCGGCACGGTGTGAGGCCAATATTCAAGCCGACAAGGAAGATCCACCAGTTCTTGAGGCCGACGAAGGACGTCCGAGACCCGCTGTCATCGTGCGGTGTGTACGGAGTTCCCTGCTCATGCGGCCAGGTGTACATTGGTACCACGAAGCGCAGCGTCCGCACACGCGTGGGTGAACATAGCCGTTACTGTAGATTGGGACAGCCGGAGAAGTCTGCCGTAGCCGAGCACGCGCTCGCCAATGCCGACCATCGGATCCGTTTCGGCGGATGACTCTTGTCGGCGGTGAGTGATTACTTCCCTCGTCTTCATATGGAGTCCGTCTTGATTCAGAAGCATGCTGCGATCGCTATGAATCGGCGGTAGCATATAGCATCATAGTAGCGGGGCGTCTTTGCACCCGGTGCATGACTGCAGCATCTGGGTCAAGCCCAATGGCTGCCTATAGATATACATAGTTCTGGTTCTTCGACTGGTGCCTAAAACAGGAATGGACAACCGCCAACCAGTTAACTGAGAAGGAGGGAGAAAGGTTTTTTAATTTTTATTTATTTAAAATTTTTGCAATCAGTAGGCACTGCCGCATGAACGGGTTCGGATGACAGATGTCACCCGTTCACAGTCCCGCGTGCAGACGCCGTGAGGCGTCGGTCGTTCCCCGCGAGGCAGAGAGCCTCCGTGCCAGTGATAGCGCGTAGCAGCGGCATTCAGCGCGGTCGGCATACTAGGAAGGGAGGAAGGAAACAGCTTTGCAGGTAAATTCTGGGGCATGGGCAGATAGTGAATATGCAAATTGAGGTTTAGGCAGTTTGCTTAAACTTATGGCGGGTCATCGAGAATCGCCCGAGGGCGTTTGACCCGGACAGGGGGAGGTGGTTGCGTGGTGCTGATGGTCCTGAGGTAAGGGAAGGAAGAGGTCTCAGCTGCGGCAAAGAGAGTCGCAGCTAATGACCAGACAAAGGCTGAGAGAGTAGTAACTCGTAGTCCTATGAATCGGCGGCCAGGTCAGAGCTGTTGGGTTGTGCGTCGTGAGACGACCCAATGGGTTCCTAGTACCGAGCCTCCGGTAGGGGCTCCTGCCTAGTGGTCCTGTCCAGACGGAATATTGATTAATTAATTTTTATTGGTCGCTACAACGACATGCTCGTACTAGGTCGACTAGTACAGTATTTGTCGAGGCCGTTTCCAAGATTCACCTGGATGTGTTCGGTACCTGCCAAGGCCAGCTATGAGTGGGTTTGTCTGGGTCCTCGCAGCTCGGACGTAAAATTTACGTGCAAGTCGCCTTGCGGTGTCATCCAAGGAGCGGACACAGAGTCCTCTTCTCAGGAGACGAGAAGAAAACCGATAGGGGACTTTGGCCGCTAGCCGAAGACCTCTATCGAGAACGCTTTGCAACCTTCTTTTATGAACGGTTGCGAGGTAACCCCAGACGGGAAGAGCATAGGTAATGATCGGCAACAGATACGCGTTGACGATCAACTTACCCAGCTTGCGGGTCATAGCCTTGTTGACAAGTATCGGAAACAGTTGCGCGAGACGAGCGGACGCTTTCTTTCGCATCGTCTCAGCGTGGGCACGCCAGGTGAGCCGACGATCAAGGTGGACACCGAGGTACTTTACTTCTCTCGACCAGGGCAAGTACGTTCTACCGAGTCTCACTCGGCCTCGTGGTTCTTTCCGGCGCTTTGTGAATAGCACCGCGGAGCTCTTGGTTTCGTTGACGGCAACTTTCCAGCTTTCCGTCCACGTCGAATACGCATCGAGTGCGCGCTGAAGTCGTGGGATAGCAAAGTCTGCGTTCCGATCGGCGGTATAGACCACCGTGTCGTCGGCAAACAGAGCCATCTGGACTCCAGGCTCTCTGGGTGCGTCGTTGACATACACGGAGAACAGGAGAGGCCCTAGCACGCTACCTTGAGGTACCCCGGCTGTAATGCGTCTCTCGAAAGAGACATGGTCGTCTATTCGCACGCAGAAAGTCCTCTCCGTCAGAAAGCTAACAATCAAGCGAAGGTAGCAATCTGGGAGTTGGATTTCCCGGAGCTTGAACAAGAGCCCGTCATGCCAGGCACTATCAAAGGCCTTTTCCACATCTAGGAAACAGGCGACAGTCTGCTCTTTCCGACACCCGGCGCCCGTGATGTATTCCACCAGTCTCATCAGCTGATGAGTGGTGGAATGCCCCACACGGAAGCCGAACTGTTCGGGGACCAGTACATCGAAATTTCGTAGATGGTCTAGTACTCTCCGTTGTACGAGACGTTCAAGAACCTTTGACGTGGCTGACAGTAGACTAATGGGCCGGAGGTTGCCGGGACGGGAAGCATCCTTTCCCTGCTTCGGGATCACTATGACCGTCGCCTTACGCCATTTCTGGGGAAAATAGGCCAGTCTAAGACACGCGTTGAACAGCGCGACCAAGAAAAGTACTCCTTGCTCCGGGAGTCGAGTAAGAGCGGCGTTCGAGACGCCGTCCGGGCCAGGAGCTTTTCTCGGCACGAGTTCAACGAGCCGATCTGTGACCTCTTCCCTAGTAATGGGTTCGGGCTCCGAAGTGATCGGAAGAGACAGAAAGTCGTCCACTTCGTTCTCGACTTCTTCATCGAAGTCCCAGTCCATGGGCGGGTTAGGAGCGAACTGTCGCTCGAAACACGCGCCCAAGTACTCGGCCTTCGCCTCCGGACGAGCCAGGATTTGACCAAAGGGCCCAACAATGGCCGGGATACGAGGCCGGCGCCTCTTCCCTACCAACGCCGAAGGTATCCGGTAAGGGCTACTTTCGTCCGATCCGTCCCCGGCTTGGGCCGCGGCGAGTTCCCAACAGCGTCTCCGGTAGGCCTGCATTTCACGACGTAAAATGCCGGTCGCCCGGTTGTACGCTGCCTTGTCGGCCGGATCACGGGTCCGCTGCCAGCGTCTCCGGAGGCGATTTCTCTCGCAAGCGAGAGCACTCGTCTCCTATGGGATCCGCTGCCAGTGAGGCGTGACGCCAGGCTTCATCCTGGAAGACGCGTCGATCGCAGATACGACAGCCTCGTCAAACGCGGCAACTGCCTCGTCAAACGCGGCAACTGCCTCGTCAAACGCGGCAACTGCCTCGTCGACTTGGCGGACGGTTTCGAGTGGTCCCGCCTCTGGCAATCGGCGACTTAACGCCGGGCCATAGCGGTCCCATTCTACCACCTTCCTGACATCTCTGCGTACGACGTGCTGGGTAGCGACGTGTATCAAGATGGGGAGATGATCGGACGATAGTTCCTTTAGCGCGGATACGTGGACCGGGCAGTCAATTCCTTGAATCACCGCTATGTCCAAGACATCGGGAGCCGCGTGGCGTTGTGAGGGGTAGAACGTAGGTTGGGTAGGCCCAATCACTGTTATCCTGCGAGAATCGGCAAACCTGCGTAAACGTTTCCCGTTTGGGGCAGTCAAGCGACTGTTCCAATCGCGATGTTTACAGTTTAGGTCGCCGGCCATGATGACCTTCCTGTGTGCATCGAACGCGACAGCTAGATCGGAGTGAAGGAGCTCTTTTTGCGGCGGTTTATGCGCCGCGACCATCTGTACGCCGCCTAGAGTGTTTAACAACTCCACAGCGGTGCCTTCGAGGTGAGTCATTGCAGGCAAGACGATTCGGTGATGCTCGAGATTGAGCCTCACCGCGACGGCAGTACCGCCACCAGCAGTGCCCGGTCTGTCGTTTCGATAGCACACATAGTTGGCCAGTCGTAACCGACTCGCAGGAGTCAAGTGGGTCTCATTGAGAAGCACTACATCGGGTTTGAGTCGGGCCAGTAATTCTTGGAGTTCCTGGATCTTGTTGGACAACCCGTTGGCGTTCCAGGAAAGAATCGAGAGATCTCGTTTGAGGACCCGACTCATAGAAGACCTACACAAGTGGCGGCTTCCACCAAGAGCATGAATCTCTCGGTTATATCGGCAGTCTCCAAGCGGGAGCGGATGGACCTGAAGGTCTGGGCAACTTTGTTAAGATCGAACTCAGCAAGGAAGTTGTGGACGACCTGGTAGTCGTCAGGTACGGGTTTTGAGGCAGATTGCCCGGAGACTGTGTGCGCATAAGAGCGCCGAGGCTTGTCAATCGGGGGATTGGTGGAAGCCAGGGGTTTCTTAGGGCCAGGTGTAGCGCCTCTAGCGGAGGTGCTAGGAAGAGGGACAGATGCGATTGCGTCGGACTTCGCGCGCTGTGCAGGCTGTCTGGACTGTGCGGCCGCGTTGGCAGGAGCCCGGGAACGAGCGCCACGGGGCTTTCTATGCCGCTTCTTTTTGCCTGCGTTAGGAAACCGCGGGGGCGGGAGGTCAGGCGAGGCTGCTTTTAAAGCAGGGGCAGGATTCTCCGGTGCTGGGGAGGGTTGAGTATTCTCAGGCTCCACAACCGAGATGTTTTCTGTAGGCTGGGTGGTCTCACTTTTAGATGCCACGAGGTTTCGGCGCTTCTTCGCCATAGGTGGGACAGGGGCTTGTGAAGGAGCCTGAGTTGGAGTTGCCTGCGCTGCAGGTGTTTGCTTCGGGCCTTTGCTGCGTTTACGTTGCTTGTTAGCAACTGCGGCGAAAGACACGGCAGCCGTAGCAGGAGGCGAAGGGCCTGGCTGCTCGGTTGCAGGTCTGGAACCAGCTCCCGGATGCCTCGGTGGTGGCAGGCGCCCTTTCGGCTTTCGCCGCTCGAGCTCCCTCTGAAACACCGGACATGGCCGGTAGTTGGCGGGGTGACTTCCGCCGCAGTTGATGCACCTTTTGAAAGCAGGTGCATCGCAGTGTTTACTTGCGTGAGGTAAAGAGCACCTCACGCACGCCGGAGCGTTAGAACAGGTCTCTGAGTGGTGCCCGAAGCGTTGACACCTATAGCATTGAGGCAGAGCCCCGGGAGCGCGGCTTCTTTCCACTTTTACGCGGAATCCAAAAAGCCGCGTAAGAGAGAGTAGGCTTGCGCCTGCTTCGCTATTCTCCGCCATGATGCGGACCAGAGGGATTGGACGCCTTGGTCCGGCAAGAGCAAACACTCGATGTACCGCGCGAACTGGATAGCCCAGCTCATCGAGGATTTCCTCGATAGGAGATTCCACGTCCAAGCCTCTGAGGATAAACGACAGAGGCTTCACGTGTTTGGGCGAGAAGGTGTGGTACTGGAATTGTTGGGATTCCACGTACGCCACGACACTGCGGTACACGTCCATTCCTCGGACAACGATCTTGACTGTATCGCCCCCAAGAAGCTTCAAGTCGACGTTGGCCGGGGAAAGTCCGGGAGCCACTATCAATCGCCGGTAAAAATCGGTGACATTGTTCACGCCGTGGACGTAAACGGGCGGGATGCGACCAGAGGCCGGCGGTGTTTGGGCACCCGGCCCCGGCCCCGGGCCGGATTCGCCATCGGCGGGGACAACTTCCATGGCGGACGCCGAGGAAGAGGTTGAGGAGGACCGGTTCCGCCTCGGTTTCTTAACCGGGCGCCCCAGTGGCCCAACCGCCACGCAAGCGTCGGTCTCGTCACCGGGCAGCGGAACCGACCGGGGATCGACTTGGTCCGCTTCCAACAGCGGAGAACACGGCGAATCGCTCGTGTGGGGCGGGGCACTTCCGCCGCAGTTAATGCACCTTTTAAAAGCTGGTGCGTCACAGTGTTTACTGGCGTGAGGTAAAGAACACCTCACGCACGCCGGAGCGTTAGAACAGGTCTCTGAGTGGTGCCCGAAGCGTTGGCACTTGTAGCACTGAGGCAGAGCCCCGGGAGCGCGGCTTCTTTCCACTTTTACGCGGAAACCAAAAAGCCGCGTAAGAGAGAGTAGGCTTGCGCCTGCCTCGCTGTTCTCGGCCATGATGCGAACCAGGGGAATTGGACGCCTTGGTCCGGCAGGAGCAAATACCCGATGTACCGCGCGAACCGGATAGCCCAGCTCGCGCAGCTCATCAAGGATTTCCTCGAGAGGAGAGTTCACGTCCAAGCCTCTGAGGATAAACGACAGAGGCTTCACGTGTTTCGGGGTGAAGGAATGGTATTGCAGGTTGGCGGATTCAACGAACGCCATGACGCTGCGGTACTCGTCCATTCCGCGGACAGCGATCTTGACAGTGTCGCCCCCAAGGAGCTTCAAGTCAACGCTGGCCGGGAAAAGTCTGGGAGCCACTATGAGTCGCCGGTAAAAACCGGTGACGTTGTTCACGCCGTGAACGAACACGGGCGGGATGCGACGAGTAGCCGGCGGTGCTTGGGCAGCGCCGGGCACAGTGGGCCCCGAGCCGGATTCGCCATCGGCGGGGACAACTTCCATGGCGGACGCCGAGGAAGAGGTTGAGGAGGACCAATTCCGCCTCGGTTTCTTAACCGGGCGCCCCCGTGGCCCAACCGCCACGAAAGCGTCGGTCTCGTCACCGTGCAGCGGAGCCGTCCGGGGATCGACAACTTGGTCCGCATCCATAGCCGGAGAACACGGCGAATCGCTCGTGTGGGGCATGGAGGAGGCGAGCGACTGCGTGGTCGTTGACGCGCCCGAAACGGGCATTTCCGCCAACGAGCGGGAGGTTCGCCGACCAGAGGCAGCCAGGCTGCCTCCGGCGGTAACCAGGGACCTAGGGTCCGGCCCGAGCCGGATCGCAAGCGGGACTGAAACGCTCAGGCTTACTATGAGCTGGGCAAATGACCGGCTTCGTTGGATACCTCTCCTTACCAAGAGAGGTGTCCACCGGCCTCTTTACCTAGGCGATATCCAAGCTCGCTTACCACTGGTGGAGGCTCGCAAGGATCGTCCTAGGCAGCGCTACCTAAGAGCCTGAGCGTCAGCGGGCTAGATGCGCTGCGCAACCTTAAGCTCTGGCAGGCTGGAACTCAGTTCACCAGCCAGCTGAGTTGTAGTCTTCTGTCTTCTAAGGCCTGTTGATGTTCAGCAAGCAGGGCAGCAGATGTAGAATGGCTGTCCTCGGCAATTCGAAGGCAGCAGGGCAGCAGCTGTAAACAGCGACAAAGCTTCCGAAGTCGTCCAGAGAGAGCTGATCCAAGAGAGCAGGTCCTTCCAGATCGAGCAGCTGAAGTGAAGTGTCTGTCTGGACGGACCGGACCGACTGATGTGTGAATCGGCGGTCCAGTGGTCCAGTGGTGTACGGAGCAGCAGCTAGTCGTGCTCCGGTGGTCGCAGTGTCCGGGTGATACCCGATGACTGCATGTTGCCTTGCTATTACCTTGGCTAGCGATCTCGCGCGTTCAAAGGAATGGAACCTCCATCAATTTTATTTTGGAGGGACAGGATGTTCGATTTTTCTTGGACTCTGGGACCTCGAAGAGACCCGTGACGGCTGAATGGGGGAGACCTCGAAGACCTTTCGCTTGAGAAGCAGGAATTACCCTCCCACAACGGGTAGGGCGCCCCTAGCCGCTCAGGAAAAGTCTCCGAGGGCTGCCAAGCGGCAATGTCGGCGCACGGGAGAGAGCGTAGGAGGAGGCAGCGTCCACCAGAGGTGGCACTAAGCACACCTAGGGCGAGCGCAGACCCCCCTCTAGTCTGTCGCCGAGCGCCAGCACGGACAAGAGAAAGAAGGAAGGAGGAGGAGCGTGAAAATACTCAAGGTCGGGGGGATTGGGCAGAGGTTCTGTAACTGCTTATGGGGGGTCGTCGAGCAAAGCTCGGGGGCGTTTGTGTCGTCTAGGTGGTGGGCCGACATCTGTGCTCAGTCGACGGATGTGGGGATGGGTCGAGACATAGGCTCGGGAGAATAGGTTGAGGGCTAGGGACCGAACGAATTCGGTAAGTGAAGGAACCTTCAACCCTCGCCTGATGGCATCATTTCTGACAAACCAGGGAGAGTTGGAGATGTAGCGGAGGGCTCGGGATTGGAAAGCTTCCAAACGGGCGGCAACGAATGGGCTGAGTAGTACCCAAAAGGAGGGGGCTGCGTAAGTCAGGATTGCTCTAAGAAAGAGCAAGTAGATGGTGAGTTTAGTGCGCACAGGCACTGAACCCCGATGAGAGAGAAAGGGGAGTAGTTTGGCTCTGACGCCTCTGGCGCGCTGGAGACTCAGAGAGACATGAGGTGCAAAGCTTAAGCGTCGGTCAAGAGTGACGCCCAAGTACTTTACAGTCCGTTTCCACTCGATTGGGCTCCCTTCAAGGGAGAGGGACTGGCAGCGGGAAGTTAATTTATGAGAAAAGGCGATGGCCTCGGATTTCATCCACTGACCGCCATCCTCCACTTCCTTAGCCAGTCCGGAAGTACGGCGAGCTGACGTTGCACCAGGCCAGTTGCGAAATCAAGACTTGCTGAGCTGGCGTGGTACATAGCGTCATCCGCATAGAGCGAGAGAGTGACTCCAGGCTGAACAGGCAGGTCGTTCGTGTACACGAGGTACAGAACGGGGCCAAGGATAGATCCCTGAGGTACGCCTGCGGCGACTGGTCGGACGGATGAGTACGACCCTTCGACGCATACCCTAAAGATACGATCGCACAAGTACGATCGGAGATAATGAACGAATGAGGCATGGAGGGGGGAGTGGGCCAGTTTGTAGAGAAGGCCTTCGTGCCAGACTCGATCGAAGGCCTTACTCACGTCGAGCAATACAGCGACGGAGAACAGATGCTTGTTGTAGGCGTCCGTCAAATGGGTAACAACCCGAACGAGTTGAAGGGTCGTCGAGTGCTCCCTGCGAAAGCCGAACTGCTCCTGCCGAATGAAACCATCCAGCAGAGGCGCGTACCGACCGTGCAGGAGGCGCTCGAGTACCTTCCACGACGAGTCGATATGACTGGCAACAGTGAGATGGGTCGATGGTTTGAAGGGTCAATACGCAGCTTGCGAGGCTTGGGGATCATGATGATTTTCGCACGCTTCCACAGGCTGGGGAAGTATGAAGCCGGAGACATCCATTGAACAGCTCGTGGACCAAGTTGATGAGGCTAGGGGGAGCGTGTTGTAGCGCCACCGCTCCGATACGATCATCGCCGGGCGCCCTCTTAGGGCGAAGTCGACCAATAGCCGAGACAACATAGGCCCGGTCGAACGGGTCAGGGATGTCAGCTGGAGGGCGGGAAAAATATCCAGATAGGAAGTCTGCGACCTCGGCCGAGTGGACTTCAGCAAAGACTTCAGCAAAATGGTTGCGGCAAAGACTTCAGCTTTGCCGGCCGCGGAGTACACAATGCCGTCCGGTGATCTGAGGGGATGGCGGGTCCTTTTATCGCCATTAAGTCGACTCGCAGCCTGCCAGACAGACTCGGGCCGGACTTCAAGAGACTCGAGGTACGAGTCCCAACGATGTGCAGTGGCATCAAGCAGAAGCTGCTTGACAAGGTCAGATTGGGCGTTTAGCCTGCGTTTGATAGCAGGATCCCGGGTTTGTTGCCATCGCTGGCGGAGTTGGCGCCGAGTTTGGATGGCGAGGAGCACCTCTTCAGGTAGTTGAGACCGGCGATTTGTCTCTGGGACAAGATAGGTGTGTGTGTCCATAGCGGACGTAACGACTTCTTGAAGATAGTCGGCCATACGGTCCGCATCAGCCGTAGAGGCGATGGGGGCCGGGGGGTCAGATGGCACTGTTCGTTGGAGTTCGTCATAATAGGAGCGCCAGTTGGCTCTCCGTGGACGAGAGGGGGGTTGGAGAGGTGTGTCCAACAGGGGACGAACAGTGATAAGTACCGGGTCGTGGTCGGACGAGAGGTCCGATACAGCACTTACAGTGATAGGAGTGGCCAGGTCCTTGACAATGACAATGTCAAGGACATCCGGAAGACCCCTAGTGGGCCCGTGGGTCGGTGAGTCAGGACCAATCACTGAGACCTGCAGATGACGCTGAACGTAGCTGTAGAGCGAGCGGCCACGCGGGTTCGTGACACGGCTGTTCCAAGAGGGATGCTTGGAGTTGAAGTCTCCGGCAGCTATAGTAGGTAGTTCGTGGTCGAGGAGGGCGTCCCACTCCTCAGGCGGCGGAGGCCCTCCGGGCCCGGGGGGAAGGTACGCCGAAATTAGGCGAACCTCCCGATCCCCGATCCAGAGGGCCACCGCCGTCGTCTCCAAATACCTAGTATCTGGAGGGGGTAAGAGACGATGGGCAATGCGCCTGTGGACGAGAGTAGCAGTACCCTCGCTGGGACGAGCGGGGGGTTGTAGCCGGGGCCTATCCGTGCGATATGTAGTGTACGCCGGAAGCTGAAAGGAAGCAGCAGGGGTAAGGAAAGTTTCGGAGAGTAGGATGACATCTAGGTCATATTCAGTGGCAAAGTTAGCCAATTCGGGTCGGCGAGACGGAACGCCACACGCGTTCCATGCCACCAGCCGAAGAGGCCTAGACATTGAGAGGCAGGAGGGTCATGAGGGAGGTGAGAATGGTGACTAGCAGAGACTGGACGTTCTTGGCAGCCAAGATTTGAGGGATGAGGGTCTCAACCCAGACACGCAAACGATCGGCAAAGGTCGGGTCCGAGGACCCTTCCTCCGCCGATGGCGCCTGCGGCGTGGGCGGGGGCACTCGATACATGATACCATTATCGGGCCGAGGTGTAGTTGTAGGCTGCCGAGGCTCTTTGGGAGCTGGGGCAGATGCTGACCTAGTTGCAGCGCGCTTGTGCTGCATGAGGATGGTGGTCGATGACTTTTTCTTCTTTGGCGCGGGTTGCTTTCGCGACGAGGCCAAAGGAGGGAAAGATGCATCGGAGGCGGCGGCTGCCGCGTAACTGAGCGCTCCGGCAGGCGCTGGGCAGGTCGGGTGGACTACAGCGGCTGCAGGCGCAGACGAGGTAGCCGGAACTGGGGCCGCCGGGGCGGCAGATGCAGGGGCTGAGGGTTTCTTGGGGGCAGGTGGGATAGGCTTTTGGGCCTTGGTGATGCGCTTTAGGGCGTCATGATAGTGTTTGCACTGGCGAGAGCTTGCCGGGTGTGGTTCACGACAGTTTGCACACGTGGCAGTGGCGGTACGTTCACGAGGACAATCGCCCTTGTGATGACCTTCACCACAACGAATGCAGCGTGTCGGGTAGTGACAATAGATACTGCTGTGCCCGTACCGCTGGCAGTTGTAGCACTGCTTGGGTCCGGGTTGGGACTCGAAAGCTGAAACTTTTACCCGGAGGTAAAAGAAAGAGTCTACCTGATATATGGCTTGGAAATTCCCTACTTTGAGGATTTTCACAAGGAAGGCATTTCTGGGAATGCGTCTGCCGGGGGAGAAGAGAGGAGTCACTGAGCTGACAGTAAAGCCCAAAAGTTCAAGGGCGTGAGAAATTGTAGGCACGGGAACATCGGCGGGGATGCCGATGATCTCGACCTTGAGTTCCCTCTCCTCCGGCAGGGCGTAGGTGTAATAAGGGATACCACGATCAGTCAGCAGTTTCTGGGCGAGCCGGAAACTGTCGATGGTCGTGGTCTCAATTCTGACGGAGCGGCCACCCTGACAAACTGCAGTCAGGGTATTCGCAGGAGCGGCCCGGTGAAGTCGTCGCATGACCTTATCCCAGTCAACAGGCCGGTCAAAGATCAGAGGCGGCAACCGCCGGGGCGGGGTAGGTATGGGGGTGGCCGTAGCGGGTCTATCCGTGGCAGGACCCAGCTGGGAAGACCGCCCGGACCCCGCGGAGTCGCCACTGTTTCGCCGTTTCCGGCTACTCACAGTCTGCCACTCCTCGGTGTCCATGCCACTCGTCCCAGCAGACAGTGTCGCGGGTTCGGATGGTAAAGGTTGCGCTAAAGCGCCAGGAGGGATTTCGTGGCCCTGAGAAGGACCGACGGGAATGTTGGGTGCGGCCATCGGCGAGGTTAACCTACGCCTAGGCTGGTGAGACTTTAGGGATCGCTAGCTGGGTAGTGAGGTATACTACTTAAAAGCTACAACACTTACCAGGCAACAGTCAGCAGCGGAGAACACCAAAACACCACTAACACCAAACACACGAGTTCACCACTGCCCGCACAATTGTAACACAGAGCACTAATTGAATTAAACACTTTGTGAAAGTTTCAGCTTGATAGAATAAGTAATTACTGAGTTATTGCACTCCAGACAAGCTGGAGCCAGTGTTGTGCAATGGAAAATTCCACACACAAGAGCAAAAAACGAACGCAGCCTACCTTGGCAACAGCTCAGGGTAGACTCTCGGCGGCCAGGTCAGAGCTGTTGGGTTGTGCGTCGTGAGACGACCCAATGGGTTCCTAGTTCCGAGCCTCCGGTAGGGGCTCCTGCCTAGTGGTCCTGTCCAGACGGAATATGGATTAATTAATTTTTATTGGTCGTTACAACGACATGCTCGTACTAGGTCGACTAGTACAGTATTTGTCGAGGCCGTTTCCAAGAATCACCTGGACGTGGTCGGTACTTGCCAAGGCCAGCTATGAGAGGGTTTGTCTGGGTCCTCGCAGCTCGGACGTAAAATTTACGTGCAAGTCGCCTTGCGGTGTCATCCAAGGAGCGGACACCGAGTCCTCTTCTCAGGAGACGAGAAGAAAACCGATAGGGGACTTTGGCCGCTAGCCGAAGCCCTCTATCGAGAACGCTTTGCAACCTTCTTTTATGAACGGTTGCGAGGTAGCCCCAGACGGGAAGAGCGTAGGTAATGATCGGCAACAGGTACGCGTTGACGATCAACTTACCCAGCTTGCGGGTCATAGCCTTGTTGGCAAGTATCGGAAACAGTTGCGCGAGACGAGCGGACGCTTTCTTTCGCATCGTCTCAGCGTGGACACGCCAGGTGAGCCGACGATCAAGGTGGACACCGAGGTACTTTACTTCTCTCGACCAGGGCAAGTACGTTCTACCGAGTCTCACTCGGCCTCGTGGTTCTTTCCGGCGCTTTGTGAATAGCACCGCGGAGCTCTTGGTTTCGTTGACGGCAACTTTCCAGCTTTCCGTCCACGTCGAATACGCATCGAGTGCGCGCTGAAGTCGTGGGATAGCAAAGTCTGCGTTCCGATCGGCGGTATAGACCGCCGTGTCGTCGGCAAACAGAGCCATCTGGACTCCAGGCTCTCTGGGTGCGTCGTTGACATACACGGAGAACAGGAGAGGCCCTAGCACGCTACCTTGAGGTACGACTCTCGGCGGGGCGAAAGCATCGCATTAAGTACTTTATGGCATGGCGCGATGCGAGCCTCTCACACACCTTCTTGTTTCTGATTGGCCGATGATGCTGTTCTTACCTGTGCGGAGGTTGAAATTAGTATAACAGTTAGCACAGGTAGCATCGCGGCAGCAGGGTCAGGGGCTGTGCGGGACGAAGGGCTTGCCCGTCGCCCGCTCGTGTACTACGTCCCGAGCTTCAAAAGAGCTCCTGCCGTAGGGACTACTGATGTTCTGGATTTAGGGTGTGGCCTGCTACCGGCCGTGGGTTGTCAATTAATTATTTAATTGAGGGTGAGTGTTCGCCGAGGCCGGGTCCAAGATTCTCCTGGCACAGATTGGTAGCGACCGAGGGCGCTAATGAGATGGTTGCCCTGGAATCGGGCGGAGCGACGATAGAATTTGCGGGACAGTGTCCGTATAGTGGCGTCCAGGGAACGGACACGCAGGGATTCACGGATGGTTTTGTTAGATGTCAGATAATGGGCTTTGCATGCCCAGCGCAATCCTCGGTCGAGGAGAGACTGAAGCTTTCGCTTATGGGTCTTGGCCAAGTAGCCCCAAACGGGCATCGCGTAGGTAACCATCGGCGCCACATACGTGGAGACGATAAGCTTCCCTAGGCGGCGGGTCATGGCGTTGCTGCATAGTATGGGTCTGAGTTGATAAAGACGATGGGCGGTCTTTCGGGCTACTTGCGCAGAGTGTGTCCGCCAGGTGAGACGTCGGTCGAGGTGAACCCCGAGGTACCTGACCTCTCGAGACCAGGGCAGAAGTGTGTCGCCTACGTAGAGTCTGTCGGGGAGCCTAAAGCGTCTGGAGAAGACTACTGCTGTGCTCTTGGCTGCGTTGATGGCAACTCTCCATTTCTCTGCCCACTCAACGTATTCGTCCAATTGCTCCTGGAGCCAGATAACGGCCGTCTCAGCACGACGATCGACAGCATACACTGCCGTGTCGTCGGCGAACATGGCCAACCTGGTGCCAGGCAACTTGGGCACGTCGTTGACGTACACAGAGAAAAGCAGGGGGCCCAAGACGCTTCCCTGAGGGACACCAGCAGTAATAGCCCTTTCCGAGGAAAGGGTGTTATCAACTCTCACGCGAAAGGTTCTGTTCCGAAGAAAGCTAGCAATCAGATGAAGGTAGCAATCCGGAAGCAGAATCTCCGTGAGTTTGTAAAGTAGGCCTGGATGCCAAACACGATCGAAAGCCTTCTCGACATCAAGGAAAACGGCGACGGTCTGCTCTCGCGAGCAACCGGCCTCGGCCACGGTCTCCACGAAACGCATCAATTGATGCGTCGAGGAGTGCCCAGCACGAAAACCGAATTGCTCGGGGACCAGAATATCGAACCGTTGAAGGTGATCCGTTAGCCGCCGCTGGACTAGTCGTTCGAAGACTTTCGAAGTGGACGACAGCAGGCTGATAGGCCGGAGGTTCTCGGCGAACTTGTGGTCTTTTCCCGGCTTCGGGATCATCGTGACCGTAGCCGAACGCCATTTCTTAGGAAAATAGGCGAATCGAAAGCAGGCATTGAACAAGTCGACCAGGAAGCGAACTCCCCGGTCCGGAAGTCTCTGTAGGGCGGTGTTGGTAACACCGTCCGGTCCAGGGCTCTTCCGGGGCCGAAGCGCTAAAAGCCTGTCCGTTACCTCTTCCACCGAAGTGGGTTCAGGTTCGGATGTGATCGGGCTGCCGAGAGAAGCCTCAACTTCGGCTTCTATCTCCTCGTCGGAGTCTGGGTCCCCGGACGGGTTAGGAGCAAATTGAAGCTCCAGGTACCCGGCCAGGAACTCTGATTTCTCGTCCGGCTTGGCAAGGGGATGTCCACCAGGCCCGTTGATGGCCGGGAGTGGAGGATTGCGCCTCTTCCCGGTCATCGCGGTAGGTATCCTGTAAACGGAGGAGTCCCCCTCCGGTGCATCATCTGCCATTTTGGCGACCGTAAATTCCCAGCAGCTTCGTCGGAAGGCCTGCAAGTCACGACGTACTTGCCGGCCGCCCGGTTGAAGCTGGCCTTGTCGTCCGGATCTCGCGTTCGCTGCCACCGTCTCCGAAGTCTGTTCTTCTCTAAAGCGAGAAGACGGACTTCTTCTGGGATCCGGTGATAATCGGGCGTGAGATTAGGCTTCATCCGTGAGCACACGCCGACGGAAGAGACCACGGCTTCATCGAACAAGGCTACCGCCTCGTCGATGTGCTGAGTGGTATCAAGCGGAACCTCCTCGGGAAGCCTGCGACAAAAGGCAGGCCCGAAGCGGTCCCACTCGACCACTCGTCGCGCTGCTCTCCCAATCGTGTGACGGGTAGGTACGTGCACCTCGATGGGACAATGGTCAGAGGACAGTTCCGTTAACACGGATACCTCAATCTGGTTGACAACTCCCTTGACAACTGCAATGTCTAGTATGTCAGGTCGGGCTCCAAGTCGGAGGGGATAGTGCGTCGGTTGTCCGGGTCCGTAGGCTCGTAGGTGGTGGTCGTGTAGGTACCTGCTAAGCGCCCTCCCGGATGGCGTAGTCAATCGACTACCCCATTCGGGGTGTTTGCAGTTCAGGTCACCTGCAAGAATTACCTTCCTATGCGCACTGAAAATTGCGGACAGGTCGGCGTCTAGAACTGGTTTGGTCGGCGGTTTGTAAGTCGAAACCAGGAGGACACCTCCGAGAACTCCGGAGAGTTCAACGGCTGTGGCCTCGATATTTTGGCGAGGAGGCAAGACCACGCGGTGATGTGCAATGCAACGTTTCACCGCTATGGCCGTACCACCCCCCGCGTTCCGCCCAGGTCTATCGTCCCTGTAAAACGCATAGTTGGGCAATCTCACGTTGTCATGTGCCCTAAGCCAGGTCTCAGAGAGGAGAAGCACGTCGGGCTTGCGACGGGCTAGGAACTCTCTAAGTTCCTCGAGTTTGGGCAGAAGGCTGTTGGCGTTCCACGCTATAATGGAAAGGTCGCGCTTAATGGAGGTAATTCTGTTAGCGTGGAGCATTACAGAAGACCTATGGCGGCTGCAGCTTCCGCGAGGAGGAGAAACTTTTCAGTCGGGTTCGCCGTACGAAGACGCTCCCGGATTGATCGATAAAGACGGGCCACTTCTTCGAGGTCATATTCCTCGAGGAAAGACTTTACCTCGGCAAGAGCTGAGGGGGATGTGGACGACGATGAAGCAGATGGGGCAGGGTCGCTGCGGGCGGCGGCAGCATAGCTGCGGGCTGAATTCACCCGAGATGTGTTCCTGGGTGGGCGCTCGGTCCTTTCAGCTGCAGGACGGGGCTCTACTCTGGACTGCCGAGCAACCCCAGCGCCGGAGCGCTGCGTTGGTCTGGTTTGTGGTTTCTGGGCAGGGGGAGCGGGAGCAGCGTTTTTCTGTTTCTTCTGCTTCTTCTTCTTCCTAGACTTGGGTTTGTAGCGAGCCGCAGGTTGGGGAGATTCAGACCTCTCAGGGACTGGCTCGACTACTTCCGGGGCAGGTTCCTCGTCCATTGGAACGGGCTGATCTAGGGTCGATGCTGGCGTAGCATGCTCTTCCCGAGCAGGTTGGGACGATGCACGTGGCTGAGCACGTGGGCGAGGTCGGGCGGGAGGTTGTGGCACAGATGAGCTGACCTTCTCCGGGAGACGGGGAAAGGCAGCACGATCCGGGACGACTGGAAGCTGCTGGCGGGCAGGAGGGTTGTTCCTGTCCGCAGCCTGCCTCAGATGCTGCTGGAAAACCCAGCATCCTCTGTAATTGGCCGAGTGAGGTTCGCCGCAATTAATACAAAAGCGGCGTCCCGCAGCCGGCAATTGACAGGCCTTGGTCGGATGCGGCTTTCCGCATCTGACGCAGACCTCTGCGTTGTGGCAGCTGTCCGAGCCGTGCCCGAACCGTTGGCAACGATGGCACTGCGGGACGTGGCCAGCTTCGCGGCTCTTTTCGACTTTTATTCTGAGCCCGCAAAGACTGGTCAGGCCCAGCAGTCTGTCTGCCTGGTCCCCCTTCAGGAGTATCACCCGGAGGAGGGGTAACTTTTGCCTGGGTCCATATGTGGTGTAGAGCCTAATGCTCTCCTTAATCGGGAAGCCGAGTTGGCGGAGCTCGTCCGCCACCTCGTCCGGATCGGTTTCCTCGTCCAGGCCGCGAATAATCAGCCGGACGTGAGCCGCCTTCTCATTGGTGAAGGTGTGAAATTGCAGACCATTTGCCTGTAAGAACAGGTAGACGGCACGGTACTCTTCGTCCGTCGCGCAGCTAACGCGCAGGCAGTCCCTTCCACGAAGAGACATCTGCACGTCCGCCGAGAGACGAACGCCGAGCCGGAGGCGTCTGAAAAAGGCAACGACGTTCTTGACGCCGTTGACGAACAAGGGTGGAGGGCGGCTTCGACGGGAAGGAGCATCCAGATCAAGCTCCGGTTCATCGGGGAGAAGAGTTTCCTCCGCTTTCCGCTTCTTCTTTGATGTCACAACTGTGAATGACGACCCAGGCGTGGGCTGGGACGCAGTACACGTCGGGGCAGGAGTACCCCTATTGACAGAGTTGGACCCGGCCGAGACCGATTGGTGGCCCTGAGAAGGACCACTGAACGATCCGACCGAGTCAGGGACAGGGTCGGGACCTACCGATGAGGCATTGGATTGGCCCTTAGCAGGACCATTCCGCTGCCCGGCCGCAACGCGACGGTCGCCCATCGCGTTTTGGCAAAGGCATTCGGGCCGAAGCCCTCCTACTGGGATACTGAACCCGCTTAGCGCCGGTATTGGAGGCCGCACCACGATTAAGCGAAGCGACCGACCGCTACCGGCAGGGACCTAACTTAGCCTACGCCAAGCTAAGCGGGCGATGCCTCCAAAAGCCGCGGGAAAAAACAGTAAATTAAGCTAGGCTTACCTGAAGCGATCCCACGAAGTAATCCCAACAGGTCCGGGGTTCGCGAAAGCCACAAACACCACACAGCACTAACACTGGTCCACTGCACTGCACTTAGCCGCCTTTTGGCACCGGGAGGCACACTACACACGGTAAAACACCAGCCGACACCAGACCGCGAACGGCTACTGCCGCCAAGAGACTCGCACACGCGCACACGAAAACTACCACGAACACAAGCCGAAGCAACCGATCTATCCGGACTAGTTGAGTCTGCTGCCACGCGGCCCTAACAAGGGACGCTGAAGGCGGTCGCACGACCCACTAATACGTGGCCGCAGCTAGCTTGGCTTCGCTCTTGATGTTACTGTACCGGCACTGCAGGTGATCCTGGAGTTTTCAACACCTTCAGTCGTGAAGACCTTCCTGCCGGCGCAAGCTAGGGCGGGAGTACCAGCCGCCAGCAACGTTCTTCGTTAGAAGTCCGCGGTCCACGTCAATCTCGGAGAGCTCTTCGATGTGAAGTAGTCAGCAGCTAGACGATGACGGTCTGGTCTGTAGCTGGCTGATCCCGGCCCAAGTGGGCCGAAACAGTTTAAGAAAAGTAACGTCCCGCAAGTGCGGACCGGAAGAGTTAATTTGTTCAGCCCGAGCGGGCGAAAATTATGTATCTTGCATTAAATATTTGTCTGCTGGTCTTCCATTATGATTGAAGATGTTGTGTAGGATGTATTAAATTACATTAAGAAATAAGAGAAGTGGACTGTATACGAATAGTTTTAATAATTTGAATGATCACATTACAGCTGTAATAAATTGAAAGAAGGCTGGCTAATGCTGCATATTGAATCAATAATTAATAAATTTAGTTAAGAATGAAGTTGTGGCGCTAGTTGGCCATGATAGAAAATAGTAAGGCCTAAGGCCTACATCTAATGTCGACACTAACTTGACGGAAAGGTCCGGCGAACCGAACGCCGAGATTACTGAATGTGCACTGGTCAAGTACGATTACGCGAACGTTGATGAGATATAAATCAGATTAGCCAACCTAGTAAAATAAAATCATCGCGCTACCGTCCATAAGCTGCCCGTAAAAAATCAAAAAGATTTTTTAATACATTCTTTAATAAATTATAATACATTTACAATTCAATTTGAAATAGTGGAGTTTTAATAATTAGAATCAGCTTCAAGGCTGAGTTGAACCTTGAGTTGAGATTAGATAACGGCAATCGGCCGCTAATTTGAGATAAGCATGCAGATAGGCGACTGTAGGCCAAGGTTTGGCAAACAGCTGTTTCATGTACCACTAAGTCTGGTTAACCAATATTACTGACACAAGTGCGCAGTACGTAACATTACAAAACATGAACGAAAAATACATAATATGCAAGTCATAGAGTTAGCTTAATGCTAGCTAAGGTCCGTAGACCTGTACAGAAGTTCATTACATGAACAAAATTGTTGTTGAACATGTTACAGTTGCATGTTTCATTGTATATTCAGGAGGGCGACATGTATCGACCTAAATACGCTATTCCTGAAGTTTCAGGAATTTACAATGTATGCCAACGTGTGAGCAAGCTAGATGCTGAATGTAGCCCAGATATGACGTGTATGTCATAATTTAAATAAAGAATTGTGCATGCTTACTTACAAAAATGAATAAAATATAAGTACAATATAAATAAATTAGACAAGGCAGTTACACACGGTAGACGCTTACAATAGTTTACATCGACACAATTTATGTGAATACAACAATAATAATTTGCATAATTACAAGATAAATAATTGTAATGTCAGCCAACAATACAATACTGAAATTACAGAAACAATTTAACAATTTAAGACATTCACAAAATAGTACATATTTATCAGCAACAATATAAAGAAATGAATGCATGGTTACTTGACAGCAAACATGCGAATATTATGTAATAACATTCATAAATAAGACCACCCAAAGACATGCAGTACACACCATGAGATCAATGAAAGTGTGACATAGTATGCCACAAAAATTAACATACAATACAAATATTAAGATATCACCAGAACTGTGATACTCAGAAGCGTGCCATGACGCAAAATTGACAAAAATATTGTGACAATCCATCACAATCATGTTGACCAAATGGTCGTAATAAATAATAAGTCAATGGCGGAATAAGCCGCATTGTGCTGTAACCATAGTGTCACATCTCATCTCGCGCTGGCAATAGACATAATTTATGTATTGGTCTCCGCAAAACACCCGTAGGCGTGCGAATGTCCACGACGCGAACCAAATTATCTGGGCCGGGAAATGTGGCGATGATCACGCCAAATTTCCAGGCTAATGGAGGCAAGTTGTCCTCAATGAGCAAGGCTAAGTCACCAATGGAAACATTATCTTTGGCAAACTTCCACTTGTGACGCTGTTGCAGCTGGTGCAAATAATCGCGAGACCACGCCTTCCAAATGCCCTGGACAAACCTCTGAAGTAATTGCCAACGACCAAGGCGAGAAACAGGAACGTGAGAAAGGTCTGGGTCAGGAATCGCAGTTAGGGGCGCGCAGATCAAAAAATGGCCAGGTGTAAGTGGCACCGGGTCATTAACATCCGAAGAAATAGCAAATAAAGGTCGAGAGTTCAGACATGCCTCTATCTGAGACAAAACGGTTGTGAACTCTTCGAAGTTTAGTATAGATTTGCCTACCACGCGCCGCAAATGAAATTTCAAACTCTTGATGCCGCTCTCCCAAAGGCCACCGAAATGAGGTGAGGAGGGCGGAATAAATGACCATGATATCCCCTGAGAGGATGTGAATGACTTGATCGAGGTGATGGCATCCTTATCGTGCCAAAAGTTGTAAATGTCATGTAAGATGGTGCGGGCCTTCCTGAAGTTCGTGCCGTTGTCGGAGTACAGTTGACTAGGTATACCCCGACGTGCCATAAAACGATGTAAAGCAGCTATAAATGCGCTGGCAGTAAGGTCGGACACCAATTCCAGGTGAATAGCCCTAGTTGCTAAGCAAACAAACAGAGACACGTACGCATTAGTAAGAGTTCTAGACTTCTGCCCGCCATGACGAATCATGAAGGGACCACCATAATCAACCGCGCAAAATAGAAACGGCCTTGAAGGAGTGACTCTAGGGGATGGCAAGGTGCCAAGCCTCTGAACCTGCTGTGTGGCGCTAAACCTGATGCACTTGAGACACTTACGAATAATGGAACGGATGACTAGCCGGGCATTAACAATCCACCAACGTTGACGCAGTGAATGATGCACGAGCTGCGCACCAGCATGAAGCAAACGAATGTGTTCGCGTTCGATGATAAGGCGTGTGACATGCGCCGATGGGGGTAGTACGATAGGATGTTTCGAGTCGTAAGATAACTGGGAATGCTGCAATCGTCCGCCCACGCGTATCACTCCAGTGTCGTCAAGAAACGGGTCGAGAGAGGCTAACTTGCTTCTGATGGAAACAGAAGATTCGTTCCGAAGACAACTAATTTCGCCTGGGAAGTGGGTCGATTGAGATTGCCTTATAAAGAAATTAAGAGACTGATGAATTTCCGCAGGGGTCAGATCGCCCGAAAGTCTGTCCGCAGATGAGTGCCTAATATTTCTGATGAAACGAAAACAGTACGCGTATACACGTGTCAGCCGGTGTAACGAGGAAAAGTCCAACGATAAGTCAACAGCCAGGGTAGACATTAGCGAACGGTTATGTGTAGTTTTCTCTTCCGCGATGACTTCCGAAGATGATGGAGTGGCCGGTACGAAAGATGGAAAAGGATTAGACTCTGACGATTGAGACAGACAGCCAGGACCGTGCCACCAAAGCGAGCAATCGCGCAAAACGTCCGGGAGACACCCCCTAGAAATAATATCAGCAGGATTGCGTCGCGAATCAATGTGATGCCAGGTACAAGTTTGCGTGCGACGCTGAATTTCAGCAACCCTATTAGCGACGTATGTTTTCCAACGCGAAGACTGCGCATGAATCCAGTAAAGAGCCACCATAGAATCGGAATACAAATGTACATCCTCAATGAATGAATGAAGAGCAGGAATAATTTTAGACACAAGTCGCGATAATAACAAACAAGCGCAGAGCTCGATACGAGGTAATGACACTTGGCGCAAGGGAGCCACGCGAGATTTTGAACACAAAAGACGACAGGAAGCAGTAGCATCTTGATAAATGACTCGGACATACACACAACAGCCGAACCCTCTCTCGGAAGCATCCGAAAAACCATGCAACTGAACTGTAACCGCCTGATGGTTGCAACGAATAGATCGCGGGACCACTATTTTACCAATCAGACTTAATTTGTTACACAAAGAATGCCAATCCGACAGTGACTGACCGGAAAGCGGTTCATCCCAACTAAGCTTACAAAGCCAGAGTCGCTGCATGAAGTGTTTATACAAAAAGACAACGGGTCCGATTAAACCCAGTGGATCATATATTCCGGCGATTATTGAAAGAATTTGCCTCTTGGATATGCTATGAAGAACCGGAGATAGGTTGACATCAAACAAAAATGATTCAGCAGTGTTGTTCCGAAGAATGCCCAGGGTACGCACATTGTCCTGTTTATTTAGGGGTCGTGAAAGGTTGTGATGACTTGCGACCGCTGTGGGTTCATTTGATGCCCATTTGTGCAACGTGAAACCATATTGAGCAAGTAACGCACCTAGGTCGGATTTCAGATTAGTCAGATCGGGAATAGTGTCAGAACCGGTAAGTAGATCGTCTACATAAAAATCGTTAGTGATGGCTAAAGCCGCTTGGGGAAAGGAAGTTTGATTGTCTCTAGCAATTTGTAAAAGGCACCGTGTGGCCAAAAAGGAGGCGCTAGCCGTGCCGTAAGTTACTGTTCGCAGCGCGAAATGCTTAAGTGGTTCGAGGGGAGAGTCACGCCACAAAATACGCTGATAGTGACAGTCCTCTTCAGCAACGCGAATCTGACGATACATTTTTTCGATGTCAGCAATCAGGACATACTTATGTGTGCGAAACCGCAACAGAATAGAGAAGAGATCTTGCTGAACATTGGGGCCTACCAATAATAGGTCATTTAACGAAAGGCCATTTGTAGTCTTGGAGGAACCATCAAAGACAACGCGCAATTTTGTGGTCAAGCTAGAATGTTTAAACACGGCATGGTGAGGCAAGTAATAAATATTTGACGATCCTAAATTGATAGCGCCATGATCAATGGGTGTCATGTGCCCAAGCTTCATGTATTCCCCGATAAAGTATGCGTAGTCGCGAGCGAGCTTGGGATCGCGCCTGAATCGACGCTCCAAGTTTAAAAACCTTGATTCGGCACTTGTGTAGGATTCCCCTAAGTGAGGATTATCAGACTTAAATGGGAGCGACACTATAAATCTACCCTCGTGGTTGCGCTGAGTGTAGCGCATAAAATGCTCTTCGCAAGCCGACTCGCCATTAGGGGTATCGCCGGGGATCGTTTCTGCCTCCCAAAATCTCTCAAGAGATTGCAGGATTTGGCTGTCATTGTTCCTTGCCAAGAACGAAACAGCATGACCCTGGGTGTGGCAGTGCTTGGGCAGATTGCCGGCCAAAATGTAACCCAGTTTTGTCTCCTGAATGATAGGGAAGTTGGGTCCGCGTGTGTACTTATTAGCTAATATTAAATCTAGATAAAATTGAGCCCCCAATATTATGTCGATCTCTTGAAGATATATTAAAATCTGGGTCGGCGAGAAAAATTTTATTTGGAATGTGGAACCGGTTGATGTCAAACGATATTGAAGGCAGATTATGAGTTAAGTTAGATAAGATGGCAAATTTGGCCTCGAAACTATGTCTCTGATAGCGAGACATAATACGCATAGAAACAATGTCAGTAGCGCAACACGCTGTGTTGCTTATTCCTGTAATCGGAATATTAGATCGGGTTAGTTTGAGGTGCAATCTTTTCGCAAATGATTTCGTACAAAAATTGATCTGAGACCCGGCGTCAAGAAGTGCGCGCGCCTTATGCCTATTGCCAGCCTGATCAATGACATGTACAACTGCAGTGGATAAAAGTACATTGTTTTTACATTGTAATTTAAATGAGCAGTAGTTACTGCTGGCAGCTGCTGATTTCGGCACGTAATTAGCGTGCAGCAAGGTGTGGTGACCCTTTGAACAAATTTTACAAACCTGTTTACTTTTACAATTTGTTATCAAATGACCTGCTCTAAGGCAGTTAATACAACATTTATGGTTTGCCACCAATTGCCCCCGCTCAGCGGCACTTAATATGCGAAAATTATTACACATGTAAAGCGGGTGATCAGATTTACAGCACACACATGAATAATGCCTTGCCGTAGCATGATAACTCTTAAAGGTACTGCTGCCAGCAGTATTTCTTAAACTACATTTCTCAAACTTATTGTTTGGTTTTACACTAGGTTTATTGAATTGCTGTCCGGGTTCAATTGGCATAGTATTTTCTAAAAGCTGTCGGCGCAAATTCAAAAAATGAGTAAAGTCTTGAAAACTAGGCAAGTTGTCAGGGTCTATAGACTCCTTCCAACGTTTTAAAGTGATAGGGTCAAGTTTAGTGGAAAGCAATTGTATAGTAATAAACTCAAATAGGTTTACAGACAGCTTCATTGCCGCCAGCGAATTAACAGAAGACGTTATAGTATTCGTAAACTCAGCCAAGCTTTGGACTGAGTCCTTTATTGTGGACTTAACCTGAAGTAGGTTCTGTACATAATATTTTGCTAATATAAATGGATTATTGTACCTATCGGACAGCAAGTTCAACGCTATTACATAATTCTCTTGACAAATTGGTAATGATTTAATTAAGTCTAATGGTTCACACTTCACCGATGAATGCAAGTAATGCAGTTTCTGTACTGGTGTTAAATCTGATCTTGAATGCACCAGATCATTACAAATTGAATAGAAATGTTGCCACTCAAGTATGTTGCCTGAGAAGCAGGGCAAACTTATCGGTTTTAAATGCACAGGCGTCGATAGTACAGGAGGCACAGTCTGAGTATTAACAGTGTCAAGAAGTTGTAAAATGTTTGCCTCAGTTGAGTATATCATTTCCTCAACCTCGACTCGGTCTGCCTGAGCAGTGCTCACGTCTTTACTTATAAGCTCTATCTCAGACTGTACCTCGTCGTACTTCGAGGCTAAGCTCTTAAGACTTTCTAATCTCACAGTCAAAAAATGTTTTGTGGTTAAATTAATGTCAAATGAATTTACCGCGGATTGTATCCGCACTATCGCGGACTTTAATCCGCCTCTCTTTCTGGTCAGCACCTTGAGGCCTTCCTCAGACATTCTTTTACGCACCTTATTACTGTTGCTGGTGGTACCTGGTCAGCGACGTCCCGCAGCGTCGGCTCCTTGATGATGATGGTGAACAGCTGGCAAGATGACCACCTTGAGGCACTGCAGCCGGCAGGAACTTGCTATCACGTTGCCTGAAGACGACGAGCGAAGTGGCGACGCAAATCACGCCACGGTCGCATTAGCTGACGTGCTAACCCGCCCGTGATGGCCAGAAAAAGATACAAAAGACATTAAGTGGAAATCCAGGTCCGGAGTGACCAAAAATATGGCTGATCCCGGCCCAAGTGGGCCGAAACAGTTTAAGAAAAGTAACGTCCCGCAAGTGCGGACCGGAAGAGTTAATTTGTTCAGCCCGAGCGGGCGAAAATTATGTATCTTGCATTAAATATTTGTCTGCTGGTCTTCCATTATGATTGAAGATGTTGTGTAGGATGTATTAAATTACATTAAGAAATAAGAGAAGTGGACTGTATACGAATAGTTTTAATAATTTGAATGATCACATTACAGCTGTAATAAATTGAAAGAAGGCTGGCTAATGCTGCATATTGAATCAATAATTAATAAATTTAGTTAAGAATGAAGTTGTGGCGCTAGTTGGCCATGATAGAAAATAGTAAGGCCTAAGGCCTACATCTAATGTCGACACTAACTTGACGGAAAGGTCCGGCGAACCGAACGCCGAGATTACTGAATGTGCACTGGTCAAGTACGATTACGCGAACGTTGATGAGATATAAATCAGATTAGCCAACCTAGTAAAATAAAATCATCGCGCTACCGTCCAGTAGCATCGCGGGAAATCAGCAGGAAACAAGTGAGTAACTAATGGCATAGCTTGGTGCGAGCCAATCATACACCATCTTTATTGTGATTGGCTGATGGTGTCATTTTTACCTGTACGTGGGACTTTGCTGAATTTATAAGTACAGGTAGCATGGCAGGACAGCTTTAGCCTATGCCACAGTACTGTGGGCCTGTACGTAAACACCCGGCGTGCAGGATTTTTATACCACTGATGATGGCAGCCAGTGGAGCTGCCGAAACGTTTGGTTTTGTTATAAACCATGGACCACGGCCAAACAGCCCGGATATCATGAACAATTCATCTGACACCGGCCGTGAAAGCCTGAGGAATAATTATTTGATTCTGTTTGAATGTGCGGCAGTTATCGTTCGTCATAGAAACAATTACTCTTGTTAAAACATTAAAGGTGGCAGGTAAACTATCCCTTCCCCTTAACCGATCTTCACAAAAATCAACAGACCTTGAATACTTAAAACGTTAGGAATGTATGCAAAAAATTATTTGATTGTCTTTGAATATGCGGCAGTTATCATTCGTCATAAAAATAAAATTACCCTTTTAAAACACAAAATGTTGCTGGTAAACTACCCCTTTCCCTTAACCGATCTTCACCAAAATCAATAGGCCTTCAGTCCTCTACAATTTAGGGATGCATGCAAAACATTATTTGATTCTGTTCGAATGTGCGGCAGTTATCGTTCGTCATAGAAAAAATTACCCTTCTTAAAACATAAAATGTGGGTGGTAAACTACCCCTTTCCCTTAACCGATCTTCACCAAAAACAATAGGTCTTGAGAACTCTAGAATTCAGGGTTGTATGCGTAATATTATTTGATTCTGTTTGAAGTTGTGGCTGTTATCGTTTGCCATTAAAAAATATCGGTATGGAGAACCATACATGACTTCCATGTTCTAAGATTTATATTTAAAATCATTTACGAAATGAAATGTTTCCATAGAAACTACTTCTTTCTTCAGCCTTAACCACAGTACTGTGATCACTAACGTATACCACCTCACGATAGTGCACTCAATTTTCACTGACTATGGCAGTCGATAGCACTACCGAAACGTCTGGTTTTGTAGAAAACATTGGATCAAGCCCAAACAGCCCAGAAACGAATTTTAACAACAAACTACTTCTTTGTTGCCGATAACGTAGTACACATATAAAAATTATCCCCTCCCCCTTCAACTATAATTTTCATTTATAGAAAATTACCCCGTTCAGCTAGCCTCTTCATTTATAGATATTTCATCTACGTTTCTACAGTGGATTATTAAGATCTTATTATCAGGAAACTTTATTTATCAAAATTAAGTACTTTACTCTGTTACAACAACAAATGTTTCAGATAAACTACCCTTTCTCCGTAACCGATCTTCACCAAAATCAATAGGCCTTGAGTCCTCTACAACTCAGGCACATATGTAAAAAATTATTTGATTCTGTTTGAATTTACGGGAGTTACCGTTCTTCATGAAAAAATTTCTTTTGTTACAACATAAAATGTTGCAGGTAAACTACCCCTTTCCCTTAACCGATCTTCACAAAAATCAACAAGCCTTGAGTTCTCTATAATTTAGGGACGTATGCAAAAAATGATTTGATTATGTTTGAATTTACGGCAGTTGTCGTTCGTCATAGGAAAAATTACCCTTGTTATCACATAAAATGATGCCGGTAAACTACCTCTTCCTCTTAAATTATCTTCACCAAAATCAAGATGCCTTGAGTCCTCTACAATTCAGGGATGCATGCAAAACATTATTTGCTTCTGTTTGAATGTGCGGCAGTTATCGTTCGTCATATAAACAATTACTCTTGTTAAAACATAAAACGTGGCTAGTAAACTACCCCTTTCCCTTAACCGATCTTCACTAAAATCAATAGGCCTTCTATCCTTTACAATTCAGGAACGTATGCAAATAAATATTTGATTTTGTTTGAATGTGCGGAAGTTATCGTTCGTCATAAAAAAATTACCATTGTTAAAACATAAAGTGTTGCTAGTAAACTACCTATTTCCCTTAACCGATCTTCACCAAATTGAACAGATCTTGAGTACTTAACAATTCAGGAATGTATGCAAAAAAATATTTGATTCTGTTTAAATGTGCGGCAGTTATCGTTCGTCATAGAAAAATTACCCTTGTTAAAAAATAAAATGTGGCTGGTAAAGTATCCCTTTCCCGTAACCGATCTTCACCAAAAACAACAGATCTTGAGAACTCTAAAATTCAGGGCTCTATGCGAAATATTATTTGATTCTGTTTGAATTTGCGGCTGTTATCGTTTGCCATAGAAAAAAATCTATAGACACACAGACACTTTTCGAAAAATGACTTTTTTCATGTTTTGAGGGTAGTACAATCAGAATCTGCAATTATCACGAACACAATTTTTTTTGCCATCACCATACTTCCATTTCCTTAAGGAACATGGAAGAAAAATTACCCTTCATAAACCTAAAACGTTGCAGGTAAACTACCCCTTTCCCTTAACCGATCTTCACCAAAAACAATAGGTCTTGAGAACTCTACAATTCAGGGCTGTGTGCGAAACATTATTTGATTCTGTTTGAATTTGCGGCTGTTATCGTTTGCCATAAAAAAAATTACCCTTGATAAAAAACGTCGCTGGTAAACTACCCCTTTCTCTTAACCGATCTTCACCAAAAACAATTGGTCTTGAATACTCTACAATTCAGAGCTATTGAAACCCCTACTTCATTTTGAGTAGTTAAAACAAAAAGAATATTTCTTTTTGTAAAGAGGGGTTACAAGTTAATTAAAACTAGGCTAAGGCCTAGAGAAGCTAAAAATTGCGCTGGATCCAGTAAGACGGGACTTGCAATAAAAACTCAAGAATTAAATAATTAACAATCCCATTTTATTATTCTATCTCATATAATAAAAATAATAAAAAACAACAGTGATTTATAACTCCCCTTTGAAATGGTTAACTAAAGAAGTATACCCTCTCAACAAGGCCACCTGAAAAATATAAACTGAATCCAAGAAAATAATTGCTATGTCACCATCAATGAATTGAAAATTTAAAATAATCATTAACCTCAAAATAAAACTCCCATTAAACTATTTATTAAAATAAAATTTATATCATATGTTTCTTTTAAAATGCAGTATATAAATTGATGCAGGTAAATGATTTCATTTACAGTTACTATTAATAATTAAAATAATTACTCATCCAATTTAATGAACCTTAAAGGTGACACTTACTATACTTGTTAAATAAAATAATTAATTTTCATAAAGAAATGATCAGCCACGATTATTGAGATAGAATACTCGTCTACTGGTGTATATAAATTCTAATAATAAATCCCTATATAATAAATCCCTATATCCCACCAAAAGTACAGTAATGCATAATATTTATATATATATATATATCCCCCAAAATGTACACAGAAATATACAGACATAACATGTTCCACAAGACAAATTACATATACAATAGTATACAAATACATAAAGGTCTCTTGCCACGCCCTTTTTTATATTACCCTTCTGGTGTATATAAATTCTAAAGTTCTTCTTTATAGGAATCCCAATTAGGATTAAAGATTTATTTCTATAAATGTACCCCCATGGTGTGGGTTAATTGCACGTCATGTGTATCATAAAGTATAGCATACAAATGTCCCCAGGACATTAAAATTTAAAACCAAGTGCCTAAGTGGCTAAGTGCTAAAACACTTAATTAAGGTGAGAAATAAAAATTATTTAAAATAATTAACGCCCCCCAGTTACAATGATTAATATAAAGAATTTATATAGACTAAAATAGGGCCAGTTAATGTAAAGAGAAAAATTGCACCATATTAGCACCTTATATAAAAAAATACATTTGTGTGTCAGAGACGGACATGTTTCTTCAACTTATAACCAGTCTCAACAACCTTGTTTCGACAAACAAGTTGAAAAGTGTTTCGACAGGCACAGCTTGGTTGAAACTAATTTAAAATAACACCTACCTCCCCAGTAACCTTTTTATACAAATGACCTAACCTGATTTTAAAAATAAGAGAAAATATATGTTTTATGCTTGGTAAATTAAACTTGAGAAAATTACTAATACAAAACTGACTTTAAATCTGTAGCGAAAGCTCTATAAAGAAATGAGTGGAAATCTAAGTTGGATGCTGTGTTGTAGACATGTCAGTCTCTGAACTGACAATTTACTATACATGTATTGAAATTTTACAATTAATTCTTAGTGTTCACACTAAACTGTCCCATCAATTGGGGATCCAAAGGAATGTATACTTGAACGGTAAAACTGATGATTATGTATATCTGGTGCCATGTTGATTCTACGTGTAAGTATAAATGGATATTTTTCACCTGCTTATATGTGCCCAGAAGGATGATCTCTTATTTCTAGCGTGGCGATCTCATGATTGGCATGTTGTTGCGGTCGTTGTTCTCTTCGGTGTCGAGTGTGGAGCTTTTAAGATGTCATTTCGTTCAGTGGTAGCAGAACTTGTCTCTATTCGGTGAACCCTGTTCACACATTACATTTTTAGTGAAAGACCACACACAAATGCCCCCACTGTTTGGACACCCTCCAAAATACATAAATAAAAACAACACCTAGTTATGTTGTACCTAATAAAACTTGGTAACATTATTTTGGCCAACATGCCTTACTTAAAAAGTTCTCTAACAATGATTCTTTATAACGCTTTATAACTTGAACCTCACTGAATGTGAGTTGCTTTTGCAATACAATAATTTATCTTGGCTCTGTAACATCTTATGAACTTATTACTTTGAGTGAAATTGAGGTTACCACGTGGCGCAGAATTTATTTAAAACACATAGTTTTTTACTCCATAGAATCTGAGAATACTATTACTTTGAATGAGACATGATTTACGTTTAAAACGTGCCTGAGTAAGTTGCCAATTATATATGTATAAAGTTTTACTGTCATTGTAGCAAAACTTTATACCACTTAATGACGACACATTGTGTAACAGGTTAAGTGCTCAACCGAATCTCGTTACATCGGTGTTAATGAAAGTGCAAAATTAAATATATTGTGGTTATTGTACTTTAGGTATTAAAGCCGAGATTCTGACACTCCAATAATCAAGCTTAATTGGTTTATAAAAACTTTACGAACAATTACGTCTCTCACCATGCATGATTCAACAAGTGGGCACGCTTACTCAAGCTTACTAAAAAAACATTTTCTCCTATAAAAATTTAGTATATAATTAATGTAATGAAATCAAAACTCACCGCAGTCGTTAAGAAACTTATCTCATGGTTATAAGAAGTAGATGCTAGATTTTCACACTTCTCTCCACCGAAGAGATTTTCCCCGAGGTCGTGAGTTAGGCTTCCATGTTGAGACAAAAAAAAATCACGGAACGCCGTACTCGTTTGGGTAACGAAAATCTCACCAGGCTGCAGCACTGTTGTTTTAAAACTGCTGGAAAAACTCAGCAGATGGCAACACCGATCAAACAGCGAAAATTCGAAAACGGCAGCCTCTCCTATCCGCGGGTAGAGAGCAACACTCCTTATTACATTAAATTTCGTACTGCTCTTACCGTCAAAAAATGCCAATAAAATTACTGAACTCGCGCTGAATCTTTTGACTCAGCACACCCTCACCCCAAAAGGGCAACATAGTTGCCCCAACGTTAAAGGCCAAGAGGGTACCCTGCAGTGTACCTCTCCGCAAAAGATACCGGTGGACGTCGTGGTTGGGTTGGCTCAGCTGAGCTTGCTCTCAGGAGAACAGAATTCAAAAGGAAAACGAAAGAGACGAAAGAAGATATGTATTATGTAAGTGTGCGGGTGCTGCATGCTGACCTGATCAGAGTCCGCATACAGCACAAGAGAGAGAGCTAAAGACAAAAGAAAGATTCCTACGCGTAGATCTTCCGACCTCCTGAGGCTCGCCCCATTCGCCTGAACACGACTTGATACCTACTCAGGACAACAACAAACCCCCCCTTTCTTACTGGATTGGAAAACTCAACGCCAATGCAACCATCCTCATGCGACCCTCTCCGCCCGACCAACCCCACAGGACCGCCCCAATACGTCACACTCTCTGGTGACCACCACCTACTCCTCCTGCTGCCACTCACACACGCGTCCGAAGACCAAAACAAGGTAACTAATACCTTGGTATGTGAGCGCCCATAACTTTATTGTCCACATATGGACTGACCAGCCATATGCTAAAACAAGGCATCACATATCCTTGACATATCTAACTGGTCGTTAAAAAAAAACATCCCTATACTAGGGCGGACGGCCCCTATTAGCCGGACTGAGAAAACCGCATCGAGGGCACGCGAACATCAATCCCTTCACTTGGTCTTCATTACTGCAGAACTAACGAGGGGGTTTTACTTCAGCACAGCAACTTCGAACAACCTACACTTAATCAAAAATAACTACCATGGAAATCAACTAGGGAATGCGGCATGGCCAGGACTCTACAAAAAATCAACGACAACCTACAACAAAGAAAAATGAAAACGACACTAAACTCACTACCCACGTAGTCACAACTCTTCCAACTAACTTCTCTCTAACTCCTCTCGGATATTTTTTTTTTTCCTTTTCTAAAATTTTTTTTTGCTTTTTCCTTTCTAATTTTTAATTTGTTTTTTGGTTTTTTATTATGTTTTCTGAGGGGAAGGGTAGGAAAATTGGGAAGATGAAAAGGGCAAGGATCCTTGAAAGTTCAACAGCTAGGACTAAGGTAAAGGACATGGTTCCCTCCGGTAATAAGGATGGGTGGAGAAAACCAAGGCTCGCGGAGGCAGGGGCGCAACCCTGAAGTAGATGGACACCACTGGGATTGTGGGGAACATCTACCCGCTACCCGTTAACCGCTTTGTCTCACCCTTTTATGACGAACTTTAGGAAGCCGTTCCTTGTGGACGTCACTCTCTGAGAACCTATCTTGTGTTGAGCAATACTGATTTATTTCATGTAAATTATAATCAAGGTAACTTACCTTTCTACGTTTACCCCGATTTGGATTATCCTCAACCTCTAACTCCTCTGCTTCTATCTTCTTCTCTTCTACAATTGCTTCTGGTTCTATTTCTTCCACCTCTTCCTTTTCTTCCTCTACATAATCCAAATCATCATCACGACACTGCACATCTTCATCTTCTAGTTGCTCACCTGGTCCCCCTGGAACTTCTTTCCACTCCTCGGAATCCTCAACAATACTTACAGAAAGCGTCTGCACATCTTCACACACTACATCATTCTCACCCACAAACTCTACAACGCTGCCACCCAGTTTCTCCCCAACTTCTACCTCATCTACTTCTACCACACATGCAGACTGGACATCCCCTAGTCCATCCGCGAACTCAGAAACACTTGCAGCCTCCCTAACACTTACACTTATACTCCCCTGCGTAGCATGTGCAGACCACTCTTCTGCCTCCTCCTTCGATTCCTCTTCTTCACCACTCTCAGCAACTATAACTTCTTCAACCTTAGCCAACCTGGAATCCAGCTGTCCAGGTCCATGTGCAATGTCTAAATTAACTTCTACTGACGATGGTAAAGCTCCACCATCAAGTGACTTCTCATCTTCCGGCGTAGGCGATGATGATGTTATCGGCTCTGGATCCAACTTGGGCAGAAATGGATTTACCGGAACAATTACTGCGACCTTTGGTCGGACCGTATTTGTAGCAACACAACACCGGGCCATCTCCGCGAAATTATTTGGACGATTCCCAAACCTTCCCAAACGGGAACCGTCTTGGTCATTCAGTCCTCCTATAATTATATCTAGGACTTCGGTGTCGGTCAACCCTAATCTTAATACCCGGGCAGCTTTTCGTATGTCCTGCACGTAGTCCCCCAACGGCTCTCCGTCGGCCTGATAACGATAGAACCAATCCAGCCTAAGCTTGGAACGTCGTGGAGGATACATGAAGTAATCCAACACTTCCGCATGAAAAGTGTCGACCGTGCCGCCCTGACGCCAAGTGTTGGTGACCTTCTGTTGCAACGTACCCTGGCAATACGGGTATATAAGGCACAAGACCTCCCCATCGGATATACCCGGATAGGCGGCCAACTGCAGGACAAGGTCCAAGAAAACCAGCAGCTGGTCCTCCTTAAATCCATCTACCACCGAAAATTTCTGGAGAACTGGGGTGAGAGGGTGGGGCAATTTCTGTTCCTCCCGGTGGTCGGGGTGCGACAATTTCTGAAAGCATAGCGCCGCCAGAATTACACAATTCGCAAAACACTATCAACAAAACACAACACCCTACAAATACCTAACACCTACAAACATAATGACAATAAAAAGATTGGAATAAGAAAAACTCGCGTACTATACTTCCAAAGAGTAGACTGCGGGTCCACCTAACGATGCGAGAACTAGCCCACTACCTGAACAGCTCACACTCGATTACACCAGACAAAAGGAACGCGACACACACACAACACACACAACACAAAACAAAATACCGACCAACGAAAATTTATTTTAACCATTTCTTAGGTTACCTCCGGCTACCATTTATCGGCAGAAACCGACTGCCGATCGGGCCATACCGCCTAATCACAAAAAAAACGCAACACCTCCCCAAACATGGGTAAGGTAAACTCAAACTAACCAAGCACCGACTGCGATAAGTCTTGCCCAGGGATCTCCCCTTCTAAAATTTCCTACCACGTGGCACTATTCACTATGCAAGGCGGGCAAGTACATATACATATGTTTCAAACCTTAAAACTAACAAAATATTTTCAACCTTGGGATATAGGGCCTTTAAAATTTTTCTAAGTTCAATTTGAACTAAACATTGTGAAAATTCCCAAAATATTTCCTAAGTTTGCAAGCCCCGTCACACCCACAGGACCCTCATCGTAAGCGCGCTCTGCTACCAAATGAAACCCCTACTTCATTTTGAGTAGTTAAAACAAAAAGAATATTTCTTTTTGTAAAGAGGGGTTACAAGTTAATTAAAACTAGGCTAAGGCCTAGAGAAGCTAAAAATTGCGCTGGATCCAGTAAGACGGGACTTGCAATAAAAACTCAAGAATTAAATAATTAACAATCCCATTTTATTATTCTATCTCATATAATAAAAATAACAAAAAACAACAGTGATTTATAATTCCCCTTTGAAATGGTTAACTAAAGAAGTATACCCTCTCAACAAGGCCACCTGAAAAATATAAACTGAATCCAAGAAAATAATTGCTATGTCACCATCAATGAATTGAAAATTTAAAATAATCATTAACCTCAAAATAAAACTCCCATTAAACTATTTATTAAAATAAAATTTATATCATATGTTTCTTTTAAAATGCAGTATATAAATTGATGCAGGTAAATGATTTCATTTACAGTTACTATTAATAATTAAAATAATTACTCATCCAATTTAATGAACCTTAAAGGTGACACTTACTATACTTGTTAAATAAAATAATTAATTTTCATAAAGAAATGATCAGCCACGATTATTGAGATAGAATACTCGTCTACTGGTGTATATAAATTCTAATAATAAATCCCTATATAATAAATCCCTATATCCCACCAAAAGTACAGTAATGCATAATATTTATATATATATATATCCCCCAAAATGTACACAGAAATATACAGACATAACATGTTCCACAAGACAAATTACATATACAATAGTATACAAATACATAAAGGTCTCTTGCCACGCCCTTTTTTTATATTACCCTTCTGGTGTATATAAATTCTAAAGTTCTTCTTTATAGGAATCCCAATTAGGATTAAAGATTTATTTCTATAAATGTACCCCCATGGTGTGGGTTAATTGCACGTCATGTGTATCATAAAGTATAGCATACAAATGTCCCCAGGACATTAAAATTTAAAACCAAGTGCCTAAGTGGCTAAGTGCTAAAACACTTAATTAAGGTGAGAAATAAAAATTATTTAAAATAATTAACGCCCCCCAGTTACAATGATTAATATAAAGAATTTATATAGACTAAAATAGGGCCAGTTAATGTAAAGAGAAAAATTGCACCATATTAGCACCTTATATAAAAAAATACATTTGTGTGTCAGAGACGGACATGTTTCTTCAACTTATAACCAGTCTCAACAACCTTGTTTCGACAAACAAGTTGAAAAGTGTTTCGACAGGCACAGCTTGGTTGAAACTAATTTAAAATAACACCTACCTCCCCAGTAACCTTTTTATACAAATGACCTAACCTGATTTTAAAAATAAGAGAAAATATATGTTTTATGCTTGGTAAATTAAACTTGAGAAAATTACTAATACAAAACTGACTTTAAATCTGTAGCGAAAGCTCTATAAAGAAATGAGTGGAAATCTAAGTTGGATGCTGTGTTGTAGACATGTCAGTCTCTGAACTGACAATTTACTATACATGTATTGAAATTTTACAATTAATTCTTAGTGTTCACACTAAACTGTCCCATCAATTGGGGATCCAAAGGAATGTATACTTGAACGGTAAAACTGATGATTATGTATATCTGGTGCCATGTTGATTCTACGTGTAAGTATAAATGGATATTTTTCACCTGCTTATATGTGCCCAGAAGGATGATCTCTTATTTCTAGCGTGGCGATCTCATGATTGGCATGTTGTTGCGGTCGTTGTTCTCTTCGGTGTCGAGTGTGGAGCTTTTAAGATGTCATTTCGTTCAGTGGTAGCAGAACTTGTCTCTATTCGGTGAACCCTGTTCACACATTACATTTTTAGTGAAAGACCACACACAAATGCCCCCACTGTTTGGACACCCTCCAAAATACATAAATAAAAACAACACCTAGTTATGTTGTACCTAATAAAACTTGGTAACATTATTTTGGCCAACATGCCTTACTTAAAAAGTTCTCTAACAATGATTCTTTATAACGCTTTATAACTTGAACCTCACTGAATGTGAGTTGCTTTTGCAATACAATAATTTATCTTGGCTCTGTAACATCTTATGAACTTATTACTTTGAGTGAAATTGAGGTTACCACGTGGCGCAGAATTTATTTAAAACACATAGTTTTTTACTCCATAGAATCTGAGAATACTATTACTTTGAATGAGACATGATTTACGTTTAAAACGTGCCTGAGTAAGTTGCCAATTATATATGTATAAAGTTTTACTGTCATTGTAGCAAAACTTTATACCACTTAATGACGACACATTGTGTAACAGGTTAAGTGCTCAACCGAATCTCGTTACATCGGTGTTAATGAAAGTGCAAAATTAAATATATTGTGGTTATTGTACTTTAGGTATTAAAGCCGAGATTCTGACACTCCAATAATCAAGCTTAATTGGTTTATAAAAACTTTACGAACAATTACGTCTCTCACCATGCATGATTCAACAAGTGGGCACGCTTACTCAAGCTTACTAAAAAAACATTTTCTCCTATAAAAATTTAGTATATAATTAATGTAATGAAATCAAAACTCACCGCAGTCGTTAAGAAACTTATCTCATGGTTATAAGAAGTAGATGCTAGATTTTCACACTTCTCTCCACCGAAGAGATTTTCCCCGAGGTCGTGAGTTAGGCTTCCATGTTGAGACAAAAAAAAATCACGGAACGCCGTACTCGTTTGGGTAACGAAAATCTCACCAGGCTGCAGCACTGTTGTTTTAAAACTGCTGGAAAAACTCAGCAGATGGCAACACCGATCAAACAGCGAAAATTCGAAAACGGCAGCCTCTCCTATCCGCGGGTAGAGAGCAACACTCCTTATTACATTAAATTTCGTACTGCTCTTACCGTCAAAAAATGCCAATAAAATTACTGAACTCGCGCTGAATCTTTTGACTCAGCACACCCTCACCCCAAAAGGGCAACATAGTTGCCCCAACGTTAAAGGCCAAGAGGGTACCCTGCAGTGTACCTCTCCGCAAAAGATACCGGTGGACGTCGTGGTTGGGTTGGCTCAGCTGAGCTTGCTCTCAGGAGAACAGAATTCAAAAGGAAAACGAAAGAGACGAAAGAAGATATGTATTATGTAAGTGTGCGGGTGCTGCATGCTGACCTGATCAGAGTCCGCATACAGCACAAGAGAGAGAGCTAAAGACAAAAGAAAGATTCCTACGCGTAGATCTTCCGACCTCCTGAGGCTCGCCCCATTCGCCTGAACACGACTTGATACCTACTCAGGACAACAACAAACCCCCCCCCTTTCTTACTGGATTGGAAAACTCAACGCCAATGCAACCATCCTCATGCGACCCTCTCCGCCCGACCAACCCCACAGGACCGCCCCAATACGTCACACTCTCTGGTGACCACCACCTACTCCTCCTGCTGCCACTCACACACGCGTCCGAAGACCAAAACAAGGTAACTAATACCTTGGTATGTGAGCGCCCATAACTTTATTGTCCACATATGGACTGACCAGCCATATGCTAAAACAAGGCATCACATATCCTTGACATATCTAACTGGTCGTTAAAAAAAAACATCCCTATACTAGGGCGGACGGCCCCTATTAGCCGGACTGAGAAAACCGCATCGAGGGCACGCGAACATCAATCCCTTCACTTGGTCTTCATTACTGCAGAACTAACGAGGGGGTTTTACTTCAGCACAGCAACTTCGAACAACCTACACTTAATCAAAAATAACTACCACGGAAATCAACTAGGGAATGCGGCATGGCCAGGACTCTACAAAAAATCAACGACAACCTACAACAAAGAAAAATGAAAACGACACTAAACTCACTACCCACGTAGTCACAACTCTTCCAACTAACTTCTCTCTAACTCCTCTCGGATATTTTTTTTTTTCCTTTTCTAAAATTTTTTTTTGCTTTTTCCTTTCTAATTTTTAATTTGTTTTTTGGTTTTTTATTATGTTTTCTGAGGGGAAGGGTAGGAAAATTGGGAAGATGAAAAGGGCAAGGATCCTTGAAAGTTCAACAGCTAGGACTAAGGTAAAGGACATGGTTCCCTCCGGTAATAAGGATGGGTGGAGAAAACCAAGGCTCGCGGAGGCAGGGGCGCAACCCTGAAGTAGATGGACACCACTGGGATTGTGGGGAACATCTACCCGCTACCCGTTAACCGCTTTGTCTCACCCTTTTATGACGAACTTTAGGAAGCCGTTCCTTGTGGACGTCACTCTCTGAGAACCTATCTTGTGTTGAGCAATACTGATTTATTTCATGTAAATTATAATCAAGGTAACTTACCTTTCTACGTTTACCCCGATTTGGATTATCCTCAACCTCTAACTCCTCTGCTTCTATCTTCTTCTCTTCTACAATTGCTTCTGGTTCTATTTCTTCCACCTCTTCCTTTTCTTCCTCTACATAATCCAAATCATCATCACGACACTGCACATCTTCATCTTCTAGTTGCTCACCTGGTCCCCCTGGAACTTCTTTCCACTCCTCGGAATCCTCAACAATACTTACAGAAAGCGTCTGCACATCTTCACACACTACATCATTCTCACCCACAAACTCTACAACGCTGCCACCCAGTTTCTCCCCAACTTCTACCTCATCTACTTCTACCACACATGCAGACTGGACATCCCCTAGTCCATCCGCGAACTCAGAAACACTTGCAGCCTCCCTAACACTTACACTTATACTCCCCTGCGTAGCATGTGCAGACCACTCTTCTGCCTCCTCCTTCGATTCCTCTTCTTCACCACTCTCAGCAACTATAACTTCTTCAACCTTAGCCAACCTGGAATCCAGCTGTCCAGGTCCATGTGCAATGTCTAAATTAACTTCTACTGACGATGGTAAAGCTCCACCATCAAGTGACTTCTCATCTTCCGGCGTAGGCGATGATGATGTTATCGGCTCTGGATCCAACTTGGGCAGAAATGGATTTACCGGAACAATTACTGCGACCTTTGGTCGGACCGTATTTGTAGCAACACAACACCGGGCCATCTCCGCGAAATTATTTGGACGATTCCCAAACCTTCCCAAACGGGAACCGTCTTGGTCATTCAGTCCTCCTATAATTATATCTAGGACTTCGGTGTCGGTCAACCCTAATCTTAATACCCGGGCAGCTTTTCGTATGTCCTGCACGTAGTCCCCCAACGGCTCTCCGTCGGCCTGATAACGATAGAACCAATCCAGCCTAAGCTTGGAACGTCGTGGAGGATACATGAAGTAATCCAACACTTCCGCATGAAAAGTGTCGACCGTGCCGCCCTGACGCCAAGTGTTGGTGACCTTCTGTTGCAACGTACCCTGGCAATACGGGTATATAAGGCACAAGACCTCCCCATCGGATATACCCGGATAGGCGGCCAACTGCAGGACAAGGTCCAAGAAAACCAGCAGCTGGTCCTCCTTAAATCCATCTACCACCGAAAATTTCTGGAGAACTGGGGTGAGAGGGTGGGGCAATTTCTGTTCCTCCCGGTGGTCGGGGTGCGACAATTTCTGAAAGCATAGCGCCGCCAGAATTACACAATTCGCAAAACACTATCAACAAAACACAACACCCTACAAATACCTAACACCTACAAACATAATGACAATAAAAAGATTGGAATAAGAAAAACTCGCGTACTATACTTCCAAAGAGTAGACTGCGGGTCCACCTAACGATGCGAGAACTAGCCCACTACCTGAACAGCTCACACTCGATTACACCAGACAAAAGGAACGCGACACACACACAACACACACAACACAAAACAAAATACCGACCAACGAAAATTTATTTTAACCATTTCTTAGGTTACCTCCGGCTACCATTTATCGGCAGAAACCGACTGCCGATCGGGCCATACCGCCTAATCACAAAAAAAACGCAACACCTCCCCAAACATGGGTAAGGTAAACTCAAACTAACCAAGCACCGACTGCGATAAGTCTTGCCCAGGGATCTCCCCTTCTAAAATTTCCTACCACGTGGCACTATTCACTATGCAAGGCGGGCAAGTACATATACATATGTTTCAAACCTTAAAACTAACAAAATATTTTCAACCTTGGGATATAGGGCCTTTAAAATTTTTCTAAGTTCAATTTGAACTAAACATTGTGAAAATTCCCAAAATATTTCCTAAGTTTGCAAGCCCCGTCACACCCACAGGACCCTCATCGTAAGCGCGCTCTGCTACCAAATGAAACCCCTACTTCATTTTGAGTAGTTAAAACAAAAAGAATATTTCTTTTTGTAAAGAGGGGTTACAAGTTAATTAAAACTAGGCTAAGGCCTAGAGAAGCTAAAAATTGCGCTGGATCCAGTAAGACGGGACTTGCAATAAAAACTCAAGAATTAAATAATTAACAATCCCATTTTATTATTCTATCTCATATAATAAAAATAACAAAAAACAACAGTGATTTATAATTCCCCTTTGAAATGGTTAACTAAAGAAGTATACCCTCTCAACAAGGCCACCTGAAAAATATAAACTGAATCCAAGAAAATAATTGCTATGTCACCATCAATGAATTGAAAATTTAAAATAATCATTAACCTCAAAATAAAACTCCCATTAAACTATTTATTAAAATAAAATTTATATCATATGTTTCTTTTAAAATGCAGTATATAAATTGATGCAGGTAAATGATTTCATTTACAGTTACTATTAATAATTAAAATAATTACTCATCCAAGTTAATGAACCTTAAAGGTGACACTTACTATACTTGTTAAATAAAATAATTAATTTTCATAAAGAAATGATCAGCCACGATTATTGAGATAGAATACTCGTCTACTGGTGTATATAAATTCTAATAATAAATCCCTATATAATAAATCCCTATATCCCACCAAAAGTACAGTAATGCATAATATTTATATATACATATATCCCCCAAAATGTACACAGAAATATACAGACATAACATGTTCCACAAGACAAATTACATATACAATAGTATACAAATACATAAAGGTCTCTTGCCACGCCCTTTTTTTATATTACCCTTCTGGTGTATATAAATTCTAAAGTTCTTCTTTATAGGAATCCCAATTAGGATTAAAGATTTATTTCTATAAATGTACCCCCATGGTGTGGGTTAATTGCACGTCATGTGTATCATAAAGTATAGCATACAAATGTCCCCAGGACATTAAAATTTAAAACCAAGTGCCTAAGTGGCTAAGTGCTAAAACACTTAATTAAGGTGAGAAATAAAAATTATTTAAAATAATTAACGCCCCCCAGTTACAATGATTAATATAAAGAATTTATATAGACTAAAATAGGGCCAGTTAATGTAAAGAGAAAAATTGCACCATATTAGCACCTTATATAAAAAAATACATTTGTGTGTCAGAGACGGACATGTTTCTTCAACTTATAACCAGTCTCAACAACCTTGTTTCGACAAACAAGTTGAAAAGTGTTTCGACAGGCACAGCTTGGTTGAAACTAATTTAAAATAACACCTACCTCCCCAGTAACCTTTTTATACAAATGACCTAACCTGATTTTAAAAATAAGAGAAAATATATGTTTTATGCTTGGTAAATTAAACTTGAGAAAATTACTAATACAAAACTGACTTTAAATCTGTAGCGAAAGCTCTATAAAGAAATGAGTGGAAATCTAAGTTGGATGCTGTGTTGTAGACATGTCAGTCTCTGAACTGACAATTTACTATACATGTATTGAAATTTTACAATTAATTCTTAGTGTTCACACTAAACTGTCCCATCAATTGGGGATCCAAAGGAATGTATACTTGAACGGTAAAACTGATGATTATGTATATCTGGTGCCATGTTGATTCTACGTGTAAGTATAAATGGATATTTTTCACCTGCTTATATGTGCCCAGAAGGATGATCTCTTATTTCTAGCGTGGCGATCTCATGATTGGCATGTTGTTGCGGTCGTTGTTCTCTTCGGTGTCGAGTGTGGAGCTTTTAAGATGTCATTTCGTTCAGTGGTAGCAGAACTTGTCTCTATTCGGTGAACCCTGTTCACACATTACATTTTTAGTGAAAGACCACACACAAATGCCCCCACTGTTTGGACACCCTCCAAAATACATAAATAAAAACAACACCTAGTTATGTTGTACCTAATAAAACTTGGTAACATTATTTTGGCCAACATGCCTTACTTAAAAAGTTCTCTAACAATGATTCTTTATAACGCTTTATAACTTGAACCTCACTGAATGTGAGTTGCTTTTGCAATACAATAATTTATCTTGGCTCTGTAACATCTTATGAACTTATTACTTTGAGTGAAATTGAGGTTACCACGTGGCGCAGAATTTATTTAAAACACATAGTTTTTTACTCCATAGAATCTGAGAATACTATTACTTTGAATGAGACATGATTTACGTTTAAAACGTGCCTGAGTAAGTTGCCAATTATATATGTATAAAGTTTTACTGTCATTGTAGCAAAACTTTATACCACTTAATGACGACACATTGTGTAACAGGTTAAGTGCTCAACCGAATCTCGTTACATCGGTGTTAATGAAAGTGCAAAATTAAATATATTGTGGTTATTGTACTTTAGGTATTAAAGCCGAGATTCTGACACTCCAATAATCAAGCTTAATTGGTTTATAAAAACTTTACGAACAATTACGTCTCTCACCATGCATGATTCAACAAGTGGGCACGCTTACTCAAGCTTACTAAAAAAACATTTTCTCCTATAAAAATTTAGTATATAATTAATGTAATGAAATCAAAACTCACCTCAGTCGTTAAGAAACTTATCTCATGGTTATAAGAAGTAGATGCTAGTTTTTCACACTTCTCTCCACCGAAGAGATTTTCCCCGAGGTCGTGAGTTAGGCTTCCATGTTGAGACAAAAAAAAATCACGGAACGCCGTACTCGTTTGGGTAACGAAAATCTCACCAGGCTGCAGCACTGTTGTTTTAAAACTGCTGGAAAAACTCAGCAGATGGCAACACCGATCAAACAGCGAAAATTCGAAAACGGCAGCCTCTCCTATCCGCGGGTAGAGAGCAGCACTCCTTATTACATTAAATTTCGTACTGCTCTTACCGTCAAAAAATGCCAATAAAATTACTGAACTCGCGCTGAATCTTTTGACTCAGCACACTATATGCAAAAAATTATTTGATTCTGTTTGTATTTGCGGCTGTTATGGAATTTTTGCCATAGACGAAAATCTACAGACAGACAGACATATAGACAGACATACACACAGACAGACAGACAGACAGACACACACACAGACATTTTTAGAAAAATGACTTTTCTTCATTTTTTGAGGGTAGTGCAATCAGAATCTGCAATTATCTCGAACACGATTTTTTTTGCTATCACCATACTTCCATTTCCTTATGGAACATGGAAGTAAGAATTACCCTTGTTAAAACATAAAAAGTTGCACGTAAACTACCCCTTTCCCTTAACCGATCTTCACCAAAAACAACATTCCTTGAGAACTCTACAATTTAGGGCTGTATGCGAAATATTATTTGATTCTGTTTGAATTTGCGGCTGTTATCGTTTGCCATAGAAAAACAATTACCCTTGATTAAAAAAAATTGCAGGTAAACTACCCCTTTCCCTTAACCGATCTTCACCAAAAACAATAGGTCTTGAGTACTCTACAATTCAGGGCTGTATGCAAACAATTATTTGATTCTGTTAGAATTTGCGGCTGTTATCGTTTGCCATAGAAAAATAATCTACACACACACACACACACACACACACACACACACACACACACACACACACACACACACACACACACACACACACACACACACACACACACACACACACACACACACACACACACACACACACACACACACACACACACACACACACACACACACACACACACACACACACACACACACACACACACACACACACACACACACACACACACACACACACACACACACACACGCGCGCACGCACACGCACGCACGCACGCACGCACGCACGCACGCGCGCACGCACGCACGCGCGCACGCGCGCACGCACACCTTTCGAAAAATGACTTTTTTTCATGTTTTGAGGGTAGTACAATCAGAATCTGCAATAATCTCGACCACGATTTTTTTTACTTCCATGTTCCTTAAGGAAATATAAGTATGGTGATGTCATTTTTCGAAAAGTGTCTGAGTGTAACAAGAAAACAAGTGAGAGTGTTTTATGTTGAAACAAGAAAACGTTTTTCATGAAGAACGATAAGTGCCGTAAATTGAAACAGAATCAAATAATTTTTTACATATGTGCCTGAATTGTAGAGTACTCAAGGCCTATATATTTTAGTGAATATCCGTTAAGGGAAAGGGGTAGTTTACCAGCCACTGTTAATGTTTTAACAAGAGTAATTGTTTCTATAACGAATGATAACTGCCGCACATTCAAACAGAATCAAATAATGTTTTGCATGCGTCCCTGAATTGTAGAGGACTCAAGACTTGTTGATTTTGGTGAAGATCAGTTAAGAGAAAGGAGTAGTTTACCAGCAACGTTTTATGTAATAACAAGGGTAATTTTTTCTATGACGAACGATAACTGCCGTAAATTCAAACATAATCAAATAATATTTTGCATACGTCTCTACATTGTAGAGAACTCAAGGTCTGTTGATTTTTGTGAAGATCGGTTAAGGGAAAGCGGTAGTTTACCTGCAACATTTTATGTTGTAAAAAGATAAATTTTTTCATGACGAACGATAACTGCTGTAAATTTAAACAGAATCAAATAACTTTTTACATATGTGCCTGAGTTGAAGAAGATTCAAGGCCTGTTGATTTTGGTGAAGATCGGTGAGGGGCTACCTGCAAAATTTTATGTTGTAACAAGAGAAATTTTTCCATGACTAACGATAACTGCCGTAAATTCAAACAGAAACAAATAAATTATTACATATGTACCTGTGTTGTAGAAGACTCAAGGCCTATTGATTTTGGTGAAGATCGGTTACGGGGAAAGGGTAGTTTAGCTGAAACATTTTTTGTTGTAACAAGAGTAAAATACTTAATTTTGATAAATAAAGTATCCTGATAAGAAGATCTTAATAATCCACTGTAGAAACGTAGATGAATATTATAACATCGCCAAATTCAGATCATATTTGATAACTATAAGTATGTAAGAAATGCTAAAAAGTAATATATTTTAATAAATAAATAATGAAGAGAATAAGGAGATAAAATGTAATTAAGAAAGAAGGAGGAAGAATTATAAACTTAAAAGTGATTATTAAAGAAACTCACAGACTATACTGACGGACAAACGACTTTGACCCAACCCCAGAGATTGGCCAGATAAGAACCAAAATAAAAGGAAACAAGATGAGAAGTGAAGGAGAAGAAAAATGAAAATAAAAATGGAACAGACCAACTATAAAGGAAATAAAATGAAACAAGGTGATAAAACACAGACAAGTAGTAGAGAATAGAGAAGGGAGAAATGATACAATCAAATATCATAAAGGAAACGAAACCGGTAAAGAACCAATACAAAAGATAAATATTAGTATTGAATAAGTAACAAATGTAATTAATAATTAATAAAACCAGATAAATAAAAATACACTAACCCAAGAATTAGAAATATATGTAAGTAAGAAATAGAGAAAGACAAACTTAGTAAGTATAAATAATATGTGTAAAGAAAGAGAGAGATATTGAGATAGTGAGAAATAAACTGAAAATAACTAAGTGACAAAGAAAAGTAATGATAGGGATTACCCACTAATAAACACTTAAATAAAAAGTTTAAGAAGTGCCCATAGTGAAAGTGAAAAAACCCTAAAGTAAAATGATAGAGAAAAAACACTAAATAAATTATAATAAACACAAGATAATTTAAAAGTGAAGGTGATGAGTAAATGAAAATATTGTCAATGATAGCAATAGGAAAAATAGTGAAAGCTAAGATAAACACTTAGTAAAAATAACCAACACTAAAGGTTTAATAGTGAACAATATTAATATTTAAGAAAGTTGTTAAGAATAGTATTTAAAATAAACAATTAATTAAGAAGTAATGAACACTGAAGAGTGATGTTAACTGTATTAATTAGAAAAGAATCTTATTGTAAAGTTTAAAAGTATATAATAGTATTTAAAAGTGAGAATCCCATAAAAGAGTAAACAGATAGTGTTACCATGGAGTGAAGATAAAAATTATGTATAAAATAAGAAGTTTAAAACAATCAATAAACACCCATGTTATAAGGGATAATTATTGAAGTAAGTTCAAAAGAGGTGAGGTTGTTTATCACCCAAAAAATAAAATAAAATGTAATGAATTGTACACCAATATTACCTACTAATTGTTAAATAATTGTTTAAGCAAATTTATGAATAGGATATGGCTGGGGTAATTATACCAACCATAGACCTAAATGTTGTATTTTATGTGATAAAAAATAGTAAATAATAGCCATATTGTTGACATTGGCGGAGTAAATAAGTAAAAAAGTAAAGCAATATATGACTTAGAAAACGAGAAAACCAGTTAGTAAATAATTAGCAATACATGATGTATAAAATAGTAGTAACATACAAATAACACAAAAACAGAACCAAAACACATCAGTAGGTAACAAAACCAGTTATAAGAACAAAATAAAGCATTAGGCTAAAATGAGATGTAATGTATATGAAATAAGTCAAAATCAGTAATGGCTACTTAGGCTTAAGAAATGCCTAACTGTCAAACACCAACAAATACAAATTGTATGAAAATAACAAAGTAATTAACAAATCCAAGGCGAATAATCAACCAAGGTTAAATTGTAAATCTTATTAAAAGCAAAATATTAGAATAAGGATTTAAATTAAAAGAGAAATGTAATTAGGAAATATTAAAATAATTGTAAAATTATAAAACATGAAATAACCCAATCTTCTGGGATACCAAAATAATCTTTGGAAGAAAATACAAATAACAGTGATAATAACTAATACTTAGGAAGGAAGATAACGGAATGAAAGCAATCAGAAGATATACAAGGATTTTGAAAAGAATTCAAATTTTGATAACAATGGATTTATAGCCAGATTAACCAATCAGATTTAATTAGTAACCATGGCAACTGCCGTTAGGGACGGAATTACCGTTGAATATCGTTACTCGTAAAGCGACGCTCTTGGAGAACAGAAGCCACATTTTGAACAACCAAATATTTAATTTAAAATATTATAAAAGTAAAACAAATTACCACAAATGAACGAGAAGGAAGCAGACGATGACTGAAACCATTTAACTGATGTCGAAGACCATTTAAATCAAAAAAGAAATGAATAAATTGCTCCGATTAAATTGAAAAAGATGCCAGAAGCCCAACAATTGAAATTTGAATCCGATTGCAGCTCAAGTTCTTTTTACCAGACCAACTGCATACACCCAGTCTACTAAGGTGTTAAGTATCATTTAAATTACCCAAATTTCCGAAAAAACGCACTTTAAATATTTCTCACTGTACTATGAACTATCACTAAACTGAATTTATTCTCTTTCAAAGATTAAATAAAAAACTAAGACACTGAAAATTTGTCAACTTATAAAATTAACCTGTTGTTAGTTTACGAACTTTTGAAACACTTTTACTACACTCCAAAAAACAAATTATAGCTACACGTAATATTATTTAAGTAGAAATAATGTAAGGTGGTGTATTTTTATTATTGTAATTGCATCTAATCCTTTTATCGTAATCTCAAGAATCCAGACGATCGAACGAAAATATTTTGTATAGTACTCCGACAGACGCCATTATGGTGTATCTGTTACGTTCAGAATCGATTTGTCAAAACCCAGAGAAAATTGCCTTAGATTAATTGCTGGTGCAAAATAATATAAAAAACCAAATATAACCTGTGTCACTGAATAAGTAATAACCATTAACTAATAAACCAATACTGTGTGTAACCAATGTGTTTTATTTTCATTAGGAAAGTGTATTATAAATGTTGTACATTGTAGCGAACAGCTATGAATTGACGGAAAGCGCTCAAGCAGTAAACACAGCAAACTGCTGGCTTGATTGTAAAAATCGATAAGTGGCGGGAACAAGTTTGAATTCTCCCCACCGCCTGAGCTGACTCGCCGATAATACTAAATTTTTTAATTGTTTAAAATAAACAATTTGGCTCCACCCGGGATTTATACACCCCTAGTGAACCTCAGGTAAGGACTTCGATACCTGGTTAATTGTACGTTCGCGACGGACTCAATCAGCGTAAGTTACGTTAACGAGCGACGACGGATTGGTAAGACACAATACACCAATTACACTCTGACACTTTTACACTCTTGCAGAAATTAGAAAAAAGAGGGTCGTTACAATATCTATAAATGAAGAGGCTAGTTGAACGGGGTGGGGGTAATTTTCTATAAATGAAAATTATAGTTGAAGAGGGAAGGGATAATTTTTATATGTGTACTACGTTATCAGCAACAAAATAGTAGTTTGTTGTTAAAATTCCTTCCCGGGCTGTTTGGCCGTAGTCCAATGTTTTCTGCAAAACCAGACGTTTCGGCAGTGCCCTCGACTGCCATCTTCAGTGAAAATCGAGGGCGATAACGTGTGGTGGTATACGTTAGTGACCACAGTACTGTGGTTAAGGCTGAAGCAATAAGTAGAAAGAAGCAATTTCTATGGAAATATTTCATTTCGAAAATGATTTTAAATATAAATCTTAGAACATGGAAGTCATGTATGGTTCTCCATACCGATATTTGCCATCACCATACTTCCATTACCTTATGGAACATGGAAGTAAAATTAACCTTGTTATCACATAAAACGTTGTAGGTAAACTACCCCTTCCCTTAATTGATCTTCACCAAAATCAATAGGCCTTTACCTCTTTATAATGCAGGAACGAGTACAAAAAATTATTTGATTCTGTTTGAAGTTACAGCAGTTATCGTTCGTCATAGAAAAAATTACCCTTGTTAAAACATAAAATGTTGCAGGTAAACTACCCCTTTCTCTTAACCTATCTTCACCAAAATCAACAGGCCTTCAGTACTATATAATGCAGGGACGCATGCAAAACATTATTTGATTGTGTTTGAATTTGCGGCAGTTATCGTTCGTCATAGAGAAAATTATCCTTGTTAAAAAACAAAATGAGGCAGGTAAACTACCCCTTTCCCTTAACCGATCTTCACCAAAAACAATAAATCTTGAGAACTCTACAATGCAGGGCTGTATGCGAAACATTATTTGATTGTATGTGAAGTTGCGGCTGTTATCGTTTGCCATAGAAAAAAATTACCCTCGTTAAAACATAAACGTTGCTGGTAAACTACCCCTTTCTCCTAACCGATCTTCACCAAAAACAACAGATCTTGAGACCTCTACAATTCAGGGCTGTATGCGAAACATTATTGGATTCTGTTTGAAGTTGCCGCTGTTATTGTTTGCCATAGGAAAAAATTACGCTTGTTAAAACATAAAACGTTGCTGGTAAACTACCCCTTTCCCTTAACCGATCTTCACCAAAAACAGTAGTTCTTGAGTACTCTACAATTCAGAGCTGTATGCCAAAATTTATTTGATTCCGTTTGAATTTGCGGCTGTTATCGTTTACCATAGGAAAAAATCTACACACACACACACACACACACACACACACACACACACACACACACACACACACACACACACACACACACACACACACACACACACACACACACACACACACACACACACACACACACACACACACACACACACACACACACACACACACACACACACACACACACACACACACACACACACACACACACACACACACACACACACACACACACACACACACACACACACACACACACACACACACACACACACACACACACACACACACACACACACACACACACACACACACACACACACACATTTCGAATAATGACTTTTTTTCATGTTTTGAGGGTAGTACAATCAGAATCTGCAATTTCTCGAACGAACACGATTTTTTTTGCCGTCACCATACTTCCATTTCCTTATGGAACATGGAAGTAAAAAAGTAGGTTTAACAAATTACAAACGGTTTAATTATTCCTTCTTCACTTGCATTAAAACGGTACTAACCGTAAAGATCAAACTCTGGTCATGGCAATGACAAAGAAGATTTCTATAGTCACGATCAGATCTGTCGTGACGTACAAGCCAACAGCGTGTCGCACCGTTTGGGCACTGACACATTTTTCTTCTACTTAGTCTTTACACAGTTCCGTTAGTAACCGCGCACACACACACGCGCGCGCTCACACAACTTAAATCTAGTGCAAAGGTCGTTAGCATTGATAAGAATAAAGTGAATAACGTTAAGAAAATATTGAGAGCGGCATCATATAGTTAGATGGATTTATCTGCGTTCTGTGTGGTAGACGCGTAAGTTTTGAATAAATTTTGGAGCAGCTACTGTCTTAAAAATTAGTAACTGTGTTGAAATATGTCCAAATTTGGGCTTAGTGATAAAATTTCTTCGGGTTCTGACGGTCTAGGTAGAATCGACATCAGAAATATGCAGTTTAGATGTTTTGGTGTGAGAAATTGATGTCTAGCGTGTAAATAAGACGATCTTTCCTTTTCTTTCCATGACATTTTCATTCCGCCCTCTCATTACACATCCGTCTCCATCCCCTCACGTTCATACATCTCAAATCATCCTCCACGACATCCAACCATCTCTTTATAGATCTGCTTCTAATTCTTCCTACCGGTCTCCAATCTGCAATTGTCATAGCCATTTTTCTGTCATCCATTCGCCTTACGTGGCCTAGCCACTTAAGTCTCCTACTCTTAATAAACCGGACTATGTCGGTACCCTGAATCAGTTGGTCCAGTTCATGGCTCATTCGGATCCTCCAATAGCTATATTCAGTTTGTGGAGGTCCAAAGATTTTTCGCAAGACATTTCGTTAAAATATTTTTAGATGTTGCTCGTCTGTGCTGGTTAATATCCAGGCTTCGCCTCCGTATATTACTACCGGTCGTATAAGACTTTTGTATATAGTCAGCTAAAGTTGTTTGCTTAACATCCTGGATTTGCTTTTCATAGGAGTAGTGACACCTGTTAAACCCGCCAACCTGGGCCCATGATTGGGAGGCCAGGCTCTGTCTGTCACAAGCCAGAACAAAGGGTGAGCGATAGAGGAGTAAGACCTCTTTAAAAACCTTGGTCCAGCTGGCCCGGCTGGTAGTACCATGTAAGAGCCGCATGCCAGGGTAACGGTGAAACGGTGAAGTCCTCAACAGTGTCAAAGGTGGAGATGGAGTCCATCAGTATGGCGGAGATGGCGGAAGAGGCAGCCCACCAGACGGGGTTAGAAAAGCGATGGAATCTGCTGTCTTGCAGGAGGAGAGGGGATCCTCAAAGGCTAAGGGAGATAACCCATACAGAAAATTCCGCTGTCCAGAGCGGTCAGGAGGCAGTCCTTTCACTGAACTAGGGTACTGTAGGGTAATAACCCGCATACCTGAAACATCAATTATTATAGAAACCAGACGAAATTTAAGCCGGAAGGAGACGACTTTTGCAATGAAATACAGGACAAGAATCGGATTCTGCATGTCCAGACTACGTATGAGAGTAGACTGACAGTAGTAATGGCAGAAATAAAACGGTACAAACTAGAAATACTTGGAATGAGTGAGACAAGATGGGCAGGATGGGAAGAGATGAGGACACAGGAGGGTGGTGTTCTCATTTACTCTGGAAGGGAAGAAAATGAACACCATTCGAGTGGTGTAGGAATACCGAGGAACACCTGGACGAGGACTATGGAAAGAGAGCTAGCTGGTGTCACCAAGACATGGAGGGATGTGAAGGCCTTGACAATGGACAGAACACACTGGAGAAATTTCGTCGAGGCCCTATGTTCCACCTAGGAATTCAAGGACTCAAGTCAAGTCAAGTCAATGACACCTGTTGCTGCGTACGATGCGGGACTTTATTTCATTGGTGCAAGAGTTGTTCGGAGTAATTTGTGAACCTGAGTAAAAAAATTATTGGACACGTTCAAATGTTTAATCCGTTGAAGTTTGATCTTGGCTGCATTTATCCATAAATCTCTTTTATGCGCTTCACTATCTAGTATAGTAAATTTTTTAAATAAAATGTTACTAACACTTATTCAAAATCTTTATTAACTAAACTTATTGAATAACCGAGGCTATTTTATTCGACAGCAATCACTGTCGTGTTCCATCGACGTCACCGTGACCAACGACACGATAATCAATTGTAGAATGTGACGACTTTGTCTTCCATGTTCCGTGTGTGACAATTTATTCATGAAAGTTTATTTCACTGTTGTAAGTTGATGAAAACCGTTAACTATTACAACAGTATTAACAGTGTTATTTACTGTAACATTACCGAAAAGTGTTTAGCGAACTTTCATGAATACTTTTAAATTGATGTTATACAGTTGTGTTTACGGATTTGTAGATAACGATTCTGCCAAGTGATATACATTCTTGCGGACCATGTCTAGATGGAACCTACAATTAAATTGGAGCTGTCGTTTCAGGTTTCAGACGTAAAGGCCGTAACACTGGATTGATTACATAGGATTGAAGTATAACGAATATTGAATATGTGTCTAAGTTGTACTATTTCAATCGAAACTAATCATAAGTTAGAAATTTTTCATCGTTGTTGCACGCAGTTTTTATTGTACCCCTCTCTCTCTCTCTCTCTCTCTCTCTCTCTCTCTCTCTCTCTCTCTCTCTCTCTCTCTCTCTCTCTCTCTCTCTCTCTCTCTCTCTCTCTCTCTCTCTCTCTTCTTCTTCTTTACTTATGAGTCCTACTTTCACTAGTCAGGAAACATTTTTGTTTTCACTCATTCCGATTTGAAAGATAGAATGAAGTTCCAAAAGAAAAAATTCTAACATTTTCATTTGGAGGCGAGCTGAATAAGGGGTATTGACAGTGAACTGAGTTGATCATAAGTATCTAGACCTAATTACAAATATTTTCTATAAAATTGATCGTAAGGAAGGAGAGAATGTGGGCATAAAATACGACAAAGTGTAGTGGATTCGAGAAAGAAAATATTACTTGTAAATATCACATAAGTAGTGATGTGCAGCCATTATTCACACAAGTCTGAATTTAAGGCATCCAAATTTTGGGTGTGAAAAATACAGTGGCATGAAAAGAATACACATTTTTCTGAACAAAATAGTAATGTAGAATGTCCTCTACCTGGTGTTGTTGCTACTCGTGTGACCTTTGTGTGGACGATATTGTTGAGGTGATCGAACGTTTTGCTGCTTAACGTGAACCAAGACTCCTAACGTTGAGGCAGCGTTGAGGCATCTCAACTCCTCGACAATGATTGTCTAGGGCGAAACCACTCGAGCAGGTTCAGTGTCAGTGAAAATGTAGAGTGTACTACTAGTGTTGTGATGAAGCAAGTCAACTGAAACCTTAGGTCGCCGATAAGCGTACTTATTCGTCTACGTCACTTCACGGTGTAGGCTTATAGCCTGTTCCGTCTTTACTGCAGCCGTCTCTTCCAGGGGCTACCCACACATCTTCTCCCAACTGGTTTGTAGTCTACAGCGCGCTTTACTAGCCTCTGGCCAAGGCCACACTATACTCCTGGCCGGAGTGCTGGAAACGTGACGTCACACTAGACGCCGAAACGAAACACAGCCGCTAATGCTGTTTACTGTGTCGCGTGCTCAAATAACCTTTCCTACACACACCTGTAATGGTTTACCTGAAGATGTCCTATATGGTTGTAATCTGTATGAACTAACAAAGACCTTGGTATGAAAAAATGTAGAGTTTTGTGAACAACAACAGTTATATTTAGCATTTGAGAAAGTGCAATTTACACGAAGGATGTAAAAAAGCTGTGAATCAAGGTAATTGACAGCTTATCGGGGAAATAACTTTTCAAGTTTCTTTATGTAGATAAACAGCCAAACTTTCGTATTGTACAAGATTTTATACTATGTATGATAAGTAGTATCAGAAGCGGGGTAAGCAGAAAAATTAAAGAAATAACCGATTACTAACTGCTCAGTATTTATTTACAACAATATTTGATCATTTGAAGATGGTGCATTACTATCTCGTATTGCCTTACGTCTAACATATTTACATGTAATTTCAAATCTACTTACAATAAAGTTATTTAGACTAACTTAACAATTCTGTGTCTAACATTTATCTAAGTTAACGCTGAACTTGGCTAAAATTTGTGTATTTTTCTCTTTTTGTCCGATTTGACATCATTCTGAGCATCTTTCCTTTTTTTATTGAATTTGTCATTACGAGATTTTGAATAATTGTTTAATAAGATGTTACAAAAGGAAAATAAACATTTATCGATAAGTTTGTTAAAATTAATTTTACATATATTACAATTTCTATGTGGATGATGGATGTCAATAAAACCTAAAACAGTGGATTTTAGCGCTACTCTCTGATTAGTGGACAATAAAAACTGTGTTTCGTATCTGTCAGATACAATTAATGTAAACACTTTGAAAGCTAAATTTAGTACTTCCATCACATAATCTGAAGGGTATTTTAAAGATCCTCTATTAATAACATTAAAATAGTAATTGTCCTTTTGTGGTACAACAGTAGACTCGGTATTTGTTGTAGTAAAGAAATCTGTACACCCAGTGCAAGAGTTATTTTTTAAAATACTGTGTACCAAGTAACCACCAATATAAACAAGGCCTAAAGTGTCATTTTCTGATAAGGTAACATCAGTTATGTCTACCTGCAGGTCATCAAAAATTTGATTACTGTTGTCATGCATATCATTACTATCGCTTTCTTCACAGTCTGATGTGGAAATAAATAAATCTTTGATACATACTTTACTGTGTCTAGAGGAGTAAATATCAATCAAACTCAAAGTTTTTAGTTTTTTTTCTGATTCCAAAACCTGCTTGACTGATACATGGTAACATGCACCACTCATCTGTCTATACTGGCTAAATCTGGCCTCTAACGGATCGGTCTGAAATTTGCCAAGTAAAACATATGACAATTTCATGTCTCCTAAGAGAAACGAAATAATCTCCATTAAAGTGTTAACAGTATGTAGCAATGCTACATGTGTTTCATTGGTTAATTTCCCTCTCCTTTTAGCTTTTGTCAACTCCTCCCCTTGAACAACAAGTTCATCCCATTTAACTAACCATTTACTAAAAGACTTCAAAAAAACAAAATTAGTATCTGTTACAGACTGGATTGGTTTAAAGTTTTCGTCATTAAATTTAACTCCCTTGTACATATGTTTTACGTTGACAATCTTCCACCACTTTAAAATGACCTGAATGAAATGTGCTGTACTACTCTTAGTTTCTGTTTTAATCAATGACGAATTTTCATTCAAAGCAGCAATATTTTTCTCGTCGAATAACCTACAGCACAAATGAACATTTTGCCTCTCTATTGATGTTGGGTATAACACTTTTTTTGACAGTGCAGGAGCCAGTTTAACACAGTTATTTTCCTCACTTAAATGTAAGATTTTGAGATCTGATACACAAGCCATTTCTTTTACGTCATTTTTGTCGAAATTTGGAAACACAAATGTTTGTCTGTTATCTACTTGGTTTAACCAGTTATTTCTAATACATTTAAACAAGTGAACTGGATCGAACATAACATAAATATTCTGTGACTCACAGTAAGGGTTTACAAATTTTGTTTGAAGAGTGCCTCCACAAAATCGTTCAAACGTATTTCTGTTTACCCTGTTGTTATCAGATATCAAACAAAATACTTTAAACCCTATCTCAGTAAGTAGTTTTATTACTAGATTTGTTAAGGTGAACAGCATATCACTAGACAAATTTTTAGTAGGGAACAACCCAACGACATCTTTGTATTTGGACATAATTGAGGAAATCATAAAAACTTGGACTGTACTTGCAGGCTCTGGTGCATTTTGGTCTTTAACTACTAGACCCTCAACCTTCCCACCCTTATAAGTGATTTCGGGCTTAACATAAATTTCATCAAGGAGTAGGCAGCACAACTTTTCATTTTCTTCAAGGACACTAACTTTTTTCTTTAAGTAGTCCGTGTGGCCAGATTGTAAACCTGAAGTGTTAACTCCTAATTTAAAAGTAAATTTATTTAAATATTTTGGGTGTGGCATTGTCAGAAGCTTAGCTACCCTGATATAGTTATAGGATCCTGGGAAAGCAAAAAGTAAAGTAGCGAACCAAACTAAAGTATTTACACAATAACTGACTTTCTTTTTGAATAGTAAATTAAATTGTTCCTGTAAAAATGTTAACCTTTTGCTTACATCAGGATTATCCAAACAGTCATCAATTAGACTACCGAGAGAACTATTTACAGAGCTGATGTGGTCTTCAGTACTACAATTAATATTAATCTGCCTGTTCTCATTAAATAAGTATTGGAGTAAAGCGTTTAACTGTGACCATAAACATAGACGTTTTCTACCATAACTAATTTCTAAAATCTTTGGATCATCGTTAATAATTATGTCATCTCTTGATAATACATTAAAAGACAAATCGTTACTTATAAGTAGACTTATCAATACTTTAACATTACCTCTTTTGGTTTGATAAACAGAGAAAAAATTTAAAGTGTCTTCACTGGCGTGCAAATGAAAATGTTTAATGGCATGGTCATCACACTTAAGTTTATATCTTTCTTTAATATCACTTAAGCTATTTATAGTGTCTAATATCTTTACTTGGCTCTTCCGATCCTCTTCTCGCTGCCGGATTTCCTCTCTCCTGCTTGCAGGGTCTCTTCGAGGGGGAGGTAGATTTCTCGTCAAATATACGGGTTGGTTTTCAAAAACTGTTGGACATGCATCTGCAGCTAATTTCACACGCTGTCGTTTTACAGTCAAGACGGTGCCGTCGGGTTTTGTCACCTAGTCCTCTCGCACGATATAACGTTCGTCGAAGTGACGAATGCAAACAACAGATCGTTTGCTGGGCGTGAAGTTTGCTCTGTGAATGGCATTTAGCCATTTTTGACACTGGATAGGATCCTCCGGGAATCTAAAAACACTCACTGAACTATCTGTGTTATAATTGCTTTTGCATCCTGGTACGCAGGATGAAGTTGGCATGTTTTAATATTATTATCACAAATGTACTGAATGAAAAACAGTTGCAGCAAAACTTCGTATACGAATAGAAACACGTGTGTAAGTGTATACTGACTAAAAAGCATTGGGCTGGTGGCGCGAAACGGTCCGGCGCCTACTGTGACGTGGCACGTGGAGTGGAGGGGGTGACTCCGGCCAGTAGTATAGTGTGGCCTTGCTCTGGCGGTCCATTCTGCAGACGTGCTCCATCCACTGCTGCTTTTGTTCTTCTATCTTATCATTGATGGAGAGTATACTCAGTTCGGTATAAGTATACTTTAGATTTTAATACTTGGGTTTAGAATTTGAAATAAATTAATGTTTGCCTTTTTAAACCAGTTTAATGGTGAAAAATAAAAAAAATAATTCTGTCCCGTTTGTCGGTGCTGTGTGTGTGTGTGTGTGTGTGTGTGTGTGTGTGTGTGTGTGTGTGTGTGTGTGTGTGTGTGTGTGTGTGTGTGTGTGTGTGTGTGTGTGTGTGTGTGTGTGTGTGTGTGTGTGTGTGTGTGTGTGTGTGTGTGTGTGACAAAGACGGCAAGTGATAAGTAATACCTTACCTCGCTGTTAATTACTTTTACATAAAAGAATCGTAAATTGTTCAGATTCAAATCTAAATTGATGCAGTGATGGGTACAGTATTTCAATTAATTACTAGAAAACGAGCTTCTTTCTAATGACTTTTCGAGAAGTCTTCGCTCACTTAACAAGGGCTATAAAAGAAGAAACTATAAACGTCAAAAATAAAATTCTCTTGGCTAATATATTAGCTGCACTGGTATAAGATACATTAACAGATTCAATTCATAAATTCTTACTAAAGATCTTCTGACACTGTGCTGAGGTCTTGAGTTATAAAGTAGGCGGATGCTTTTTACTACGCGTATAGAAGGCATTCACCTTTGAAATAACAGCCGTTTCGATTAATTTTTGAACATCTGATTTAGCAACTGCTCGAATATTATCTTCATGGAAAGCGAAATACGTTTGAATATCCAACAACTATTCTTTGTTCTGTTAATTAATATTTAGATTTATTTCCAGTCTTAAAGCTAGCCTTGCAGCTTAATGGTGTGCATATTATTTAATATTTATTTATTATTATTTATCATTTATATTTATTTATTATTAATTTAATATTTATTCCTTCTTATTCATCGTTTTAACGATACTTTTGTATTAATTTTTTATATTTGAAGACGCATAATATGGAAAATAATTTTATTATATCATTTTATACTATTTTTATATAAAATTATATTACTTTTGTCTATGTATAATATAATCTTTTCCACAGGATTTCGTGTGATGCATATTGAGCTATTTGTTTGAATCGAGGATATCTCTCGTATGCGTATAAACGAGTATATTTTGTGCGTTGTTTGAAGCAGGTGATGTCTCTTTACACGGTTTTATTTACTGAGATAAAAAATGTTGGACACAAGCGCGTTATGGAAGCGGGCAGGACTTGTTTAGCTGCGTATAAATTTTGACAGTTTACTTATAATTTTGATAAAATGCTTGCTTTTATTTTTCTGAAATGCCAACTTCTAAAGACATTAAACACACCTTCCTAAATCAGTTACCGATTGCAATTAAATGTTTCGGCATAAAAGCTGAAGAATTGGTAAACACGTTTATTCGATAAGGGCAAGTGTTACATTCAAGTATGTAATTACCGTTTTTAGTAACATAAGGCTTTGAAATCTTAAAACAAATCGAAAAACGTTAAGTTTAATCTTTGTACATTGTTGTAATGCTCAAACCTGAATGTTCTACAGGGGCAACGTAGAGTTTGTCACAGGTTCGCAGTATTAGAGCTACTAATGGCCTGCGAAAGTGAACCCCAGACACCAGTTTTCATCCATTATTTATATAAGTGTAATAGTTGGTTATTAGTTGGTAAAATGTAATGAAATAAATCCAAACTTAAATAAAACATAACAAATTAAAGTCAAATACATAGAACATTTGATATAGTCAAATATAAAATACATATTTTGATTTTCATACATTTTATCTAGGATAAATTAAACAATTCATAATTATTAAAAGACAAACAAAACCCCTCATTTTGTCCAATTTTATAAAAGGAAAAGCATTCAACAAGAACAACCATAGATTAATTATTTCAGATTTCGTTGAATACAATAATATATTTCATTACATTAACTCTTTAACATATTAAATATTAATCAGTGAATTAAAAAGTAACAATTTAATGTTCGCTTCACTCCATTAAAAGTGGTTTCATAGACATAGAGGTTTGAAACATTTCATTACAAATTCAGTGTACTGAATTACAATGCTGAACTGATTTAGACGAATCAAACACCACATAATTCGCTTTTTATTAAAAACAGTCGAAAAAAATGAAAGTGGAGGGCAAAACCTAATAATATTTAGTTGCTCGTTAAATAATTAAACACCTATAAAAAAGGAGTCCAGCTTTTGCCATTATTTTGAAATAAATATAAATATAAATATAAATATAAATATAAATATAAATATAAATATAAATATAAGAAGCATATATTTTTTATTTCAACGATACATATTTGCATATTCACCTAGTGTAATCTTTTTTGTATGTAAATAATTTATTCATAAATGCTCAACATTTTCTTGTTATTTTATATTATTATTAATAATAAAAAAAAACTTTTAAGAAGAATATATTTTTTATTTTGTAAATTACAAATGCTTCGATAGTAATCCATCTATCATCATCAGATATCGAAAGGATTACTATCGAAAAATTTGTAATTTACAAAATAAAAAATATATTCTTCGTATTGTTTAAATTAGCAGCCATCCTTACTATTTCTTTTATGAATTTGCTAACTGCTATAATTTTTTATTGTTCGACTAAGCTTTTCGTCATTACTGACATCTTCAGGTCTTAAACAACCTAAAGGTCGTTGTTTAAGACCTGAAGATGTCAGTAATGACGAAAAGCTTAGTCGAACAATAAAAAATTATAGCAGTTAGCAAATTCATAAAAGAAATAGTAAAAAATATATTCTTGTTAAAAGTTTTATTATTATTAATAATAATGTAAATAATATAGGAACTGTTGGAAATATTTTAAATAAGGTAAGCATGAACGAATAGGCAAAAAACAGACAATTGTGGACCTGTAGTTTTGGAACAGCTGTCGACCACAACGAGCTGTGTATGTGTGTGTTCTGCCGACTCACACCTGACTTACATTGCAAGTGGATTATACTGCAAGCAGAGGATGTTTCTTTTTAAGTACACATTTATGTATTTCCTTGTTGTGAATGATCTCCGGTTCAGGCAGTAATAAAGACGAATAATGAAATAGGTTTTATTTAATATAATTCGCACAGTATAAAATACGTATAGCGAATCAAGTAGTGCTGTTGAAAGACGTGGAAATAGACGCGTGTGTGGACACAATATATGTGCAAAATACGCGCGAATAACTGAGTTATATAAACCAATTAATTACTCCTGTAATTAATAAGTGACAAACAAATTATATGCACATAACGAGTAAAAAATCGCACATCTAAAGCAACTACTGGTTTCAGTGCCGGCTCTAGGTTTTTTGACACCTAGGCGAAAAAAAGTTCTCCGCCCCCACACCACCATAATCTCAACCCCCCTCAACCGTACAAAGTGAGGCCTAGTCGCCCCTAACATTTTCACACACCATCCTATTGTTTATTGTTTGTCACAATTTAGATTTGTTTAAGCATTAAATAAAATCAAACTTACCCATTTGGTCTCGTTGTGGAACGAGGATTTGCAGTTTCAATTTCTTGCGTTCCCGCATCGAAAGTTTAAGTTAATTTGTGCCAACATAGAATTGTTAAGTGAAAAAATATCAAAAATGAGTATGTTGTACTATAATACTGATGATTTTTTTTTCCAATGTTAGAAGGAAAAATAAATAAAATATTTTTCTTAAAATAGGGCAGGTTCTATTTACACTTTTTGTTAGTCTAAGTCCTTCATATTTAGAAAGTAGATGTTTATTTCTTTACAAAAAAAAGTAACACAAAGACTCAATTAACTTTACAACAAAAGACTCACACTCACAGTTTAAGATACATTGATAAAATAAAACATTTATAATCCTAACGGTGCTTTTCTTGCTTTTATTTTTGAAAATTCTTTTACTAAGGCTGTCGGATCGAGGTGTTTTGCCAAGTCACTTTCTATGGAAATTGTGGCTAGACCCACAAGTCTTTCCTGGCTCATTGTACTGCGAAGATATGTTTTAATTAATTTCAATTTAGAAAAACTTCTTTCAGCACTTGCTACGGACAGTGGCAACGTGAGCAATATACGAAGAGTTACACATATGTTAGGAAATCCATTTTCAAGATCATGATGGTAAATGTAGCTTAAAACCTCATCAGGGGTTGTCACTGAGTCATTGAGATGATGACAAATTCCTCTCAGCTCAGAACACAGTCCTAAAGCGTCAATATCAGATTCCTTCACACCTTCTTTATTTTGAACTGTTAAGGCCTTCTCCAACAAGTTTTCACACAACAGCTTAATTTCTGCAGAGTTTTTGTTTTTCAGGTTACGAATGTCGTACAAAAATCCAAAGGTAGCAGATACTTCATTTAACTGAAAAAATCGTTCTTTGACCGCATTGATACCTGTGTCTAAAGCAGCAAAATAAAAATGGATTTTGAAGTTTTCCGACGGGTCAGTTACATTTGCAGATTCATCTGTTGCTTCGTAGTCAAACATTCGCGTCTTTTTTCGAATGCAGACCTTCTCTTTCTCAAAAACTGGTTCTATACCAACTTCTTCTGCTACTTCACGAGCATCAACCAAAGTTCTGTGTTGAATTCCAAGTCACTTCTAGCACTGATCAAATACTGTTCTGTTTTTTTCAGTTTACTAACTGCTCTTTGGAGAGACAAATCGTTTCCTTGCAGTATCTTACTTGTTAAATTGACTTGAAACAAAATGTTGTGCCATGTGACAAGAGCGACAACAAATTTGAAGTTTGAGATGTTTTTAAGTAACGCAAGTGCTTTTGCCTTTGTTTTAATACCACTGGAACCTGTAAGAGAGGAATCTTCATAGATTTCTTCCAAAGCGTCACACACACTTGAAAGCAGATAACGCAAAGGCGTTAGTGCATCAATTGGACTGGACCATCGTGTATCACTCAATGGTTTTACAGTCAAAGATGGCACATGACGGCATAAAATCACCCATCGACGTGTCGATGCTGAAAAGAATACATAAGTTCGTTGGACCACATCAAAAAAGGAGGTTACTTCCAAGCAGCATGAAGCTGCGTCATTGACCACAAGGTTTAAAGTATGCGAACAACATGGAACATAGAATGCACGAGGATTAATATCCAAAATCCTTCTCTGAACACCATTTTCCTTCCCTTTCATATTGCTGCCGTTGTCGTAACCTTGTCCTCGAATATTCTCAACAGGTAATGACATATCTTTTAACTTTTCAAGAACTACCTCAGTCATGGACGATCCAGTACTTTCTTGGAGTGGCATAAAACCCAAAAAATGTTCTTTCACCAGAACTCGATTAAGATCAGATTCGTTTTTTGATGTTACCTCAGAAGAAGAAAGTATTTGTACGAATCTAATGATCATAGCCATTTGCTCTGTATGACTAACATCTGGGGTGCAGTCCAATATGATGGAAAAGTATTTAGCTTTTTGAACTGAAGACAAGATTTCTCTTTTTATGGCACTAGCCAAGATCTGGATCAATTCATTTTGTATATTTTTGCCCAGGTAATGAGTATGTCTTTTTTCATCACTTCTAATTCGCCTTAAGTGTTCGTTCATAACTGGGTCAAACGTTGATAAATATTCAATAAATTTCAAAAAGTTGCCGCTATCATGAGCATCAAGTTTTTCTGTTACACCTCGAAAGGCCAAGTTTTGCGTGCCAAGAGTTCTGACCAGAGATATTAATCGCTCCAAAATTTGCTGCCAGTAAGTTTCTTCTTCTTTTATTTTCCTTTTATTTGAATGGTCGTGCCCTCTTCAAGGTTTTTCTTCAATGTTTTCCATTTTTGTAGTTATTAAGGTACATCAGCTGTGTATTTTTTGTAGTTCATCAGCTGTATCATGTTGACCAATATTTGCAGAAATGTTGTGCCAATCATTACAACCACTTTGGGCTAATGCAGAGGAAACGTTGATGCCAAAAACCTTACAACAAAAGCAGAATGCTTTATCTGTTGATCTTGAGTATTGTAGGTACTCACGGTATATTTCTTCGCCATTTGGAAGCCTTCTTTTGTAGTGAACATCAGAAAATTTTCTATTATTCAAACCCTTTGGGAAGCTGCCTTTGCCTTTAACCTGTTCAGGTCCATGTTCCACTAACATTGTTCTTAATGTTTGCTGGCTAATGTTCAACATATCCCAAGAAGCTGGGTCAGAAAAATCAATTATTACAGTGCTTGAGTTTTCCGGCTGTAATTCTTCAGCTGTGTCGTCTTCTTTTACATTATCATTTTTACTAGTTGTAACATACATTAACACATTACCGGTGTCAGTAACGGTATCATCTTCTTTGGCTTGTGGTTGGTCGTTTTTCGTTCGTCCATCAACTCTAGTTTCAATTACAGTTTCTTGTTCTTGTGCAGAAGAAGAAGTTGACAGCAATTCATTGTCTTGCTTCAAAAGGTATTTTTCAAATGATCCTTTGAATTTTTTTGCATTTTCTTCATTTTCTTTTCTTCTTTTCCTAAACCAAGCGCCAGATGTTTTTTTCCCGCCATACTGGTATCTGCAAAACAACGTATAAGCTAACCATAAATACATAAATAATGTAAAATAATAAATATTTTCTGTATAAAACAATTATATTTTTATTGATTTCGATAAATAACACATTACGATAGTATACTTTTATATGTGTGTGATTATAATTTAATTATATCTTTATCTATGCTACACGTTAGTGCACCATTCTATAACGTATAATTATATCTCAATATCTGATAATATATCTACGTGTGATATGTTACCTACACTACTATACGTCAATTGATTTTATTTTATGTGAGATCAATTATGTTTTAATACTACTTTATCTTTGACTTTATATTTTAATTCTAACACAAAGCAAATAATATGTGTGTATATCAACTACAGGTAATAAAAGGTTAATAATTTCAGAAATAAATGCAAATATCAAAGTAACTAAATTTGTTTAATACTTGTTTAATTTCTATTCTATTTGTAAGAGCTTAGTTTAAATCTGCAACCCTTTTTGTCAAAGTTTATTTGTTGGTATGTTTATGGCCTTGTTTGTTCGTTCACCATGTGTTGTGTCTACTGTAAAACTAACACTTCCCTTAAGTGTAACGGCTTTTTGGTTTTCCCTGATTTCTCTAAATTATTAATTATATAATTTATATAGCAAAATTTACCCGTTATAATATCCATGTATTAAATTATCCCAAATTTGACACAAAAACTAAACTCAAAAGGATTATATAAGGAAAAGAATTTTGTTTCCCATTTGATACAATGTTAAACGGTCCTCAAATTTTCATCTCACAAAATCAAGCGAGATGGCGCCTAATAAAAACTGCATTTTTTATAACATCTAAATCTGAACCCTGGTGAAAAATGTATATTCCATATTTATCGCCTACTGGACATTTGTTTTGGAAGGTTATAAATATAGATACAGGTAACGAAACCTCGATTGATCACAGACGAAAATAAACCTCAAAATGTGCCCTATTAGCCCACATAAATATCACAAACCAAGAAATAAAAGTTAAATGTGAAAATAATAAGGAGAGGATGACTTACCGAAATTTACACTTTCCAAAAAACACAAAAATGCTCGTAAGAAAAACATGGTGGCAGCTACAACAGCACAGACAACACTAAGGAAATGGCGGCTCAAAAGGAAACGTTTCCCCTTGTTTCCACTAGGTTGCAGCACTTAACAGAGGATAAACCGACCTATTCCATATTTGTACTCTATTTGTACTCTATTCCATATTTGTCTCCCTTCCTCTAGTAATTTTAATGAGTTTAAAAAATTAAAAGAAAATATGTTCCATATAAGTGTTACTTAATGTTAGCTTAATAATTAGTGTACTAACCTGTCAACACATAAAACTTCCTCTTTCACTTCAAAACACTGCATAAACGTCAAACAGTACACGAAACACGACACGTTATGTGTCACACTACAGTTCACTTATTATAGTACGCAACGGTCTTTAGTTCACTAATCACTGCAATACGCAAAAACAAACTACACCTGTGGTAGCGCTTGTAGTTGACTTGATTTGACGAAGACGTCGCATCAGTATGATCAGTCGGGGGCGGGGCGGAGTAGAGTACAGGGTTGCAAAACTGACTATTTGTTGTTCCAACTCTCTATTTAAAACGTGAAGTGCGCTGGGCGCTGGCGCACGTACATTTTGGTTTATGCTAAAAATAAGCAAAAAAAAATCCCCTGTCATCCCGCCCCTAAAATTTTCCGCCCTAGGCAGCCGCCTAGGTTGCCTATATGGACGAGCCGGCCCTGACTGGTTTGCACACCAACGCTGTCATGTGTGCAAATACAGACGAAAGTGATGTGTATAAAATCGACTCTAAGCACGCTTCGATCAAGTTTAACAAATTAAAGACCGAAATTTTTCATACCTGGCATGCACAAATCTGGTATTTCTTTACACCAGAGTATAAATACTTCGGACAATTTTAAACGAGAGAGATGCGCTAATTAGCCACGGAGTCACTATGTCCCTATGCTTTTTCGACATAAATATAGAGATAGACGCTTCATCAACAGCATCATCTGGCAGCAAAACAACATATACCACGATCAACGGAGGAGCACCAGAACCAACACCATCGCCATCAATGAATATAAAACTTAATTTCCAGAGGAATCATCAAAAAATGATAGAACAATACAATTCAGACAGAGAGAATTAATGTTAGGTATGTAGCATATGACTTTGGTAAACCATTTGTTAATCTTAACATAATTCCGACAACACTTTTAGCAATATAACTATAAAAATGGTCTTTCATATATATATATATATATAAAACAAATAGTCGCTTTGGATGCTTCCATGCCAAGCGCTTCTTACGAAGTCAGGCCGAAGGAGGTTTGAAACTGCAACATCCCGACAGTCGGTTGACAGACGGCCTTGGTTGACGGTTGAGCGAGGCACACTGCTGCTTGGCCCTCAGGCTTTATTTTGAGTTGCCATGAAGTGCTAATTCTTAGATTTGTGAGTTGGCGTCACAACGGGGAGTGAACACTATACAGATTCCCGCGGGACCCAAACCTGCAACTTTCGCACAGGAGGCGAGTACGGTAGTTACTAAACTATGGAGGAAGTCAAAACTGAAACACCACACTCGTAAAAACGAATTAAGGAAATGTTCAATGATCGTCAGCGAAGAGGCAGAATATGATACTCCACTTTAGTGGACATCAAAATTCAAGTATTACTCTAGTTAATAATAACTTTATTTACTGCCCGGATACGTCATCTCCTGTGTTTCTTGTACGATTAATTGTATCATGTTATATTTATTGTAAAATACGGTTTTTCGTATTTGTTTTCATTAGTTCTTGCACTGCAACACTAGTAATGTGATTCGTCCAACCAATCTTGAAAACACGCCGATATATCCGCATTCGAATGCTTCTATCGAATAACCATATAAATATCTTTAGAAGTACGTAGTTCTAGTCCGATACTATTCTACAACCGATGCAACACCAGTAGATAAAACAAATTTTGTAAGCTGTCTAAAGAGTCTACAAGATTTACTGTATCAATATCGCTACGACAGCACAGAACAATCTACGCGTTTATCGAATGTGCCAGAAAGATCTCGAGGTAAGCGTGTGGTGTACGTGCTACTAGACGCATTTTGCGAGAATCTTCTCGACTGTGCCGGGCTTCGCTCGGCCGCTCGGACTGTGTCAAGGCCGTAGTAATTACGTAGTTCACGAGAGATAAGACGCAGTTTGGAAGCTTCTGGTGTGTGAGCGTGACTATAAATACATCGGGTAGCGGCCTTAGTTTTCAGTTCCATGCGAGATATTGGTTAGTGCGGTTCGAGAGTATTAGTGCGATATATTTCCAGAGCGGTTCGAGTTATTACTGTGTACATTCAAGTAGTTATTATTGAAGTGTTGCGTTTTATAATCAGACGGTATAATTGTAATACAATTGAGTTTTAATATTTGTGGACATTTTATTATGTGTGTACAATTTTCATTTGATTTGTTGTAGAGACTGTGTTGTTAATTACGAACTATTTTTACTGTAACAATTAAAGGTGTGATTAGTGACTTAATTGGTGTCTTGTACTTATTTTGTTTCCACTGTACCTACGACGATCGAGTAGACCGTCGTAACAATATGTTTGGTGTCTTGTGTTGATATTTCACTGTACACTGCTATTTCATTAATATTTATGTCATCATTATATCAATAACGTTGCTGACCAATAACATTTCGTCTTTCAGCTGTACCTCTACATATCTACGGTTATAACTATGCAATTATGCGATTTCCGAACCTGAATAGAGTAACGGGGAAAGTAGAGAGACGTCAGACCGATGCAACAGTTTTAATACTTTTAAGGACAAAACATCATCACGTTGCTACAACCTGGAATCATGAAAGAACGTATGCCTAGTTTACCAAAACAAATCTGAAGATATATACTGTACGTACATGTATGTACACATAATACTTACATACATACATATACATAGGACTATATGCTATTAATAATTAATATGGTATGAATAGTTTAATCAGAAATTGCTCGTATCTACACCAGATATTTTTAAAATGATTTGAATTATTTTCTCTTATTCGAAAATTGAGTTATTTATTACTTCTGTTGTCTATGATTATTTTAATAAACGGTTTAAAGAACTGTTACGATTTTGATCCTACTAACAAACGACATGTATATACAGTCAATAACTAGAAAGCGTCATTATTTTTTTATTTGCTTTTTTTATAACCAACGTTCTGTTTAGATTTTTGTGTAAGTTTGTAACCAGAGGTGCCAACAGCATGGTGCAATGGTGCAAGTCGACCCCTGGAATTTTTGGGGGGGCATTTTTCATTTATCAAGTCTCATGGTTCTATCATGTGAGACAGACATCTTAGAAGATATAAAGAACGATGAGATAATTGATTCGTTTGCTAAAACAACCAAATAAAGATAATCTCTGTTGTTGAATAACTGACTATAGAACCCGTGTAAACTAAATCATTGTTCATATACACTGTATGTATGCAAAAAATAAATTGTGTTTAAAAATTTAATAAACTTTTAATTTTATTACTAAACCTTTCCTGCCATTAATAATCATCTTTTTCCTTTCATAATCCCTTATTGGAAACAAACAAACGTTACATGAATTTATGTCAGTTGCGTAACCAGGGGCTCAATTACCCCCCTTAAAAGCGTCGTAAATCAAACAAATCAGTGAAGAAAAAGAATGCAATTACAAAATCAAGTTAGATCATCTTGATAAGGCCTAATGTACTACTAATTATGTTAGGCCAGGTTTAACCAGGCTTTTAAATTCTCATAATTTAGTTATTGACGAGTCATAATAGAAAAACTTTCGGCATGATAAAAAGAATAAAATTAGTCTTTTGATTCCAATCATTGTTTTATTGGCTTTAGTTTTTCAAAAATATTTGGATAAACCCTCAAGGGTATTCCATACCCCCGTACTGTGATTCCCCTTTACCCAAGAAATCGAATTGGGGGTATTTCGGAATACTGGGGGGGGATTGCACCATGACCTCTGTTGTGACAAAGTTCATTTTTACTTATTTTGTTACTGTCTTATTGTTTGAATCACGCTTTCGTTATTTAGCCAATTTTTCGAGATATAAGTTTTTTTGAGCCATTCGTATTTCAGTAGGCCTATTTGTTTATTACGAGTCGTACAAAATGAAACGACCACGGAGGCATGTAGTGTAAACGTTTGGATTTGCTGATATAAGAAGGGATTTATTTAGAAAAGTGATATCATATTTTTGTTCTATCTGACCACAAGATTCGGATGTTGCAGTGCAGTTGTTCTTCATGCAGGATGCAGATACTGACCTAATATTCCGAATGTTTTTTAGGTTGACAGTCATACTTTATTAAATGTTTTAAACGGCAGTCCGATATGACAGTTTACTGAATGTAAAGATTTATATTTTGTTAACGTGTGCATGAGAAATTCTTGAAACGGAAAAAGTAGGTAGTGTTTGACAAAGAAAGGAGGCTGGTGGGCCGCAGACTGACTCTACGAATGTGAAATGAGCAACAAGCGTGACTTGTGCGCGCGGCAACCGTGAAAACGTCAAAGACAAAACAACTGCAATTTTGTTTGTGTCTAACTGTAAACGGATTTTGTGAAAATGTTTTAACAATAGCCGGAGTAATAGTACGTGAAATACTGAACTGTTACATGCAAAACAATATACACAGTTCGAATTCTGTGTGTGTGTGTGTGTTTTCTTTAATTTAATATGATTATCGCACAAACAGTCTTGTTGAAAAGTTAAGTAGAGCCACTTGAATTTAATAGGCCATACCATTATCGATGGCATAAAGTAGTTATCCCGACTTCTGCAGTTATAGAGGTAATACGCTTTAATGTATGTCAACAGTTTACTGCGAAAGCAATATTGTGACTAAAATTATACCTACCATCTTCACAGCAAAAGAAGTCTTTGAGGAAAAAAAACATATATAGACGTTGTGCGTATGTCTTTAAGGAGTGTAATGAAAACATTTAATATGAACAGTAATCTGTTCCTGCAAAAGTTAAACCAACTATATTCGTAAATACAAGCATATTACGTATATAAGAAATAAATGCCATGCTTATACTTTACTTGTGTGCGAGAAGGTGCCAGTATTTTGTTTGCTGTCTCATTCGTTTTTACCGCAATGGTTAATCCTGTGTTCTGACAATAGTGTTCTGATAACAATAAGATTTGTTTGAATTATTTCCTAAACAGGAGACTCGATTATATATTTAAATATTATTGCACAGATACAACACCTTTGATACAAATTAAGAAAAAAGTACTCTTCAGTTTAACTGAATCAGTTAAATTAATTCATTCTCCTTTCTAATTTATCATTTTGATAACATTCATTGAAATGTAAACAGAAAAAAGGTAAAATGGAAACGAAAAATAAAACAATGACAAAATAGTCACACATTACACAACATAAGTCTGAATTAAAAAACAAAACTAAAAACAAAATTATCGTGTGGACAAAATGGAAAATTTATTTCATAAAACTCAAAATTGGCATTTTAACGTTTTGCTGAAATAAAAGAAATAACCATTGACAGTATTTACAGTCACCAAGTTTTAATTTTTGTTAAAAGTTTTATACAAGCTCGTGTAAGTTTCCTATGTTGCTGATACAGTTGTGTTTCGAGACTATGGGTTGTTGCTTCCTTTTCGATGTTTCATCATCATTCTTCTGGATGTTTCATCCAGTGTTTCCTTCAGGAATGGAATGAAAGACGTCTTTCATACACCAGAAGGAAACCGACGCAGTCAAGTACGGAAACACCAGCACTCAGAAAGAGAGAACGAAAGAGAAAAAGAGAGGGGAAGGAAAGAAAGAAAAAGAGGAAGGGAGAGAGACAGAGTGAAAGAGCGAGAGAGAGAGAGGGGGAGAGAGTGAGTGAGAGGGAGAGAGAATGAGAGAGTGAGTGTGTGTTTTTGTGGTAGGTTATCTATCTGTATATAGTCAGAGAGAAGGTAGAGACTAGTATTTTCATTGAAATTATATTGTCACCAAATACTTCTATTAATTATTGAATAGGCTACACGTTAAGTACTTTATGCGCACCTCTGACGGGATGCAAAAATAATAAAAACCATATTATCATTATATTATAACCATTATTATCATTATATTATAACCATTATTATCATTATTAACCATTATAATATAACCATTTATACCATTATATTCATTATATTATCATTATATTATAATAAATCTTATTTATATAAGAAAAGTATTCTTTATTAAGTTACATGATGACAATTCGTGTAATATAAATATTAAGCACTACGAGATGAATACGTACGATTTTCGCATAGTGAGCAGTAAGCGGCTGGATCAATAATACGAATAATAATACGAAAATGTTGGGGGGGGGATTAAAAATAAGGTGCACGGTTTGTTTGAAATAATAGTGTTTGAAGACCAAACTGCAAGACTGCTGTTCACACTGAACTTTACTCGTGATCCCCTACTTGGAAAGGATTTACGCACGTTTTTAAACGTCAGGTAAAACGACATTAAGCGTCACTGTTTTACGGCATGCGGTTACTAAAAACAAATTGTAGATGAATCGCTTCTTTTTGCAATTTTTACTCTGATTTATGCGTTTCCTTTTTCCAGACAATTGCCATTTCGAGATAATCCTTTGTCTCACACCGGCGCAACGAGGAGAATTAAGTCCTGGTTGATGAGACTCGTGACATATTAAAAGCTATAATTCGAGACAGTAAACGTTTTCTGCCAATGAATAGGCGAAAGTGTAAAAAAAATTTCAAAATAAAACGTGACTTTTGCCACAGAACCTTCTATTATTTAATGGCAGTAATGAACAAGGAGTAGATAGTAAATTTTTTGTTGTCCATTAACCAGTTGGTAAGGTAACGACGCGAGATGTGTGTGACTGTACGCCATGCCGTCTGACCTCTCTGGTCACAGTAAAACTGCCTGAACGTACGTGCCTCGCGGTGTTGCAAATCGGTCTCCACATGTTGGTGCACGTACGATTGTTCAGAACGGCGAAGCAGTGATCAGAACAGCAGAAAACATCAAAATCATTCTTATTGTTTTCGCCGTTCATGTTCCAATTAATCTGTTACACTTCCATAATAATATGAAAAACAGCTGATTTGTCCAAGGTAAATAACTTATTGCATCCGGCAAAAAAGGATACCTATAATTCTGTACATATTTAAATAATTATTTTCTGCAGATAATGAAATTAAAGTGGGAAATACGCAATGCATGTTTAATAAGATAGGCCTAAGTATGGAAGAAAAGCCAATGTGGACAACAGATTGACCTGGCTCCGGGAAAATTGTTATAGCCTACGTATCACTGACTGTCTTATTGTCCTCTTAATGTCGTTGAGAATTTTGTTCGTATGGACAAATATAAATATTTTTTACATTTCTTTAAGGAAGCAAATAATTTTGCTACTAAGACCAGGAAAAATGAAGATGAAGTATCATACAGGCCTACAGTCATTTTGACTGTCCTGTCGAAGATATTCGAATAGTTTGAAAGTCGTGCCTAAAAAAATTAAAGAAAAATCTTCTGCTATCGTGCTTTCAGATATTGTTATTTCCGATCAGAAGATGAGGTGTGAAACTTGAAAGCGCTAATCGGAATAATTTTCTATAGTGGTGTGCAACAGTGATAATTCTGTTTGTGATTGTAACCACTAACACAGATTTCTTAATAACTTTCAGATATTGAACCCATTTAGTGACACCAAAGACCAAGATGAATGTACAGATTCGCATCCAATTAACTGAGCAGTATCGCAAGATAGCGAGCTGTGTTAAATTCTCTGTCTGCTGACCACACATTTATAGGTGCCTGTTATATCATTGTAGCAAGTGCGTGAGAAGCGTGTTGCAAAATTGGCTACAATTATGTAAGTTCAGGTAAGATTAAAAGTTGGCTAAAAGTTGTAACGAAACAGAACACTGTAAAAATAATTATAAATGTTAATAATGAAACCCTATCCAGGGATGGAACTCAAAACAATGCTCAATAACTAATCAACAGAAACTATCAAATTTTGAAGATCAGGAATGAACCAAATATGACTCAACGTCAACCATTGACCTAACTAATACTAACAAAACATAGCCAGACATTACCCAGTAGAATAGGGCAGTAAACAAATAAAAAATAAAATAAAGAACTATAGTAAACAATATTCAATAAATAAACCAAATAAATCCAATAAAGAGTACAAGCATTCCACAATGTAAAATTGTATTAACTATATGTATAATAGATCAATACAAATTGGTCTAATTATAAACCAAAGTGAGAAAAAGCGCACAACCCCTTACAGTGCTATAAGTGATGATAAACACAGAAAAGGTGGCCTAATAATAATAGTTACATAAACTACAGTTGAAAAGTGTACTATTATTTAGAATAAGAAGTGGTCAATTATCATTGACAGTAGTGATGAGGGATTTATCACACAAACAATTGTTAAACAGTGTGCATAAATTATAATTGTTAAAATAAGTAGTATCATTAAGAGTTTTATGTTACCAACTAATTAATTTAAAATAATGTAATATCAAGGGGTCATAATTAACTGCCATCAACCATTATAAATTGTTTCATAAGATATCTGGAAAATCCACTAAATACTAAATTTTACAGGACTAAACCAAGACATGTTTAGTATCAAATTATTTGTAATTTTATGATTAATAACCACATAAACATTGTATTAACTATTAGTGATAATGATAAACTAATAAATTAAAGGCAAATTATAAAATCTAAAGTAATTAAGGGGTATTGGTCATGTAACATTTGAACTGTGAATAAGGGGCCAATCAGAATCTAAGAAATTGTGGTCAGTTCGATGACAAAAAGAAGAAATGGGACTTGATTGTTAACCACGAGTGAATACGGTTGAGTAGTGCTCGCAGATTTATTATATAACAAAATTTTAAAACCCAGGAACCGACTTAGAAGACAAAATTATAACCACATCAGAAGATACTGAAATTATTAACCAAAATCATCTCATTGAATAGGAACGACCACCAGTAAGAAAATATCAAGTGATTAACAAGAAGACGCACAGCTAAATCCCACTCAGAAGTGTAACGTACAATACAATTATTATAACTGACAACATTAGTAATCCAACACGAACAATCACTAGTAACACCAATAACTCACACCACAATTAATCACTGGTGGACATTTCATAAAGAGAAAAACAGTATATAAGAATCAATGAGTAAAAAGTGAACACATTTATTTAAAATACATTGGGACACTTCACGCATTATCTGACGACGAGGCGGCCATAGTTATGACGTCATTTCAGGACCATCATGCATTGCACACAGCGAACTAAATATCGCCAGACATTTTTGTCGACCTTAATACTTATTTATACTCTCACATTAGATCATAAGCATTAGAATTATTTGTAATGTACTCTATATTGTTTGTTAACAATTAATGGAACCTTTCGTAGCAGCCAAAAGAATTCCCACGTTATATGTTTAATTCATTTTTACTATAGACCCTGAGACAGATAATCGATTATTACTAGAGTGTATATCGAATGCAAAATTCTATTAACTTGAATTAAGTTTGCAAAAATTAAACAATAATATTAACAAAATCATATTCATGCGTTTTATTTCTTGAATGTAAGATACAATCAGGATTCATTCTACACTCACGAAGATTAAGAAGACGTCGGGGAGTCGTTGGAACCCTAGAAACCACGAAACCAAGATTAACCTCAATGAGTAGGTTTGAGACAAATATCGAAAGTGAACGTTGAGAATTGTTTGGAACAACTCGACCGCTACATTCAATTTAGAACAGATTAACTGAAGAATTATAACAAGTCAATTCTAATTAATAAACAAGGAAGAGTAATTCAGCCATTACAATTATATCTGAAATAACTTCACCCAAAACACGCAACATAAATATCAACAGAACAACCGATACACTTAGAGCAAAAGTTTTTCTTCATTAAACAACAAAGTTTAATTATACAATTTAACATTAATAATAACCATACACGAGTTTTAATTACAAAGTGGCGCACCAACTAGTGAGACTTAAATTAGAGAAATAATAGGTGAAGAAATAAAAATAAGTAAATTAATTTCCTAATTTTTAGCTGGCGACTGCTATAGTTTTTAAAAAATAATAAGGATGCATAAGAGGGCGACATCACAGGGACGGATGAAGGAGGCCGAGAAAGAAGTCACGATGGAAGAAAAGGAAGTAACATCGGTGGGGGATGTGGAGACGATAGTAAGAAAGGAAGCTAGAGGAGACCCGAATCTTATAAAATTAATGGAATTAATGAATAGTATGAATGAAAAAATGGACAGAAACAAGGAAGAAACGAATGACAATTTTAAGAAACAGAAGGAAGAATTCAATGAAAACTCAAAGAAACAAAATGAAATTTTGAGTCAAAACTTACTAAAACAAATGGAGGAACAAAACAAGCAAACGAACGAAAAATTTGATAGCATCAAGGAAGATAACAGACAAACAAATGAAAAAATTGATAGCATCAAGGAAGATAACAGACAAACAAAAGAAAAAATTGATAGCATCAAGGAAGATAACAGACAAACAAATGAGAAAATAGACAATCTTAACGAAAATAATAGATAATTGAACGAGAAAATAGACAAAATGGAGGAAAAAATAAAGGAAAACTCACAGAAACAAAACGAGATTTTGAACGAAAATTTAATAAGACAAATGGAGGAAAGATTTGACAAGAATAAAGAAGAAACTAATGAAAATTTTAGGAAACAAAACGAAAACACTAATGAGAGTTTAACACGGATAAATGAAAAAATTGACAGTATTAAGGAAAGTACTAATGAAACCTTAAGGCAAACTATAAGTGAAAATAATAACCAAATGAAGGAAGAGTTCAGACAAATAAATGAAGAGAATTAAATAAGAATTAATGGTAGGATTGAACAGGTAAATGATACAATTAACCAGAAGATGGATAAAATTGATGAGGAAAGGAAACAAGAAATAGCTGACACTAATGAGAGATTGAGAAAAGCTAACGAAACTATTACACAAAATAAAGTAGTGTTAAATGCCAGAATAGACCGGGTCCAAGAAGATAATCGTGTTCAAATAGAAGGAATACAGAAGGAACAAGAAAACTTGGTAAATTTACAGAAACAAACCGGAGAAAGGTGTGATAGTATTAACACTACAGTGAATAATTTAACTGGTCAAGTCCGCCAAAACCAGGAAGAAATTGAATTGATTAGAACCAGACCAAATAATATCACTCATATCTCCACAAATGAAAACAGAGAAGGAATTAATTTTAAAAATTATCGTAGAAACCCCATGGATTTCCTAGCCAGAATAGAAGAACACTTTAGCAAACATAGAATAACTATCTGGAACTCGATTAGAGAGATGTTAGATGAGCATTTTAGGGAGATTACAGACAACTGGTGGACAGCAACCAGGAATGATATAATTGACTACACACAATTTAAAAAATTATTTAAAGAAAAATATTGGTCTGAATCGATACAAAACATTATCAGGGACAACATCTGTCAGGGTAAATATGACGTAAATAGAGGTACATCTCCAACTACTTACTTCTGGGGAAAGGTGTGTTTGGCTAGACACCTGGAGCCAGAAATACCTGAGGAATCCCTGGTAACTAAAATGACATACCACTATGATGTAGGAATTGCCAGAGCACGTATGGGAAGTATAATTAAAACTGTACATGCAATGGCTGACTTGTTGGAAAATTACGAGCACGAAGATTACTACAGACGAAGCAGACAACGAACTGATCGGTACGGTTCAGGGAATAATAACCATGGAATGAGTAATAATAATAATAATAATAATCTAAATAATCGAAATAATTATAATTTTAATGGCAATGATCGTAATCACAACCCAAATATTACCCCGAATAATAACCAGCAAGTAAACTTCAATCGTAATCCAGTCAATTCTTATAGTAATAACAGGCCAAATCAAAATTACAATCCTAGTAATAGAATGAACAATAATTATAATAATTACCGGACCAATCAAAATTACAATAATTTTAGAAATAATCAAGAATTTAATGCTAATCGGAACAAGCAGGGTAATCATAATAATAATCGTCCATACCGACCCCGAATCAATTATATTAGTGCTGAAGAGGGTGATTACCGGAGATATCAACAACCGCGGAGGAATAGTTTTGATAACCACTGTAATCAAAGAGGAAATACCAGAGGGATGAATCACCATGACAATCGAGCAAGAAGTTGAAGCCAGGAGGACCTCCGAGAACCGAGGATGATTGAACAGGTTAACAACCGAGACAATGAACAACCAGGAACCAGCACAGCATTCCAGGCGAATCAACCTGCATGCCCGGACAATAACCACGATAGCATTAATTTAAACGGGGGGAGGCAGTGATAAACCCTCGCGACCCCTCACTGCTCCTATCTACTGGGTATAAAAATAGACAAATTTCAGGGACTAATAGTCAAAACCTTACTATTATCTACAACCACTATTTGAAGAATCTTCGAGAAGAACTATTGGAGGAAACGGTGACAAGTAGAATCAACCAGCATAATGAAATTTTATATATAACTGCCAAAATTGAAGGAATTCCCACACGAGTAATGATAGATACTGGTGCAAATGTGTCACTCATTAACGACACTGAACTGGAGAAAATACAAAAACAAAGTAAACATACAATACCCACCTTACCTATCAATAATATTATTTTAATAGGTGCCACTGGGCGTCAAAATAAAACAGTGCGAAAGCAAGTGTCATTAGAATTAGAAAGCAATGGTGTTACAATTAATGTTATATGTCTAGTCGCAATCGGCTTACCATTTGAACTATTAATAGGATGTGATGTGCTGAGGAAATACTCAGCCATTATTGATCTGAGCAAGGAGAAGGTGTCCTTGTACTCACAAGGTGCAGTGTGGACGGCAGAGTTAATAGGAAGCGATGGTGCCCCTCTGAGCCGTACCCACCACCAAGTTAGGGAATTAAATTATTTAAAGAATGACACCCAATGCGGAAAGATAATTTATAAAATGACAAATGACGACCTATGGAACAGTAAATTACAGGAGATAAGAGAGTTTAGACACAAAGGAACAGATAATTTGACAGCAAGACAAATAGAAGATCTAATTACAATATATAAGAAATACTAGCATGTATTTGTATATGCAAGCATGTATTTTCAGAAGAACCAGGAAAGGTGAAGAACTACTAGTGTAAAATACAATTTAAAGAACCAGCGGAATTCCACAGAAAATCCTATCCTATACCATATTTACTGAAGGAGGCGGTTAGGACTGAGATTAATAAAATGTTACTAAATGATATAATTGAGCATAGCCAATCACCATTTACTAGCCCAATAGTAGCGATTCAGAAGAAAAGTGGACAGGTTTGACTTTGTTTGGATGCCCGTGAAATAAATAAAATGATAATAAATGATCGCACGTCACCCGGAGAAATAGAAGAAATTCTAAAAAAATTCCACGGTACAAGATTCATCAGTACATGGTACGCAGTTTGTGGTTACTGGGAGGTGGAGTTGCACCCGAAGGGTCGACGATATATGGCTTTTATTTTTGAGGGTATAAACTACCAGTTTAAGAGACTGCCCTTTGGATTAGTAAACTCGGTAGCAATTTTTGTACGGTGTATGGACCAGGTACTGGGTCAGGAAGCGCTCCAATTCACCACAGTTTATGTAGACGACCTGTTGATTACCTCATTCAACTGGGAGGAACATTGTCACAGAGTGGAATATGTATTGAGTAAATTAGCAGAGAATAACATAACTCTAAAACTTGAAAAATCAAAATTAACAGCGAAGGAAGTTCAATTCTTAGGGTTCAACTTGACTGAACAAGCGATTTCCCCATCACAAGAAAAGGTTACTGCAATCCAGAAGTTCGCACAGCCAAAAAATAAGAGACAACTACAATCCTTCTTAGGAGTCTGTAATTATTACCGGAAGTTCCAACACAATTATTCCGAATTAACATCTACATTCCAGGAACAGTAGTCTTCCAAGAACAAATGGATATGGGGACATGAACAAGACACTATATTACAGCAAATAAAGGATAACTTCTTAGAAACAGTAATACTTCATCACCCAAATTTTAATCACCCATTCTTCTTAAACTGTGATGCCAGTGATGTCAGTCTTGGAACTGTATTATACCAAGAAGATGAAGAAGGGAACCATTTAGTCATCAGTTTCGCCAGTCGGGTATTAAACCACTGTGAAAGAAGATATAACGTAACTGAAAAGGAACTATTAAGCATAGTCTTTGCTTGTGGTAAATTCCGGACGTACATCCTAGGATATCCTGTAACAGTTAGAACAGATCATAAATCCATATAGTTTTTGAGAAGTTGTAAGCTGAGTCACGGAAGGCTTACAAGGTGGATACTCGCCTTGCAGGAGTATAATATCAAATGGGAATACATTCCAGGGAGTCAAAACATGATAGCAGACGTGTTATCACGAATAAATCTGGACACCCAGACATTTGAGGGAGAGAAGGAGAAAATTATCAAGGTGTACAACATTCTCAAAAGTAGATCCGATCTGGAAGCATTACTACAAAATATCAGAGCCAACCAATTATTAGACCCAAAATTAATAAAAATCAAGGAACGCCTGGAGAAACAAAACACCCCAATAAATCAATTCAGTTGTGAACACGATGGTATCTTATTCATACAAAATACGTTGAACCAAGAAGACTGGAAAGTAATCATTCCCAGAATCATGGAAAAAGAACTAGTGTTGGAATATCACATAAGATACGGACATATGGGTGCAGTAAAGGTAGTGAAAGCATTGGAGGAGAATTGTTACATCAAGAACATACACAGGAAGGTACAAAATTATATAAAACCCTGTCATATTTGCCAGTTAGTCAAAAATGATAATGAAAGAAAGGAAGGTATAATGATACCAATATCATCGAAACAAAAACTGGAAAAATTATTCATAGATATATGCGGACCATTTCATCGTAGCGAAGGTAGAAGCCAATACAAATATATTATTATCATTATGGACCACTTCACCAAATTGTATCCAATCAGTCGGGCAACTACACAGAAAATTCTTGAAGTAATAACTACTCAATACATCCCAGAAATAGGAACACCCATCTCAATAGTTACAGATCATGGTACACAATTCCGAGGCAGAAAATGGAAGAACTCATTGTTAGAGCTGAGCATCAAAAGTTACAAGACATCAGTATACCACCCCAGTAGCAACCCGTCGGAAAGAGTACTGGGAGAAGTGGGTAGAATATTAAGAACATATTGTCACCACCAACAAAGGAAGTGGCCCGAGTACTTATCAGCCACAGAAGATTTTCTAAACTTAGCGTATCATCCATCAATAAATTGCACTCCATACACAGCCATGTACGAAAAACAACCACCCAGAGAGATCCAAGAAATAATTAAGTTTCCTGAGTCTCAGCATTATCAATTTAACAAGTTAAGATTTTATAACCAAGTAATAGAAAATCTGGAAAAGCGTAGAAACAAATACCAGAAAGTCAGGGGTAAAATAATTAAATATGAAGTAGGAGAGAAAGTGTTATTGAGGAACAGGGAATTGCCTAGCACTCTAGAAGGAATATCAAAGAAATTATTATTACTCTACGTAGGACCCTATACAGTGTAACGAAACAAAATGTTATAAAAAGAATTGTAAATATAATATGGAAACCCTATCCAGAGAGGGAACAAGAAATCATAATTAATAGCCAATTAAAGGAAAATACCAAGTTTTGAAAAATCAGTAAGGAACCAAATATAACTAAATAAAAACAACCTTTGACTTATTTAATATCATCAAGACACCCAGAAATTACCCAGTAGAATAGGGCAGTAAACAAACCAAAATTTAAATAAAGAAACCTAGTAGGCCTAAATAACTTGCCATGAATAACCCAACCAAACCCGATAAAGAGTACCAATTCATAACATAAAATTGTATTAGATGATATAAATTGTATTAATTCTATTAACTTTATTATAAAATTATATTAAACAAACTAGTATATAATCAAGGAGAGAAAAAGGGACACAACCCCTTACTGTGATAAAAGTGACATAATAATAATAGTGACACAAACTACATTTAAACAGTGTGCTATTTATTTTTATAAAAAGTGTTTTATTATTACTAACAGACAGAAAAAATAGTTTATCATACAGACAATAGTTTAACAGTATAAATAAACTAAAACTGTCAAATCAAGTATTATTATTAAGAGTTTTGTTATATGTTATAAGAGTTTATGTTATTAGTTAATTAATTTAAATATATTTATCTCATGGAGTCAAGGTAGAAATTACAATCAACCATAACAAATTGTTCCATCATATATCAGAGAAATTCATTAATTACTAAGGTTTTACAGTTATAAACTGAGGCATGTTTAGTACCAAATTGTTTATAATTATATAATTAATAATCGTATAAACATTGCATGTATCATTAGGATATAATAATAAAATTATATATTAAAAGTAATTTGTAAAATGTAAAGTAGTTAATGGGTATTGATCATATAACACTTAACCTGTACATAAATGGCCAATCAAAATTTAAGAAGTTTTTATGAGTTCGGTGACTAAAAAAAGAAGAAATGACACTTAATTGTTAATTGTGATGGAGAACAGTTTAATAGTGCGTGCCGAGATGTTATTAAAAATGAAAATCTAAAATACTAAACCGTTTTGTGAAAGAAAATTTTTATGACAACCACTGAAGATAAATAATTCCTTCACTACAATCATCTCACTAACCAGGAACACACACGATCAAGAAAATATAAAGAAAAAACAAGGAGACGTTCAGCAATATCACCTAGATGTGTATAATTCGACTTAATAACTGACAATATTTTTTATACAAAACGAACAACCACTAGACAACACTCTAGTTCACACTAACACTAATCAGTAGTGAACATTTTAACAAGTGAAAACAAATTCCATATCTAAAAGAATCAGTGGCTACAAGGAAAACATTTATTTTGACACATTTAGTAAACTTCAATTATTATCTGACACGGACGACGGCAGCCATGATGATGACGTTACTCTAACCAGCATGCTTTGTACGAAGTATATTGAATCTCATCAGACATTGTATGTTATTTCTTATTTAATTTTGCAATTTTTTTAGATTATAAGTACTAGAAAGATTTGTAAAGGTACTCTATATTGTTATTTATCATGTAATGGAACTTTTCATAGCAGCCACAAGAATTCCCACGAAATATATTAAACCTATTTTATTATTCAATCCTGAGATAAATATCGATTGTTACTAACGTGTGTATCGAATGAAAATTTCTATCAATTTGAACTCCAATTACAGAGATTAAACAATTACGTTAATAAATCATATCCATGCGTTATTATTTCATGAACATAAGATATTATCAACATTTATTTTATAATTACCAAGACTAAGAAGACGTCGGGGAGTCGTTGGAAGTACACAAACTACAAAACCAAGATTAACCTCAAAGAATAGGGTTAAGCCTAATATCGAATGTGAACTTAAGAATTGTTTGGGACGACTCGACCGCTATTTTTGAATTAATTTGGAAGTTGTAACTGCTGAATTGGAATAATAATAATTCTGATTATTAAACCAAGGCAGAATAATTCATTTCTTAACTTATATATTAAATCACATTAGAAAACACGCAACATAAATAATTCACGATCAATTGATACACTATTTACAACTTTTTATTACAACTTAACATTTACAAAAATTAACACGGGCAAGTTACTATAATACAACGGATACACGTTCAGTAATAAATAGACGCATCCAACGTGAGGCAAATTAACACGGGAGCTATATATATAGGAAGAGTAGTATATAACAGTAACAAAAAACCACAACAACAACACGTACGAATTAACCGACCCCATTTCAAAAAAGATGAAGGGCAATTATAATCAACAATCTATAAAGAGATATCACGAGGAAGGAAAGGAAAATGTAACATAAGTAATTATGTCCTCACACCTAATGAAGTGTCAGAAATAATTACTTCTGAAGGGGGGCAATTTGTAACGAAACAGAACACTGTAAAAATAATTATAATGACAATAGTGAAACCTTATCCAGGGATGGAACTCAAAACAATGCTCAATAACTAGTTATTAGAAAATATCAAATTTTGAAGATCAGTAAGGAACCAAATATGACTCAACAACATCAACCATTGACCTAACTAATACTAACAAAACATAGCCAGACATTACCCAGTAGAATAGGGCAGTAAACAAATAAAAAATAAAATAAAGAACTATAGTAAACAATATTCAATAAATAAACCAAATAAATCCAATAAAGAGTACAAGCATTCCATAATGTAAAATTGTATTAACTATATGTATAATAGATCAATACAAATTGGTCTAATTATAAACCAAAGTGAGAAAAAGGGCACAACCCCTTACAGTGCTATAAGTAATGATAAACACAGAAAAGGTGGCCTAATAATAATAGTTACATAAACTACAGTTGAAAAGTGTACTATTATTTAGAATAAGAAGTGGTCAATTATCATTGACAGTAGTGATGAGGGATTTATCACACAAACAATTGTTAAACAGTGTGCATAAATTATAATTGTTAAAATAAGTAGTATCATTAAGAGTTTTATGTTACCAACTAATTAATTTAAAATAATGTAATATCAAGGGGTCATAATTAACTGCCATCAACCATTATAAATTGTTTCATAAGATATCTGGAAAATCCACTAAATACTAAATTTTACAGGACTAAACCAAGACATGTTTAGTATCAAATTATTTGTAATTTTATGATTAATAACCACATAAAAATTGTATTAACTATTAGTGATAATGATAAACTAATAAATTAAAGGCAAATTATAAAATCTAAAGTAATTAAGGGGTATTGGTCATGTAACATTTGAACTGTGAATAAGGGGCCAATCAGAATCTAAGAAATTGTGGTCAGTTCGATGACAAAAAGAAGAAATGGGACTTGATTGTTAACCACGAGTGAATACGGTTGAGTAGTGCTCGCAGATTTATTATATAACAAAATTTTAAAACCCAGGAACCGACTTAGAAGACAAAATTATAACCACATCAGAAGATACTGAAATTATTAACCAAAATCATCTTATTGAATAGGAACGACCACCAGTAAGAAAATATCAAGTGATTAACAAGAAGACGCACAGCTAAATCCCACTCAGAAGTGTAACGTACAATACAATTATTATAACTGACAACATTAGTAATCCAACACGAACAATCACTAGTAACACCAATAACTCACACCACAATTAATCACTGGTGGACATTTCATAAAGAGAAAAACAGTATATAAGAATCAATGAGTAAAAAGTGAACACATTTATTTAAAATACATTGGGACACTTCACGCATTATCTGACGACGAGGCGGCCATAGTTATGACGTCATTTCAGGACCATCATGCATTGCACACAGCGAACTAAATATCGCCAGACATTTTTGTCGACCTTAATACTTATTTATACTCTCACATTAGATCATAAGCATTAGAATTATTTGTAATGTACTCTATATTGTTTGTTAACAATTAATGGAACCTTTCGTAGCAGCCAAAAGAATTCCCACGTTATATGTTTAATTCATTTTTACTATAGACCCTGAGACAGATAATCGATTATTACTAGAGTGTATATCGAATGCAAAATTCTATTAACTTGAATTAAGTTTGCAAAAATTAAACAATAATATTAACAAAATCATATTCATGCGTTTTATTTCTTGAATGTAAGATACAATCAGGATTCATTCTACACTCACGAAGATTAAGAAGACGTCGGGGAGTCGTTGGAACCCTAGAAACCACGAAACCAAGATTAACCTCAATGAGTAGGTTTGAGACAAATATCGAAAGTGAACGTTGAGAATTGTTTGGAACAACTCGACCGCTACATTCAATTTAGAACAGATTAACTGAAGAATTATAACAAGTCAATTCTAATTAATAAACAAGGAAGAGTAATTCAGCCATTACAATTATATCTGAAATAACTTCACCCAAAACACGCAACATAAATATCAACAGAACAACCGATACACTTAGAGCAAAAGTTTTTTCTTCATTAAACAACAAAGTTTAATTATACAATTTAACATTAATAATAGCCATACACGAGTTTTATTTATAAAGTATGGAGCCTTAAAGTAACTCATGTAACTTTTACAGTGAAGAAAGTATTCTGCTTTCCCGTTTTTTCAGTAATTGTCAATATTATCTGGTAATGCACAATGGTAGATGGCTAATATGGCGGAAACATGTAAGCACAAAAAATAAAGTGAGGTTAAAAATTAGAAATATTTCTGGCTATTGGCGCCTTCAAATAGCTTAATACATATTTAGATACGGGAAACTGTCAAATACATTGCACAATAAATTTCAGTATTTTATTTTACGTTTTTTTTTAGCAGTTGATCATGTCATTAACTACAGCCGTTAGTTCACCCGAAAGTATTTTACTTTAATAACAGTTACTTTGTTGATAAAAAAACAAAACAAATATGATACTATTTCCACTACTGTATAGGCATACGCATGTATTTCAGTGTAAGTAAATACACGTTTACCACGACTACGATGAACTGTATCAGTGAACGAATAAAGTAGCGCGCGTTCTAATATTAACAATAAGAGACAACTGTTCAAGAGTAACGCGCGCGCTAACACATACACAAACAAAAATGAATTAAACGATGTCACAATGTTTTAACGCAGCACTGACTACTTGAATCGCTTTCGTGGCTGCAGAGAAAGGAATTGGAAATTTTAATCGTTTTAACTTTTTCAGCGTGAAGCATTAAACGACAATGATTAGTATAGGATTCTTGTTTGTGTCTGTGCGTGCGAGCGCGCGCCCGTACGCGTTTTTAAAGAGAGCGCATGCGAGAGAGAAAGCAACGCTTGCCCATCGATTTGTTAATCTACATTTTAAAATAAAATTAAATTTTGAACCAGGAACTGCAACATATGATACTGTAACATCACACTAGTAGTAAAGATTTTCATGTTTGAACCTATTCCACACTCACCATAGGCTACTCATCAGATTTGGCGCCCTCTGATTTTCACTTCTTTCCGCAGTTAAGGAGGGATATTAAGGGTATTAATTTCACCACGGACGATGAACTGAAGGACGTGGATCAAAGAAAGACTGCCAGCATTCTTCACTGACGAACGAGAAAACTGGTTCACCGTTGGGAGAAATGTGTAGCTGTAAACGGTGACTACGTGGAAAAATAAATGTAAGTTCTTGTAGAAAATAAAATGTACTATTACACCATATTTGTTTCATTTGAGTATCTCTTTTCTTTTGCGAGTTATATACGACTGTGCATTACATTTTAACCGCCCCTAATGTGGCAGATCATCATCTTTTCAATGCTTAACTCTAATCTCATATTACTGAACTCTCAAGTACAACATGAAATCCAGCAATGATATCTCTTGTATTTACCTTTACTTTAAGCACAAAAGTAAAAGGTCAAAGTCTTTTAAAATAAAAGCATAATTGTATTTTTTGGTCAAAGGTAGACCTACAGAGTGTCATTTTGTTTGCGTGATCAAACACATACACACACCTTAGATCACGTTCACACAGACATATAGTTTTGTGTGCATGTAAGTGTGTATAGACAAGTCTACAAAGTTACAAAGTGGTCGAATGCAGCAGCAATATAAAGTAGCCTATATCCTCATGAACTGTTGTTAGTAAATGTACGTTATTGTTTTGCATACTTCGTGTGCCTATTTTTTGTATAGTTGGCATTGCTGCTGCTGCTACTACTCTACCAGGGACATAACTACGGACGGAGGGGGTGGAGAGTTATTAAAAATGTCAGCGAAATTCCATAATTCCGTAAGCCCGTTTCTAACCCAGTTGCGCGTGTTAAAGTAGGGCTTGTAAATTATTGTAGAAATAAAGGTATTATAATATTTGTATATTAATAAAATAAAGTTAGAGATTTCTTAATAATAACGATCACTCAATATTTGGGAAATAACGTAGGCTTATGTATTTGCAGCTGCAAAAAATCAATTACGCCCGCGCTAGGAAATGAAGGCAGTTCTACCAAATTAATCTACCTTTCGCTCAGACACAGTTCCCCTTTCAGGGTTTTCTATGTCATGACTCTTCTGATCTGATGTCTCTGTGGTTTGAACCGTCGTCGTTGCAGAGGTAAACTAGCAGTGTCTTGACTTTAATTCGGAAACACGAGAAGATTATATTGCTGCATTTTACATAAAAAATAGGGTAGGCTACTTTAACACGACTATAGGTTGCTTGGGACAATACCCTTAAATTGTAAAGAGATAATAAAAACCACTTTTTCAAAATACCTTCAGAAAGACTCATTTTTACAAGATTTTTAAAGAACACAAATATAGAACTAAAGCGATCCCTAATAACGTGAGATTTATTACCTTTAAATTTAAGAATTAACCTAGATGGAATATTTTGAAATCAGCGCTCTTCTCTAGTTTTCTGAACCATTATACTTCACTTAAAGGCAAGTATAACCCTTATTCAACCCTTATTCAAAAACTTCGACAAGGAAAGAATTTATAAAATTATATGGCAAGAATCCTTAATTTCTTATTTGGCCTGAGGAAAATTGGGAAGGGGGCAATTTTCAGGTTAGACTCATCCCCCCCCCCAGAAGGTACTCTCAACTTTCATCTCCCAGGAACAGCTCCCTAGTAATTCGCACTCCCCCCCCACAGGAGTAGTTCCTCCTAGATACGTCTAGTGTCTACTACTACTACTACTACTACTACCACGGTTTTATTTTTTATTACTACTGTACTGACATTTCAACTACTATTACTATTATTTGTTGTCCATACTACGCAGTCGGCACTACATCGTTTAAACTATCGCTATAGTTTATACAGTTATTATGTTTTCACTAATATCATAATCTGAATTCAAAAAAAAAATATATATATATATATATTATTATAAGGGACCTGAGTTTCATCATCACTTCATTGGAATCAGTGAATACAGCAAACTTCGCAAGTGAAAAGATTTATCACACTTATTATAGATAACTGTAATTATTATAAAGATTGTAAAATGATTTTGTGTATATTAAATAAACGTGTGTGTTTGTAAGCATACGAAGGAAATCCGTAAGTAATGCCTGACTAGGGTTTGCTATTATATTATATTACAAACATCAGAAAGAAAAAAATAAAACATAAAAGTTAAGGAATGAACTTTAAAAAACTATATTTATAAATTTAAATTTTGCTAGATCAAATAAAATAAACTTAATATAACTGCTTTCAATATTGAAACTGCTGACTGTTGTAAGTTGTAGCACAAATACTTTTTAATTCCATACATGTTAACTTACTTAGAAGACTAAATGACATTAAATACAGTATAAATTATTTACAGTAGGCCTACATTGATACTAATTCACTTCAAAATGCAGTATAGAATTTAATAATAAAATATTGCCTTCATAATAATATACAGAATTCACTTCAAAGAAGTATCTATATTTGTTGGACTCAAGTACTCTTAAGTACAATTTAAGTAGGAACTTAAAATTCGGACAGTTTTGTTGATTTTTTTTACAATATATTAAATAGTTTGTTTCTCCAATATGTACAAAATAATTTAATGACTGTTCATTACGTTTTGAGAACTATGTATTAATATTTCTGTACGGATTTTTGCTCCGTTGAACTTTTTTTTCCCTCCACTAAAATATAAAATTACTTTAAAGATTTAAATGTATACAAAGTTTTATAATGTTAAAAAACCCATTGACCTCAACAAAGGAAATGAAGAAGTCTTATTTGACAGACATGTCATGTCGTAATACATATAGTGTGACATAATGTGTTATTATTAACGGATTTAATATTTTCTTTGTATCTCCCCAACATAAACTAAAATATAACGAGACTTTAGCAAATTTAGTGGGCAAAGAGATATGAGAAAACAAAATTGGTTAACGTTTTAGTAACTTATTAACTAATTAACTCCTTAAATAACTTGTTAATGATTCCTCCAGGGCAACTGCGAGTCTAAAAAAATCTTAAATACCTGACCTTATATACATTTTCTATTTTTGAGCAGGGACAATAAATTAGCAGAATACTTTATAGAATAGATCAAATCATGACACGACGGTTTATTTAGAAACAATTTAAAATTTGTATACGAGAAAAACATATAACGTTTTTGGTCATTCAGAAGCATTTGAAAATCACAACCTCATGAATTTAAGATCCTCATTATAAAATCATTGAGCTCAGTAATAGTGTGAACCACGACTGTTAATTTTGCACCGTTAAGTGGGACAACATGTTGGTAAGTCTGGCGAGTTTGCCGTGCCACTTAATAGGCCGTAGAAAAACGAATGTTATAACTTCCAGTGCGTGTAGTTGTCGTTGCAGTCTAGAGGGGGGGGGGGAGGTTAGGACGTTCAGTGAGAATCTGAACTGAGTCAGTTTACTGGTGAACCAGCCGGCACGCGGACGTGTTTCTTCCGTTATGTACCAGCACGAGCACAACCAGCGGCAAGTCAGGTGGTGGCTAACTACCGGTTTCTGTGCGTTATTCGTTACAGTATTGTTTATTTGTGTTACGATTTGGTTCGGTCTCGACTTGCAGCGTCGTTCAACGTTACAAGAATACGCGTCACCGCAGAGTGTCGACTTTTACAATAACAAGATTGTTCCGAGTAACTACGCGAAACCGCCCACCGAATATCCGAGATATAGTTTTAGAACTAACAAAGGCAGAGTAGAAATGGTTAACAAAGACGGTGAAGTGAAAAATAAAACACACGGTAGTAAATCTGACGACTTAAAGAATCACTCGGGCAACGGGAAGTTTTCGAGTTCAGGAAACAACACTGAAGAGATTAAGTTTGCAAAGCCGAGTATAGAATCCGACGAAGATGCAGCAAGAAAACTGGCGGAAGGTACGGAGGAAATAGATCCTGTTGTGAGTACGAAACCCAAAGAGAGTAACATAAAGAAGAAAAGTGAAGCGATATTCCCACATGTAGAAGATCCGGAAAACATCAAGCCGCCAGTATTCCAAGGCGGAGATTACTTGAAAAACGAAAATCAGTTTCAAGAAGTGTTCAGTGTTTCAGAGCCCTACGCACCGCCTGTAAACTATTTTAGTGACCCTCCTTACAACATACCTGTTTTAGAAGACAGAAAAGACGAGTTCATCGACGATGAAGATATTTACACTTACGTGAAGGAAGATATCAACAGGTACGACGGTGAGCCATCGGAAACAGCTGAAAATCCCGTGTACATATTTTTGCAAAATAAACTGCAAGATATAAACGAGTGGATAGCTGACAATGACAACAGCTCGTCAAATGCTGATTGGCTTGACATTTTAGCTGCCATGAATCAGTCATTACACGACCGGAACAGCAGCTTGTTACTCTCGAAACTGAAGGAAATTTATTACACCACCGCCGATACTGAAGACGCCCCAACAGGTATGTTTTATCCAACTTTTTTACAAAACGGCACAGGATTGATTTCGTTCGGCCTGTTGGCCGTGGATCTGTTTTTGTTACACAATGTGCAAAAAATTGCGTGGAACGAAGAATCAGGAGTCGGCGAAGAAATGTTGAAAGATCCGGACGTGATCGCGTTGAACGCGTTGTTCATGTCGCCCGAACGAGTAAAGCAACTGGCACAGTCGACACTGAGGAATGCGACTACGGCGGAAGTGTCCAAAAGTCGCGGTCTGATAACGGAAGCAATGGATTTTATAAACGGTATGCTGAGAGCGATACTGAATCTGACGAGGGCGTACGGGCGGTCGAAATCGGATTCGTCTGAACAAAGAAGTGACGACGGTGCGAACACGTTTGACTGTATATGGACGCTTTACTGTAGAAACCTGGACAAAACAGCGAAGCTAAGAGGTCCTTACGGATTTTTAGCAAAAATGAACAGGTAAATAATATTTCATTATACGTTTTTAAATTGTTTGAATAACTACAATTATTTAAGGAAGGTAGTTATTGTTAATTAAACTGTTAGTACCATGTAGAGGGCGGAATTAATATGATTTATTGTCAGAAAATGCTAACTTGATACTCTAAAATTACTACTGGATTTTATAAAAAGAAATAATTTTGTGAAATAATTATTAGTTTGAGAAAAAAAAATCAATGGACGATCTATAATCACTAAAGAAAGTAGTTATTTCCAAACAGTATAATAATGCAATTGACACATTTTCCTGTGTTTATAGGTACGTTTAACGTTTATTTACCGGTCGATTAATGGATTTTCAGAAAATGTAGCTTGAAACTATTTTTGGATTACTTACTGAGTCACAATGTGCATTATTTTTATCAGTGTTTGAGTGTGAAGTTCGTCTGTCACGGACAATAACAGGTTGTAGTGATAGTTGCCTTTCCGGTGAAGTGTCTAAAGAAGGTCAAGTGCGCTTGTGTTTACGTTGCCGCACGCTTTCTGCTTTTGTTTTGATTGCTGTCACTTCGCCGTGCATCATTACGTCGCGATACGCTTCGCTATTGTCACTGAAGAAGAAACTCACACAAAAAAAATCACTGTTCTTTATACGAAATTCGTGACTGAAATAGCATGTTGAAAACTTGAGTAAATGTTTCTGTTTGGTAATTCAATTTTAAATTTACTGAAATCGGACTCAACAGGCAGAGTGTTATTAAATATAAAATGTGTCATTTTAATGTCAGATCTGGGCGATTATGTTCAGACAGGCCGCCAGCGTCGGCCTAATAATTTTGTGTAAACCTAAGATATCAAAGACGAAGGATATGAAATAAATAAATAAAATAATAGTACACGAAATACAAAAAATTGACTAATTAAAAGTTATTTAAAAATAATTGTAACGGTACAATGGCATTCCCGATTCCCTCTATCGGTCAGCCAAATATTCTTTTTAAAAAATTTAAATTCCTTTCCATATAAGAAATAATTATTTGCTAACTGTATACTACAATATCGGTTACGATTCATTCTGCATTTCTCTATTTTCTTAGATTTGGCTATTCTCTCTCCCCTCTCTCTCTAAACTCCAAACTGAAGTAGTTGAATGAACATATGGAGTGAGGAAGAGAGAGAGAGAGAGAGAGAGAGAGAGAGAGAGAGAGAGAGAGAGAGAGAGAGAGAGAGAGAGATAGGTAGACAGATAGATAGATAGTCAGACACTGTATAAGAAGAGATATGTGAACAGATAGAGACCAGCTGGTGTCGTAAATCCATATTTTCTGGAGTACTGCTGGTTTATCTGATAAATTAAGGTATAACTAAAGTATTTCGAGGCTAGTGAAAAAGGTATACAATGTAGTTGGATAATTACAGTAATAAGTACGTACACGTTTCGATGTTTGCCAAGTTATTTAAAACATTCGACACCGTCCAGTGTTTGCCCCGAGGGATTGTCGATCAGCGCTGTGATAAGCTACGAGCAGTAAATAACTGTTTAAATTCCACTCTTGTATGCGTTCTTCACCTGAGATGCACTACGTTGTTCCTTTATGTGCGTTGTTCGTATGTTATACTCCTTACGTTTTCGGAAGGCACCTAAGAGATTAGGAGATCCTCGCCCACCAACGCGCACTCACACACACACACGCGCGACCAGTTTGACCTGCCTCTAATGGCGCTTCTATGAGTCACCTACTAGGCATTGAACGACAAAACTATGAAAATTTGTATTCTAGATTTCACATAAGTTATGATACATTTTTTGGATTCTATATTCAATTTCCTTCAAAATGGGTCCAAACACGAAATAATTACGACATTTATGAGCTTTAAAAAGACGCCAAACACTATTCTAAAGTAGATGACTCATCGAAGCGCCATTAGAGGCAGGTCAAACTGGTCGCGCGCGTGTGTGTGAGTGCGCGTTGGTGGGCGAGGGTCTCCTAATCTCTTAGGTGTCTTCCGAAAACGTAAGGAGTATAGTGTGTGTGTGTGTGTGTAAACATTAATTTTGTTATTAATAGGTTTAATTATATCGTATTATTTTTTTAGTACAGAAACTTGTTTCTGTCAAAAATAATTCCGCAACTTGATGAGATGTGTGTCATTGTAGTTCTGTGCAGTTCTATACGCACACACCACCTAAGTGACCTTTGCGCTGCATCCCGTGCGGGTAACGGTACTCACGGCAAAAATACTGGGTCACGTAAAAATAAACTTATCTGCTTAATTTTTACATGGCCACACTTGAGAAAACAAAACGAGATAATGTTTTGTATATTATTGACACAACTGTAACAGGGAATTTTTTATTAAAATAATGGATCGTAATTTTAAATACGACATCTACGCGATCCCCGTAATTGGTATCTATGGGTGTGAGGTGGCTTATAACTGATAATACTATCGTGGGAGGTAAACAAAGGATTTACATTCTTCCAAGGTCATAAGAATTAACACTGCAAACCCGTTTTAGATATTATTTGGATCGTCCTGTACGGAAAATGCTTGTACATGACCGGCGTGACAAACTCTTCTTATGAACTTTTAATAAACACGCGGGATATGCAGCATTTTTAAATATAAACAAAAGGAAACGAAGTTTTATGTTATTGTGGGCGATGCTGTATTTGCAATTGTGTACTGCGAGTTTTTGCGATTCATCGCAGTTTGTTTTAAAATTTTTCGTGTATTCACTTCAACTGTCTCTTAAATGTAAGAAACATGTAATTGTGTATTAAATATTACTCAAAGGCAGTAACTAAATATCGTTTAAAATACAATGATATGTCTAATCTGAATAATGGCAGTTTATCAAAGATGACTACAAAATTTCAAATAAATTGTTAAGTAAAAAATGAATCTTCTTGAAATCTTTGCCGTGTAATAAAAATAAATCTTATGTTTTACAAAATACGCATCAGCGTAGCTTACACATAAGACGCGTTAGTGTATCGAAATATTTTACCGACATTGGCGGTTTGAGAAATGAGTCGTCTATCATTTTTATACACATTTTCTTTCAGTCTAGATAATATGTATGCAACAAATCGAAAAGTGTTAATGATAACGTTCCTTACCAAAGGCAGCAGTTACGTAAAACTTTTATAGAGTTTTCTTTGTTATCAATTGCTGCTGTGTATCAGACTACATACTCTAGAATAGTTTTAGGAATTCGTTGTGGCTTTTCGGTTTTAATTGAGATGACGATAACTTTCGATCACATTTTTACACAACTCTTTTCAAATAAATATAAAGTAAATTTCACGATGGAACAGAGCTACTGCTCAGAGCGATGGATAAATTCATTATTCTCTAAAATATTATACGTAGCTCTGAAACATTTAAGTTTTAAAGTGTTAATAATTGGATCGGAAGTAAATTCTTCAAACCGATTGGCTGTCTGGTGTTTACATTTTTTAACGTCTTTCGTTTCGTTGTCAAGAAGGGACGTTATTTAAATTAATGGGGGGGGGACGAGACCGGATCCCCCAGAGGGTCGAAAAAGTTTGACGAATTTTTTTAATTTCTTAATTTTTAGGCTGTTTATTATTTTTTCAGCTGTGTACACTAATATAGTAGTAACTCTTTTAAATATAGGGCCTACATACAGATTTATTACACAGCATTAGCGTATACACGTTTGAAGTGTAGGAAAATCAATTCAGTCAATAAATATCTCGAAAACAACGTTTCAATAACGCATGTTTTTAATGTGTTATTATCGTTTACTTTAATGAGACTGATTTCAGCCACTTTAAAAATAGTAGTGGTGATAAGTCTTTACTTTGTTTTTTCTTTTATATGAAGCCGACCCGACCCCGGACCCCCTTCCCCAAGGCCAAATTCTAGATACGCCACTGCTGTCAAGCCAGTCTCGTGATAAACAATCTACACCCGCCAAAAGATTTAAGGAAACGATATATTGAAATATTTGAGAAACCGCATAATCTCACATTACAAGTCATTCATTACAGATTCTTTAAACAAGAGGAAATCCACTAGCCTAATTGTAGTCAAATTTCTGTGGTAGAGCCAACAAAAAAGTAATAAAGCTGTCATTATTTAAATCAGCTTGTTTGACAGCAAACTACTTTTTTTTGTAATGCATCCTAAATTTGCGATGACTTATGCACAGAAACAAACGAGAAAAAAGGAAAATATTTGTGCTTACGTATGGAACAAACTAGAAACAAAGCTCGAGCAACAAATTAGTTTCCAATTAAAAGTAGGTAATTATATATGCAGGACGTGTTATTATAGTCTCTGACCAGTTGGGTGGTCTCGTATTACACGTCAGTCTTTTTAATATGACAAAATTAATAAGATACACTTTATGTTTGGAAGATTATAAACAAAATTTTTCATCAATCGTAATCATTCAAAATTTTAATTGTTTCATAATTTAAGTCAGGAGATGTACTCCTATCTGGTTATGCCGGATTCGTTCTTGACATGACGATTTTATGTATCATGGGTATTGCTGAATGTCAAGTTTGCCGCATATTGCAATAATTATGTAACAAGAAATTGTAATTTAAAAATTTTATTAGTTTGAAATACACGAAGATTTCTAACGGCTGAAATTAAAAATCAGCGGACTCTCAAAACGTTTTATTTGCATAGTGCGTACTGATATTATATTTCAAAATTGGAAGCCATTAGAGACTGACACAACCACCGAATTGAATGAAGAAATAATACGGTAAAATTGATTTAAATGATATGAGTTCGTGGTGCTAAAGTTAACTAGGAATTTAACTTGAATATCTCGACTAGAACCTCTAACTTTATCGATTAGAAATATGTCGTATTTTGATTGTGGGCGCTACACCGCGTAATATTTAAATAAAAAAGAAGTATTTTGTGGACAGAAACATTTACAGAAAGGCCAAGAAAGTGTAAACTGAGAAAAAAAATTGATTGCATGGTACCATATGCGAGCCTGGAATCATGCGACACCGCCGGTACAAATTTGGTCCAGTCTCTTTAATCTTTCTTTATTTTCAGAAGCGTTTACTTTGTTTTCTTTAACAAGAAAGGTTACAGTATGACAAAACGAGTTTACAGAACTTTTCTAAAAGAAATTCTTCAGAAGAAAACGTTGGTATTTTTATCACTACATTAGTAATATGTCGCTTATGTGTTGCAGTTTGGGATTACGCCTGATGATGGGTGAGTTTCCAGTGGAGAGAGCGCTCGCCCATCTAGTCAAAGAGGCGACGCAAGGCTGGAAGCCGATAAACTGTCAGAAACTGTTTCCCAGGTAGGCTGCTTCTGCTGTTAATTATAGTCACCACTATGCGCTGTAAGAGCAGGTGAACTTGTATGATTGCGTGAACCGCTACATCTGTCACTGTGCTAATACACGGGTTACAGTAACAAACGGTACCCGGAGTTAGCGATAACGCTCTGTCTGTCTGTAGGTCACGTATACATATACGTTCGTATATGCATGCTATGCGCGCGCGTTCGCATGTGCACTAGTACAAATACTGTGAATGCTTGTACACGCTTTGGTGTTTAATATTTTCTAATAATTACTGTTTCCGGACTGAGTGATTTTCTTTATTGACATTTATATATCTTATCTGACGTCTCTTATAGTTTATTTCCTCTTTACATAGACCAGTGGAATGGCATACAAATGATTGATAAACATCAAGACATCGTTACATCATACTGAAGATACTTGCTTAAGAAGTTTTTTTTTTAATTTATTGCAAATTTGTAATCTGTTCGACCTGCGAACATTAAACAAATTGTATGACAGACGCACACATGATCTGAAGTCCATTGACAGCCCTTCTTCTTATTGTCTAGCTTAAGAAGTAAATAATTATTATAAATGCTATGTAATTATGTATAGTTCTATACTATACGTATATGAACTCAAATATTATAATTAATATAATTATAATTCTTCTGCATAAAAATATTGCAACGTTACAACAATTATACAAATATATTACCATGTACTCAACACAACTAAATATGCATTACACCGGCCAGGTCGCAGGATTTGTTTCTCTCGTTGCGTTAAGTAGGCCTATATGTAGTTGGACAATAATTAAATACTTTTTAAAGAGGAGTGAGATGTTGTTGACATGAAATAAATCATTTAAAATCGTTTCAAATAATCATTCTAAGATTTGTTAATTATCAAGCAAAAATATTTCAATATTAAAATTTCAAACATTAGACACATAAATATTTACCTTTATAAGTTTTACAAATATACTGTAACCTGCTATGCTATTCATAACATACAAAAAATAAACATCCATATAATCTAGACAAGATCCACAGCAGCAGACTCATCATCACCAAAATCATCATACTCTCAGGATTCTGGACACACACACGCGCGCGCGCGCGCACGCAACGGTAACGGCAGATAAACGCAGGTGATAAAAAAAACAATTATAATTTATTGTGAAGAGAGCTCTCGAAAAAGAACTTAAATATGAATATAATAACTAGAGTTTTAAGATTAAATAATACTTAGATAAGAGAGTAAGTTAACAAGCAAATCTAGTAAGGAAATATAATCTTTTGTAGTATTTTTGGGTGTGTCAGTATAAGTCCATAATAGATTGGCAGTAAATGGTAGATTAATTTATTTTTGTTTATAGCAACAATAAATTCATTCTTGAAACTTAATCTTATTTTGTTTGTAACTGAGTTGCTATCAGTATTTAAAAGTTGAGTTAATTTCAGACACACAGAAATAAAAAGAATTTAAATAACTTGTTTAACATGTTGTTTAGTCAATAAGATTATATGGGTGTTTATTTTTTTGTGGTATGTTATGAATAGCATTGGAGGTAACACTTAGTAATAGTAACGAAAAAATAGTAATTCTTCGCACCACGCATAGGGGTTTAATATTCGGAACACGAGTTAAAATACCATTTAATTTAATTAATAAAATTTCGGAACTGTTTTTTAATGGTGAAGAACGGTGGTCGTATGGATAGGTATGTAGGAAATTACAATTTTTATTAAAAATTCTTGTAACCTTCAAAATCACCAGTGGGTCCGTATTACTATATTGGAATCAATGAATGACGCTCATCAAGTTACGTTTAGTTTACATCAACGGAAGTAGGTAACTACGTAATCAACTGTAACGCGTCTCACAGCTTTGTCTCTGCTGTTTGGTAAACACATAATTGTAAAGCTTTGCCCGAGAGTAAATACGAATTACGAGCTGGAAGGTGCGCAGTGTGTTTACTGTCAAGTTCACAGTCAGGGCCTGTTGGTATCAAGGTCGTATCCCATGTCAAGGCCATCTAACAATATAAAACGCACTATTTAATATTATTTTAGTCGTCTTTATATCAAAATTACAAGAAGCTCGTACACGTACCTTAGTAACATAGATAGATAAGCGTATTTCATAGTAAATACAAACAACTGTATTTCGTATTGTGAAATTCGTAATTTCACATTACCAAGATATTTGTATAGTACCATTTGTACGTCTGTGCAGTTGTAACTCGCTGCAAATGGGTTTAACAAGAGTTTGTTTAGAGGTGGGGGTTGCGAAGGCGTTGACGCTACACAATTGAATATTCATTGTACGGTACGTAGGCTGGAGAAAGTTTAGACAGTAGCTGATGATTCACTTGGAGCAGTCAGTGTTAACAGCGAGATAACACTGCCATTAATCAAGTCCGTGTACAAAGCAGATGTTCCTTAATGTTATCTGTATACACCTCGACTTTACACGGCAAAAACGTGGAAATTTCTGCACACTGTCAGTGACTTACATTTGCGCTTATCTGATTTAAGTACATTTAAATGAAAGTTTTTGCTTTTGTTCAGACAAATTAGTTTACTTGGGGTTTTCACCAGTTAATGTCAAATGTTAGTATAGAAAGTGTTTTGTAATTCCGCTGGTAAACGTAAATGTCGCTTGTTGTATTTTAGCCGTTTGAAAAAAAATTTATTAAAAGTTTTATGAGACCGCGTTCACTAACGGGCATACTGGCCACTTGCGTAAAGACGCGTATTAACTGGGATGCCAGTGGATGGCGGGTGGGGTTTTTTGACGAGAAATTCGGGGTTTTTTGGGGTCACAAAAATTTGAGAACTACAGAGAATAAAACTTTACGCCAAAGAATACCAAACGCAGAAATCAGAAATATTTACGAAATTCAGGACATAGTCGGTTGGAACAAAAATAGAAAGATAATGTGGAACAAACGCATTACTAGAATGGAGCGAACAAGAATAGTAAACACGGCGAGATTACTAAAACTGACACCCTACGATCAACAGAAAAGCAAGAGGGAGACTTTGTTTTCCAAGGAAAGGGGAGCAGTCTTTCCATTGGTAGAACAGGCCCATGGCCTATTAAGAAAGAAAAGAAGAAGAAGAAGAAGAAGAAGAAGAAGAAGAAGAAGCAGAAGAAGAAGAAGAAGAAGAAGAAGAAGAAGAAGAAGAAGAAGAAGAAGAAAGAGAAGAAGAAAGAGAAGAAGAAAGAGAAGAAGAACTCAACATAACTTGAACACGATCCAGTAATGTCTATAAGTGGCTTACATTTACAGAAACGTGTTCAGATCCTTTGCGCGAAGTCAAATCAATCGACATTTTAAAAATCCTTGGAAACGCTTCATTTAACAAAGACATCGTGTTAACACGTTAATATATGTCGTGTACTAACTATGTAACATACGTTTTGAGTGTTACCATATTATATTAACATACAGTATTCGTAATATGGGACTTTGTTACAGTATTCAGAAAGCCAAATACTACTGACTTGGAAAATAACACCTTTTCAAATAATCAAAGTTTTTATTACACTAAGAGAAATACGAAGAGCAAAAATGATCGTCACAATTTACTTTTCATCCATTAGGTCAATACTGCATAGTAATCAGTAACCAAATGTTCCAGTTTGCAAATCGACCCTTAAACCGAAAATCGTGTTGCATCTCTTCTATCTGCTACTCTCTCTCTCTCGCTCTCTTTTTAAACGGATGTTGCCCGAGAATTACAAACTTGGACGTTGGAAGCAGAATTTGCTGGCAAAGCTGACCCCGATCGCTCAAGGTCTGACTTGTTTGTCAGTAGGCCTACCGGTAATCATTAACCGAACTTTTGTCGGGTATTGGTTTCAACGCTAAAGAAGCAGCCTCATTCTTTAAGCTCCCGTCTGCCCTTCCAAAAATATACAAAAACTCCAAATTAAACCAAAAAGGCAGACAAAAAGGCGCGCACGCGCCCCCCACACACACAAATAATAGATTTACACTTCTAGATGAAGTTTATTATGGCGACAAATTACAGTATAACATATCAAGTATAAGCGTATCCTACTGTTATTTCGGATATGAGTACCTGGATTTTTTTCTCTCTGTGTTTCAAAGTGCTTCCTCTCCAATGTCTTCTTCAGAAGTGCCACATCCGTGCAGTCAAATCGCCACTGAACATAACGCCAATACGCTGGGCTACCGGAACTTACAAGAGCGCGCGCGCGCGCGCGCGCGGGAATAATACACAACCACTCTCACACACTCTTTTATGTCGGGTTCTCTTTCTTGTTTGTTGATTGGAAGATCTTCGTTTCTTGAGTGGCTGCATCGTGTCTTCAACGCTGTCACTAATGTCCTATATAGAATATGAAAATTAAACTTTCAGTACTGGTCCAAAATTGTTTGCTTTCTTCGAGCAAAAAATTCGAAAATAAAATGAAGAAAGCTGCTTTGTATCTTTAGTAGCGTAGCTGAGAATTTAAGTTATAGTATTCTTAGTTAGTAGTAAATACATTTTTTTGTTTGAAAATAAGTTATTCGAGAACATGCTGTCATAGGCTTAGTCTAATAAAGTTGACTCACTGTCACGGTTTAACATTCATTCTTATGAGGTAAACAAGTTTACAAATTGTCTGAAGCTATTTTGTTAAACCTGTTAAGCAATGAAGAATGAGAAACAGTCATCAATGAAGGGGAGAAGGTTAACAATCTAATGTTGTTATACGCGGAAATAGATTTACAGAGAATTATGATGGATTCAGTACTGTAAAAAAAATTCTGTTTTGATTCATGTGAGTGAAATGTCTTCCATTGTTACTGCTAACACTGATAGGCCACAAATTGTGACTTCTAGTATTTTCTAAGAAAACTTTCCCAGTAAATGTTTCGATTGCAGACGAGAGGGCTGATAACAAGATCACAAAACAAGCGCAGATAAACGAAGACTGGGACAGAAACACAATCACTTGATTTTTCTTTTGCAGTATTGTGGACTTTTAATAATCTTTCATACCATGAGTCAGACGGAAAATCAATCAAAGGGCTTATAGAAAACTGATTATATGAAGTTAACAGGGTGGTTACGTAAGAGTTCACAGAAACCAGTGTAGTTGACAGCATAGTGAGGTTCTTGCGAAAACTTGAGAATGCTTAAATTTTGTCGTCTTCTGTTTTTATACATTTTATAATATAACCTGTTAAATTTGTTTGTTAGAGTTCTCCATTTAATTATCAGACATAACGGGATAAAATATGTGGGACCGGCAGACGGTCGACAACTGAACAAATTATGACTCCCCTCAACATTTTGCTCGAGCAGCCCCTCGCGCGAGAATGTGACCAGTACGGCTCGAATTTGTGTGACCTAAAAAATCTGAAAATACATAAGAAGAAACTAGATAGCCTACAGTGAAATAATCTTGTATTTTGTTTCGTATAAAAAACTATGTGTGGTGGGTTTATTTATAACAGAGATGAAAGTTTTTATTTTAAGTTAGTCTTTATTAGAGTTACAATGAAAGATAAAATGCATTTTAAAATTCTCAGATTTGAAGAACTTTCACTTATGTGCCAGTAGATCTTTGGATTTGTAGACTCGTTTCTTCAATGCATGACGTAATACGAGCGACGTTGACAAATGTTCAATTATTGTAGCAGTTCTGGATCATATCCATCAATTCAGCATTTTGTCCATTAATAATGTTACCAATTTTAGACGGTGTTAGGCACTTTGTATTTTACTCTTTTTCAGTTATTTCATTCTCTGGACTTGAGATAACACACTTTTAGAAACTTCCAGAGTTATTAACATATCACACAATTGTACATCAGATGGCTTCTTTTCATTACAAATTATATATTCTGACAATAACCATTGTTGAAACAGTTAATAAGTGAATAACAGAATGGTCAAAAGCAAAAAAGTCAGCAAACACTTAGCGGGACAGTACTGTTGGAAAACTGGTGCGAACGTCCTGTAATCCTTAGCAAACTACATACTCTTCGTTTCACTCTTATTTCACTCTGTAGTCTAAATATCACTGCGCGGAGAAAATATTTATTTCGAACTAAAGAGTAATGAAAACGTCTGGCGAATAAAAGAGGTGTAACTTATTGCGTCAACATCAGAAGGCCAATGAGTTAGTAACAGCCTAGTTTTGTTTACCAGATTTCAGTTGTCTATTACCGAAGGCCGAAGGCCGAAGGCTTGTATTTATTGGGATGTCATGAACGAATGCAAGTGGGGCGTAATGATCACTGGGAAGCGACTAGAATGCGAACAGCGTATGCACGAGAAACACGGCTTTCGCCAGTATAGGTACCGAATTGGACAACAGATGACATTATGGTGCAATTTCGTCCCAATTAATTTTACTGTTGCTAAATAGTAACAATGTTGTAACAATGAACACAAATCTCTCCTTTGAGTCTAGTGCTTAACCTGCTTTCGGTTACGATTGAGCGAGTCCTTTATTAAGTCCCATTGATAGCTTTGACCCAGCATCATGACGAAAATTGAAATCTACTGTAGTTAGGATTATTCATCCCAGCTGGAGTATAAGTATGGGAATCACTACAGGCTTGTTACCCGTTTTCCCGGAGGGTTACCTGATAAACCTAAGATAATTATGGCTAATAATAATAATAATAATAATAATAATAATAATAATAATAATAATAATAATAATAATAATAATCGTCATCATCATCATCATCATCATTGTAATAGACATTTTTGACGAGGGTTGCTGGAAAAATTTACTGAACAAATGTTCGCTAGGGTGCTCACTTCCAGGGTCTGTGTATTATATCCGACCCACTAAAAAAAAATTTACAGGCATTGCACAAATGGAATGCACAGAGAAGGGCAGTGAAAATGCTTCAATAAATCTAAAAAATATATATATTTATGTTCATTCACCAATTAATGAATTCATTCTTCATTAACCAATCAATGAATTCATTCTTCATTTACCAATGTACAGATTATAAGTTAAATGTAGTCGTATTCATAAGCGAAGTTTTGTATGTGTAGGCCTACTACGTTATTGACAACAAAGAAGTAGTTTCTATGGAAACTCACCGGTCCCATTTTCGATCACGCACCAGCGATCGGCCGCAAATGAGCGACACGTCCTTATAAACATTTTCAATGTTAAAAACCACCTCCCTTTCCTTTTTTAGCACACTAACCTGGAGCTGTCTGACACATTACTTCGGTCTAGGCCTATTATTCTTCAGCCCTAGGGATCACGTCTGATATGTTTTTCATCTTCTATATTCGTTGTCCAAGTCTGTCTTCTTCACCCGAAGAATTTCTTCTGCGAAGCGTGCCACACAGTTCCAGGTGTCCTCCCTTCGAAGCATCGCTTCAACGATGTTATCCGGGGAGATCTTCTTAATATTATCTTGCAACGGTCTCCTGTGTTGCTCCTGTCTGTCGCAGACGAAGAAGATATGAGTGACATCGTCCGTAGCTCCCGGACAGTACAGGCACTCTGGTGACTCGTCCTTCCCAACTTTGTTCAGATAAAATCGAAAATACCCGTGTCCAATGAGAAACTGGGTGAGGTAATAGCCAATCTCCCCATGGTTCCTGTCCGTCCACGGATGAACTTTCTTGATGAGCCTTTTCGTCCAGCAACCTTACTCTTCTTGCTCCTGCAAGCTCTCCATCATCGGGATTCGTGCTTCTCGGTATGCAGTTTCATCACCTACCCCCTTATTTTTTGTCTGGAAGACGATCTTGCGCTCCTTGGTGAGAACGTCGAGCGGCATTACTCCGGCAACGACCAAGATAGCCGACTCGGAAACTGTACAGTAGGCCGATTGTACTTGAAGAGCAATTATTCTTTATACCTTGACTAGTTTTTTCCTGTAGATCTTATGACTCAGGGAGTCTGCCCACACTTCTGCTCCATACAGCAGGAGTGAGTAGACAACTGCTATCAAAGTCTTCTTCTGCTTAACTTCGGGCCGCGGATGTTGGCCACGAGCCGACTAAGCGACATCACTCCCTTCGCCGCCTTATCCACCTTTCGCCCAAGAAAGCTGAGTTTGGAGTTGATAATCACTTCGAGGTACTTCACCACTGGCTTTGACTCGACCACTTCGACTCCGACTCGTACCGGATTACAATGGGAATCTTCTTCTTAGTCAAGACGAGGGCTCCCGTCTTGATGAGGGCTAACGTCAGCCTGTGCGATAACATCCAGTTGTTAACTAATCAAATCACCCTGTTGAACTTGATTTGGGTCTGGTCGATGATACGAGCAGCGACGAGCGCCGCCACATCGTCGGCGTACCCCACCAAACACAACTTTCCGACATCTCCACATTCCTTAGCAGGCCGCCCCGGAATAATACTAATAATAATAATAATAATAATAATAGTAAAATATCGGTATGGAGAACCATACATGACTTCCATGTTCTAGAATTTATATTTAAAATCATTTCCTAAATGAAATATTTCCATAGAAACTACTTCTTTCTACTTATTGCTTCAGCCTTAACCACAGTACTGTGGTCACTAACGTATACCACCTCACGTTATCGCACTCCATTTTCACTGATGATGGCAGTCGACGGGACTGCCGAAATGTCTGGTTTTGCAGAAAACATTGGTCTACGGCCAAACAGCCCGGGAAGGAATTTTAACAACAAACTACTACTTTGTTGCCGGTAACGTAGTACACATATAAAAATTATCCCCTCCCCCTTCAACTATAATTTTCATTTATAGAAAATTACCCCCACCCCGTTCAACTAGCCTCTTCATTTATAGATATTTCATCTACGTTTCTACAGTGGATTATTAAGATCTTCTTATCAGGATACTTTATTCATCAAAATTAAGTACTTTCCTCTTGTTACAACAAAAAATGTTTCAGGTAAACTGCCCTTTCCCCGTAACCGATCTTCACCAAAATCAATAAGCCTTGAGTTCTCTACAAAGTAGGGAAGTATGCAAAACATGATTTGATTATGTTTGAATTTACGGCAGTTATCGTTCGTCATAGAAAAAATTACCCTTGTTATCACATAAAACGTTGCAGGTAAACTACACCTTTCTCTTAACTGATCTTCACCAAAATCAATAGGCCTTGAGTCCTCTAGAATTGAGGAATTTATGCAAAAAAGTATTTGATTCTGTTTGAATTTACAGCAGTTATCGTTCTTCATGAAAAACGTTCTCTTGTTACAACATAAAATGTTGCAGGTAAACTACCCCTTTCCCTTAACCGATCTTCAACAAAATCAATAGACCTTGAGTTATCTATAATTGAGGAAGGTATGCACAAAATAATTTGATTCTGTTTAAATGTGCGGCAGTTATCGTTTGTCATAGAAACAATTACTCTTGTTAAAACATAAAATGTGGCAGGTAAACTACCCCTTTCCCTTAACCGATCTTCACCAAAAAAAAGGTCTTGAGAACTCTACAATTTAGGGCTGTATGCGAAATATGTTTGATTCTGTTTGAATTTGCGGCAGTTATCGTTCGTCATAGAAAAAATTACCGTTGTTAAAACATAAAATGTTGCAGGTAAACTATCCCTTTCCCTTAACCGATCTTCACCAAAATCAACAAACATTGAGTTCTCTATAGCTCAGGAAGGTTTGCAAAACATTATTTGATTCTGATTAAATTTACGGCAGTTATCATTCGTCATAGAAAACATTACCCATGTTAAAACAAAAAACGTTGCAGGTAAACTACTACCCCTCTCCCTAACCCGATCTTCAACAAAAACAATAGGTCTTGAGAACTCTACAATTCAGGGTTGTATGCAAAACATTATTTTATTCTGTTTGAATTTGCGGCTGTTATCGTTTGCCATAGAAAATACCCTTGTTAAAACAAAAATATCGGTATGGAGAACCATACATGACTTCCATGTTCTAAGATTTATATTTAAAATCATTTACGAAATGAAGTGTTTCCATAGAAACTACTTGTTTCCACTTATTGCTTCAGCCTTAACCACAGTACTATGGTCACTAACGTATACCACCACACGTTATCGGACTCGATTTTCACTGATGATGGTGGTGGACGGCACTGCCGAAACGTCTGGTTTTGCAGAAAACATTGGTCTACGGCCAAACAGCCCGGGAAGGAATTTTAACAACAAACTACTACTTTGTTGCCGATAACGTAGTACACATAAAAAATTATCCCCTCCCCCTTCAACTATAATTTTCATTTATAAAAAAATTACCCCCACCCCGTTCAACTATCCTCTTCATTTATAGATATTTCATCTACGTTTCTACAGTGGATTATTAAGATCTTCTTGTCAGGATACTTTATTTATCAACATTAAGTACTTTACTCTTGTTACAAAAAAAATTTTTCTGGTAAACTGCCCTTTCCCCGTAACCGATTTCACCAAAGTCAATAGGCCTTGAGTCGTCTACAACTCAGGCACATATGTAAAAAATTATTTGATTCTGTTTGAATTTACGGCAGTTATCGTTCGTCATGGAAATATTTGTCTTGTTACAACATAAAATGTTGCAGGTAAACTACCCCTTTCCCTTAACCGATCTTCACCAAAATCAACAGACCTTGAGTACTTACAACTTTAGGAACGTTTGCAAAACATTATTTGATTCTCTTTGAATATGCGGGAGTTATCATTCGTCATAAAAATAAAATTACCTTTGTTAAAACATAAAATGTTGCAGGTAAACTACCCCTTTCCCTTAACCGATCTTCACCAAAATCAACAGACCTTGAGTAAGTTACTTACAACTTTAGGAACGTGTGCAATACATTAGTTGATTCTCTTTGAATTTACGGCAGTTATCATTCGCCATAGAAAACATTACCCATGTTAAAACAAAAAACGTTGCAGGTAAACTACTACCCCTCTCCCTAACCCGATCTTCACCAAAAACAAAAGGTCTTGAGAACTCTACAATTCAGGGCCGTATGCAAAGAATTATTTGATTCTGTTTGAATTTGCGACTGTTATCGTTTGTCATAGAAAATACCCTTGCTAAAACATAAAATGTTGCCGGTAAACTACCCCTTTCCCTTGACCGATCTTCACCAAAAACAAAGACGTCTCGAGAACTCTACAATTCAGGTCTGTATGTAAAAAATTATTTGATTCTGTTTGAATTTGCGGCTGTTATCGTTTGCCATAGAAAATACCCTTGTTAAAACATAAAACGTTGCTGGTAATCTACCCCTTTCCCTTAACCGATCTTCACCAAAAACAATAGATCTTGAGAACTCTACAATTAAGGGCTGTATGCAAAACATTATTTGATTCTGTTTGAATTTGCGGCTGTTATCGTTTGCCAAAAAAAATCTACAGACATAGACACACAGACAGACAAACAGACAAGCAGACACACAGACACACACACAGACACTTTTCAAAAAATGACTTTTTTTCATGTTTTGAGGGTAGTACAATCAGAATCTGCAATAATCTCGAACTCGATTTTTTTTTGCCATCACCATACTTCCATTTCCTTAAGGAACATGGAAGAAGTAAAATTGTAATCGTCTTCGTTGTCGTCGTCGTCGTCGTCATCATCATCATCAAAATTATAATCACCACAGAACCACCATCACTATTAACGTTTCGTAATAAGAAATTAAACACACACACACACACACACACACACACACACACACACACACACACACACACACACACACACACACACACACACACACACACACACACACACACACACACACACACACACACACACACACACACACACACACACACACACACACACACACACACACACACACACACACACACACACACACACACACACACACACACACACAAAAGAGTTATGACATTAACTATAGTCAAGAAAACAACACAATGTCGCACCTTTTTTAAGATCAGAGTTTGCGATTACGATAGATTACAATGGTTTTAATCTACCTCTAATGGTTTTACCGCGCTTGTTTATAACTATGATTATAAAGACTTTACTAGACTAAAGGGTATAGCACCTAGCTACAAGTCTAGAGGTCCCGGGCGCACTTTGCCTGTGGAAAGAAATGCCTGGGATAACATCATGAGATAATAATGGGCGGTTGAAGCGTAATGCTTGTATGCCGAAATGCTCGCGTAAGGCAGCCTACCTTGCTTAACTTGCCGAAATGCTTGCGAAATGTAGGCGGTACAAAAGGAGCCATCGGTCATAATATTGAAGGCAGAAGATTAATTCTGAAGACAACGGAAAATAATTTCTGGAATAGGGATTATGTCGTTGTTTTAAAGAGATTTGTCGCCCAACAAAATAATTTTAGGGGGCGAAAAAAAAATTCTTTAGAAAACATAAAGTATAAATGCGTATATATTTCATGGAATTAAGGGACCACTCACCTTACTTATGTACGAATGTGTCGACGCTAAGTCACAAATGCTTCGTTAGGTATACCCGATGGTACAGTCACAGGATTCAGTTCAGCATACTTGCGTGACTATATGAAATAATACTTGTTAAGACAAAGCGTATTTATTATTCAATACGTCTTTATAGTTAGGGGTATAGTTTGTAAGTCACGTTTTGCTGTGTTTACAGTAACAATGAGCAACAACAAGATTAAACAGGAAAACATTTACAATCAATATGAGACAGGAGTCGAATCCCATAGTTTCATTAAAACACTCCTATGTTATCCATTGATATCTTACAAAAGTGGTTTCAAACACTTGGTGTAAGTACCTCTGGAGGTACGCGAAAAAATAATCAGTTTTGGCGGATAAGCATCATAAGTTTGATCAAGAGTGTGAAGAAAGTAAACTCATGAGACATTTAAATAATTCATTATAAAGGGCGAAAGGCCAGTTTCAACTGTTTATAGAAACAGCATAATTATCTCTCTTTGTTATTCTGGCGTCGGGAAGTGGATAGGTCCAAGGTGTAGAGAGACTGGTCACTAGTAGGTTGACCGTTGTACTGAAATTGAAGTCCTGAGTGAAACACATGAATATCTACCACTTAGGTCACGATTTGTTATTGTACCTTGCATCTTTTGAATGTGATTTTAAAAAGGCGAGTGCGTCAAAACAAACTCAAGAATCATACTAACCATGTCTGTGTGTGTGTGTGTGTGTGTGTGAGGAGGGCATGTGGCATATTTTAAAAAATATTGATTCTTAATAACATTTTATAAAAATAATAAAAACAATTCGTGTTGTAACTTTTATTCTTATTCATAACAACTTATATTTGGACGTGCCATTAATTCAATTATTTAGTGAAAAACAAATGTTTTATTCTGTTTACTATTACGTGTTTTCAGCTCCTACATTTTGTGTTTTTCGAAAACAACTCATGGGGTTGAGGGAATTTGGAGAGGTGGACTTTTGTACTGGGTTGACTGGACACTGGTCCCCACAAATTCCCAGTGTTGGGTGAAGTGATGTTAGCTACCAAAGGTCTCTCCTTCCAAGACCGTACTGCGTGCCACATCGTACAAGAGTTTAGCCCTATTTAGCCCTATTGATGCTAGTACGGATCTAGATCTGACGGTCGATAAATATCCCTGGTGGAGGGCAGCAGTAGCCACCAGCAGCAAATTAGGACAGTCCCAAAATCTTTGGAATATTACAGGCGTGAATATAGTTGGATTTAGTCGTATTTAATGCTGCGTACAGGTAAACTGGTCCCTTTAGTCCGGTTAGACAGCCACGGCAGAAGCTGAATATTATGAGTATACTTGACTGATAGAATTGCCCAATATAGGCTAAAATGATTGGAACATTTTAGCCAAATGGTTGACTGCCGCATCCCTTGAGAACTATGGAACTGTAAGCCGAAAGGACGGAGAGGTGATGGGCGTCCGAAGAAGCCTTGGAGTGACCAGCTCTAGTCTATCTTCTTGGGACCGGAACAACAATTTTTGGTTTAATCCTATAAGGATGATGATTTTTCAAATGCTATTAAGTGGAAGTGTTTCAGTAAAAAAAGTTTTAAAAGTAGGATACTATCTGCGGAGTGTAATAAAAAGAATGGAAGTAGTTACAGAGGAAGCAAGTAAAAATTAGTTGGAAACCTAACTTTAGAATACATAATGGTTCTAGACAAACAAGTTTCTGTTTATCTAAACAATTGAAATGAACTAAAGTAGAGGTTTTATATTTGCCTGTTATCACCAGTTTACGGGATTGCATTTTAGAAAAAAATTACGCAAACGAAATCAAGATAGAAAGTATAATAAACAATCTCGTTTAACCGCGTCGATTAATAAACAATTATTTATAGTTATATGAAGTCACGTTCTGGTTTTATGGAAAACGGAATTGCTGTTATCAGTACAACGGCAAGTTACTGAATAAACATTGGTCTGAATTCTAGTACGTTAAAGGCATATTGTTTGCGATATCGAACTGAACGTTTTAACAACACAAACATGAAATAACTGACGCATACCTACGGAGTACAGTATAAGCAAGAGTAGACTATCGCGAGTCAAAATTTTTTGTAAATCTTGATTTTAGTTTCTATTAGTTTTATTTAATTTAAGAATTTTTTTATTTTATTATTTTATTCTTGTAGTTACTTGAGATATTTCAACATTTTTACAGTTAAATTTCCTATATCTAATTCTTAAATGTTTCTAAAGTTACTTCTAAGCAACGATAATTTTTAGGTCAAAACCATTTTTGTAAGCAATAATCTTGAAACCTAATATTTTACCTGAAGCTTACTAAAGAATACTGTTTAAAATATCCCCTTTTAGTCTTCTACTCTTACAAATAAAAAAAAAAAAATCTGTCACATTCCATTGTGATAAATGATTGCAATTATTATTTGATAAGTGTTTAGTTATTTATAACATGTATCGTGACATGTAAGCCCACCGTACGTGAAGTCTATACAACCGTTTATGGATGTCTATACCACATGGGAAACACTGCCAATATATTTTGTATTGAAGTACCTGTACGTTATAAAAATCGTGACTTTTTGCTTACTTCATCACAAACTTATGTGATGAATAATAATTATCATCCCATTATGTGTGTGTGTGTGTGTGTGTGTGTGTCTGTTTAAATATTGGTGTTGGTTAATGGTGTTTATATAGAGAATCAAGCGTTTTACTCAAAAACATTTTCGTGTGACTGAACATAACATATAATAAAAAGTTTGTATGCTCATTGTAAAGTTCATAATGATAGATAGACTGGGCTCACTTAAATTATAGTTTATCATATCCTTTTTCGTCGTCACATGAATTAGGTAGGCATCAAGTATCCAACTATCTTCTCTTTGGTCGACTGACATTTGTTTATCATTTACAGCGTACTGAGATACTAGTTTACGTTGTCTTTCATTACTCTAAATTTAGAGAGACCTTCCTATACGATCTTTCTTTTTTTTTTCATTTTCGTTTCTTAATCTTTTAACATACGCTGTGTTTAGTTAAGTCGCCTCGTAGGTCGTGTGGTTGATTTGTTTTTCTGGATGGATCAGCCACTCACTTTAATTTGTAGAAGTTAATTTTTGTATCGGTCGAAATTTGATTTTAAGAGTTTATCACTCTTAAATAATAAATAAAATTTGAGCTTATCACTCGAAACATTAATATGACTTTGATAAATTCTCTCTCTTTCATCGTTTCTCAATTATTTAAAACGCCTTACTTGTTTTAGTCTCTTATTAGACTGTCTTATATGTAATTTGGAACTAACCGGGACTGCTGCTTCTTTGAATGCCATAGTAAAATGCCACAATAAAGAGAGGGACAAATGGAAATTAATAATAAGTTCTGGATAATTAGATTAATCATTATTAAAATAACAGAATACAATTAATCGAAACAATATCAGCTTTCAGTAACTAACCCCCCCCCCAACTGATTAATTTGTTTACTTTTCAAGTCAAAAACGTATGCGAAAAGTATTTAATATAAAATTAACTCTTGTCAGAACACTGTCTTTACTCCACAGACCATTCTCTTTTGTGACTGAAACTAAAAGAAAAATTACTACGACAGAGATTTACCGACAGATGGGTTTTCAGACTTGAAACTATAGGTCACCCGTTTTTTAAATAACCAACGGAATGAGATTTTAATAATGATTCATCTAATTACCCAGAACTTATTATTTCAATTTGTTCATCTCTTTATTGTGGCATTTTAAAGTGAAATGAACTAAATCATCAGTAGTTCTCAAAATAATAATAATAATAATAATAATAATAATAATAATAATAATAATAATAATAATAATAACAATCATCATCATCATCATATTCATAACATGGCATAGGAAAAGTGCTGCCTGTTCCGCATTAAAGAAATCCTCCAGCCATCTCTTCCTGGGTGTACTTGTGTCCTCTAGGTTTGTATTTCCAGACTTGTTTGGCCAGTCTGGAATCTGACATTTTTTCTAAGTTTTCTTTTCACCGTTGTTTGTAATCTTTTAATTTCTCATTCAAGTTAAAAACTTCTAACTCTTCTCTTATGGCCTCATTTCTTATACGGTGAAGTTTAGAACACATTTTAACTCCTCTTAAGAATGCCATTTGTGAGGCCTGTATTTTACTGTCTTGTTTTTTGGTTGCTGTCCATAATTCACACCCATAGGACAGTACAGGGACTGCCATACCTTTGTAAAACTTCAATTTCGTATCTCGACGTACCTTGTTTCTAAAAATACGGTTGATTGTTTCAGAGATCGTCTGGAACTTACCTAACTTTACATCAATATCATAATTTCAATCATAGCCAACATTATTTCCCAAATGATTAAAGTGGCTCACCTGTTCTAGAAATCGATCAGTAATCATTATTTTCGTTCTTATCGGCTCCCTACCTCTAAATGCCATTACCTTTGTTTTTATAGTGGAGATTTTCATATTGTATTGTTTGCAAATCTGATGAAGTTTAAAAACAGATTTTTGCAAATCAGATTCCGTATTTTTAAAGTACAAGCAAGTCGTCAGCAAACAACAGCACATTTAAATGTCACTAGATGTTTCCGTTTTCTTACCAGATCGTCAATATAAATCTTAAAAAGAGTAGGCGATATACTGCACTCTTGTTTAACACCTTGATTGTTGACAGATATTTGTTGAGATAACCTACAATATTATTTTTGATAGCTATTCTTTTTCCATTATGTAGGCTTACTTGTTCTATTGTATTAATTTAACTTACTCGCAACTTTCAAATAATCGGAATAATTTGTTTTTAATTTTTGAACGTCAACATATCTATCTTACTCGTAGCGAACGCTGCTGCTAACAGTAGCCTACTGTACTGATCTATAAAAACAATAGGCTAAGTGTGCCATCTACATGAAGTATGGAAGCATGATTGTTTTTTTTGCCTTGAATATAAAGTATGGTCTTACATTGATGTGTAATACTATTCAAAATCTAAATTTTCATCTATAAGTTCATATCTTAACGTACAGTGTCATGTAACTCGCCACTTTATATTCGTCAGGCCTTCTTTCGTCCTTCATCAGTCCTGCAATATACTCGTTTGTTAATTCGTTCGGGGCTCGGCCTGAAAATTTAAACGTTTTATAAATTAGTCTTACCCATGAGCTATCGTACCGGCCTTATGTAGCTGTATAATCGTTGAAAGGGCATTTTGGTTGTGCGAGGCAAGACTTCACAAATGTACGTATTTGTCAGATTGATAATGTAAAGTGTCATTTCTTGTTTCGAGTCTGAGACGTGTTTTCAGTCATTAAACATACGCGACAATGTCGCCTGAAAAACTTTCATGATTTTCACGATTAATAACAACGCTACTTATCTATTTCATACACGATTTACTTTTCTTAGCACCAGAATTTTCGCTATTCTACGATGCGTCGAGCAAGGGAGAATGCCTCTCGTAGTATTTTGAAACATTATTCAGAAAATGTTTTGAAACAGTTCGTACTGTTCGTAATGTTTTGAAACATTATTGAAGAAAAATAAAACAGTTTTGTTATTAACTTGTTGGACTCTATTTTTTCAAACGAGACTAATGAACGCACTGTTAAATTTTTCAACAATTTAAATTAAATATGTTCTGTTTTCCCATACCCATAAATACTGAACGTAAGCGTAATAATTTCTTTTTTAGCTGTGGCACGTTGGAAAGGCCTTAATACAATACTTTATACGGGTCTGTCCTTCCTGCGTTGCTGGTAGTCACAAAACTAAACTAGTTATTCTCCCTGCAGCAGAGCTAACCCAGACTGACTAACTGACTAAAGCCGGTTAAGCGATTAAGCATACAATTTCCGGTTGACGCGTAAAATTTGTTACGTAAGATTTGAAACATTCGTATATGGTGTTCGTTAATCTGTCACACAAGTTTTTAGTGGCACTATTAGTTTTAGAGAAATGCAAATCTTTTTTTTATGTAAGTAGAACTGAAGATTTATTATTTGTCATTTAAACGTACTGTTTATATTAATGAATAATATTTGAGTTTTTATATGACAGTATTAGCAGTGGACATGTTGTTGAATGTAGGTTCTAAAAACATCTCAATATTTCGTGGAATATGAAAGATATATTCACTACTTTATTATACTCATCACACAATTTTAACAGATTTTTTCTCTATATAAGCACCAACAGCTACCGAAAAATATTTTATAATATCAGTTTCTTATAACACTAACCGTTCTGTTCACATTAGTCATGGTCGCAACGTAATATCCACATCATCGGGTGTAGTAAAATTGTTATTTGTGTACGTACGGTAATGTAGTCTGTATGCTACAGCACGATTGACGTTACAATGTAGATGTCAGACATACGCACGCGAGCGCGTACGGTCGGAACAGGATGACATTTCCGTGTAGACTGATACAGCAGGTGTCCGCTCATCTTTCTGTGTCCGCATAACCAGACAAAGCGACCTGCAGCCTTCTGCTAAAAGTATTTTCTTTGTTCCACTCGCAGTATGGGGTTAACTGTTTTCCATCCGTGGGTCATGTGGAGCCGGTGCCAGCTAACTGTATGTAACACACGACTGTAAATATTTAGTGGCCGTTTTCATGATTTCTTTGTATTGGAATAAAACGGTTTCTTTTACACTCGTAAAAGAATACGGATAGTACGATTTATTTTCACATTTTTTTTGTTCAAAGGCTACACGAGATATTGTGTAAAAGAACTAGCCTAGTAAAAGAACATACACTAGCATCATTTAATCTATTTCAACAAGTACAGTGAAACATAGTACACCTTCATAATTATTGTTTTCCGAACTTCCCTACTTCCTGTTTTCACAACAATGTGAGTAATAAGACTACGTCTTAAACTTATATGGGTACGCAGACTCTTCCTAAACATATCACTTGAAGAATGTTAACAAATATTAGAACTTATATTGTTAATAGTCTAACTTCATGGTGAAAGTGTAACTTCGTGTTGGAATAGAAAATGACATTTCGATCATTTTCTGAAATTGCATTTTATTAATGCACTGCAGGCTGTTTTATCACTAAGTTGTCATATCCTCATCTATAATCTTATACTGAAAACTCCACGTGCTCTAAGCCTAATCTTTTAAATTAATTCATTTATGAATTCATTCATTCTTTCATTAATGTGGGGTGCACATGACACATCGTAGTCTGAGATGACTTTGAGCTGATCATTCCGAACAGTTTTTACTAGACAAGCGTCTATAACGTTTCTCAAGAATTTCATTTAACTAATAATTTTTCGTAATAAATGCATTTTTTTGTCCACAGTGATTGCCTATGAAGTGGATTATGGAGTGGTCCTATAAAGAGATTGGTGAAAGTGTCATTAGTTTTATAAATATTTAATAACTGGTTTGTTTCTCAATTTGTAGTTTTTCTAATACATTTGATAATTTATTAATTTGCTTCGTACAGACTTGACCATCATAAATTTATTTACGTTACAGTACGTGAAACGACATACTACCTTTATAACATTAAACTATCTCTATTAGCCTATATGTACCGGTAATTATTGTAAAAGGTAGTCGTTAAGAGGTAGTAATTATTAAATTCACGAATGTTCATCAGGAATGTCTTACTTATGCATGACAATTTTTTATTATAATGTATTACTTATCTATTATTTAGGGTCTAAGTGTTCTTTTATGTTTTTTATCGATGTTAAGAATAATTGCCTGAGGGTTCGTATCTGCTTATATTAAAAAGGTATTTGCTCTTCTAAAAGGTATAACTTCTAGTCTCATTGACGTTCTATCACGCACCCTTGTTAGCCTGTTGGGGTTAGTTTTGATGGACGAAATTTTGTATAAGACAGAAGTTAGTTTAAGAAACATATTCCAGTTATCTAGCCCTTAGCCTGGTGGGCACGTTTTTATTCTGTTAACCTTAGAACAGATTTTGTAATCACAAAAAACTAAATTTCAAACGACTTTATCTGTTTCTTTTATTCGAGTTCTTACTGTTAACCTCCACAACTGCCGGTGCTTTTGGGAGCCCTATCTGTTTAAAGAAACGAATGTATAATTTATTAACATTGGAACGACTACTCGCCGATATTAGGCTATCAACAGTAATACTACAAATATCTACAGCAAACACATTTTATACGTAGTTCTTGTCCTATACAATGTGTGTGATCGTACACATATAAAATTAGATTTGGTTTATTTTCTAGTTTCGTCATACGCGTTGACTTAAACATGACAAACAAAAATAAACTTATTGCATTTAGTAGCGTGTAAACAGCAAATCGATAAGTCAATATTTATAAATCGAATTAGTTGCCGCTAATTCACTACGGGCGCTGGCGACAAAGACTTTCTGTCAACAAGATATTGCCGTTGATAACGCTGAAACCATTCGACTATAAATATGTATAATATCTGTTGACTGTTGTAAATAAGGTTATCGAAAGTTTAAGTCTAGCTTCACATAAGCATACCATAATTAAATCATATATAATTAATACGTGCAGCACAATCGAATACATAATTAAACCACATGTGACATACATAATTAAACATATGTGAAGTGTGTGAGAGCGTGCGCCAGTGTGTATATGAACACGTGATCTTCTGCATAGTTACCATTATAACAATTTATAAGCATTCATTTGGCTGCTATAATTATACTTAATCATACTATTATAGCGCGACTTAAAATTATGTTCCACAAAAATTAGAGGAAAGTTGAAAATTAAACAGTTAGTGAAGCTGTTAACGACAAAATCGTTTTACGCGTTTCAAGCGTACGAAATTATTGTCGACTCCGGCACAACGTACACTACTAGTATCGTATAATCTATTTCAATAAGTACAATGCAACAAACTATTGTAAGAAGTGTCATAAGGTAACTGCTAAAAGTTTTGATCCTCTACATAAGCGGCTTTATTGGAATCTGAACTGATTCTTACATCCGTCGTTCGTCGGCGTCTATAGAATCATTTCTTAAGTCTACATTGTGATCATACTGTTCTATGAAATATCTTTTGTTTCCTTGAAAATATCCCTAAATTTGCAGTATGTTTATTAAATTTAAATGTACTTAAAACATTATATACTCTCCACAGCGGTCTTCAAGAAACCTGTTACGAATTGATAAACGGATTAACTGAAAAAGGCATCTACTTTAATATCTTTTCTTTTGTTGAAAGTACCTCGGATATATGTTCCAGCAGCTTAAAAAAAGAATATTTATTCAAACTACTGAGCATCTGTAATGAATCCTGAATAGTCTTGAGAGAATAAAACAACGAGCTGAAAAAGAAAAACGGTTTAGTATATGAAAGTTAGAGTGAAGATTTAAACATATACAGGGTGGCGCAGGGAAACGGGAAATTTTGAAATAATTAGAAAAAATGAAGGAACGTTACAAAACTTTATTTGAGGCTCAAAATATGTTCTACAGGACTGGAAATTACATTAAGCACCACTTTTTAAATAATTACATCAGTTAAATGCTGCCCATTTAGTCGTACACATTCAGTAAGTCGTTTCTGTAGGGTTTGCATAGCGCGGCGCAATGTGTCACCTGGGATTTTGGCGATTTCCTCTTCAATCTGTGTCTTGAGCTGAGCAAGGGTTCTTGGTCTAGTCTGGTACACGATGCTTTTCAGATATCCCCATAAAAAGAAGTCACAGACTGAAAGGTCTGGAGATCGGGGCGGCCAAGCGATGTTAGCATTCCTTGAAATTATGCGATCCCCAAACAAACGTTTCACTGCTGCCATAGACTGCAGAGGTGGCTCCATCCTGTTGAGACCAGGTGTGCTGAATGTCAAGATTTGGAAAAGTATGGAGTATTGGAGCCAAAAATGTCTCTAGCTTGTTGACATAACGTTCAGACGTCATAGTGACAGCAGTGCATCGTTCATCTTCAAAAAAGTAAGGGCCTATCACCCCATGACACGACACTGCACACCATACGGTAACTTTGGTACTGTGTAATGGACGCTGGTGAAGCTGAGCAGGGTTTCCTTGAGCCCAGTAACGGAAATTCTGCTTATTCACGTATCCACTTAAGTGAAAATGGGCTTCATCGGTCATCCAAAGATTTTGAATGAAGTTAGCATCCTCATTGATTTTAGCCAACAATTGTTCACAAATTTGCAGGCGCAATACACAATCATTAGGATTCAGTTGTTGCACAATCTGAAGTTTGTACGGATGAAATTGAAGTTCATGTAGTATTCTTTGAACGCTCCGACGTCCGAGCTGCAATGACGAGGACTCCTTAAGATGGGAGCTCGCACGGCATCAATGTTTTCTGGGGTACGTACAGACCATACACCTCCACTAGGCTTTTTCTTCAAAGCTGAACCAGTCTCTTCAAAATTACGAACCCACGTTTCGATTGCGTGTAACGAAGGAACTTGACCGCGGTGCGGGATCTGATAGTGGCGCCGAAACTCCCGTTGTGCTGCTGTCAAACTGTCACCATGTCGGTAAAACGCCCTTACGGCGACCGCACGCTGTGCACCGCTCCACTGCTCCATGGTAACTAAATGTCCGTTACTGCTAGACAGACAGTTTCACTTCTGCTACATCTACAGGGCTGCCAACGTCAACTTCAAAATTTTCCGTTTCCCTGCGCCACTCTGTATTAGGACAAGAGACAAGAGAGCTGTAGCTCTTCTGTGTAAGCTATTGCTGGGAACGTTCAATGAAACAACGGTACTTACAGATACATACATGTCACAACATTCGTGATGAAAAGTAAGGAGCGTTAAGAGTGTAAATCTATGTAGCCAGGTAAATGTTTGGTCATAACCTCGTATCAGTATATCCCTTCTTACGAATCGCAAACTTACGATGATGTGGGTTTCCTCGTGCAGTTTGGTTTCCGCTATCTATGTAGCAACAGTTTCGGTTTTGTCGTTATACTATTATTACGTGGAAATAAAAATTAAATAAGCAATTAATTGATTAATTTAATTAAAAATATACTTAATTCATTAATGTAATATTATTAGTATATTATGTTTATACGAAATCTTACATAACTGTCACCTTTATAAATACCAATTTTTATTCGTATCTCACTCAAGCAGTATTAAAAACTGAAATCTTTAGTTATGCAGTAAATATTTTATCGCTTCAAGTAACAAGCAACGTAAGCAATAATCTGCAACCTAACTAGAATCAGAAGAGCAAAGTTTAATTCTAAAATAACTACACATTATTTTAAATACTACGCTTGTATTAATTAATTAGTTCCGATGAATTTTATCCAATATGGATTTTAGGCCCCAGTAAATTATATGTCCTACTATTTTCGAAATATTATAATAACCAACATCATCCTTGGAGCTACACCTGAGTCTTTACCTCCTCCGCAAGCCTTTTCCAACGGTCTCGATCTGACGCGATGTCTTTCCAGTCCCTCAGTCCAAATACTTTGGCATCACTGCTCACATTATCAGTTTATCGCAGCTTCGGCCTGCCTCTCTTTCTTCTTCCATCCAGCTGCATCGTGAAGACGTTCCTCGCTATTTCATCCTCCCTCATCAAATGTCTGGCCCACCTCAATGTAGTAGGCCTACTCTCCGGCGATATATTTTAATGCTGTTCAGTTTTATAATGCTAAAATATCAAGCCTGTTAATATAATAACGTTTTAATTAGAGTTAGCAACGCCCCGGTAACAGCAGTTATTACTAGCAAATACTTTTAGGCCGTGTAGTAATCGATCTGGTACCTTTAACAAGACATGGGGTCATTGTACGCGAGATTACGTTACATCGGGGCAAAGTTGTAGTACACAGAGTCATAAAATTTAACACAGTAATATGTTGCGTGAAATTTATATTTTCGTGAAACTGTGGTGGGTTCAAAAGAATAGATAAAGTATAGTGGTGATAATGTAAACACAAATTTATTTTGTTCAGATAAACCCAAATTTATTTTTCAGATACGTTTAAAAAATATGTCTCTGGTTTTACTCTTGGAAAATTTCCTTGATTAATGTTAGATCATCTTTATCATTTAACATGCCTGGTACGCTTGAATTATAATGAATTTAGCCTAGTTTAAGACATAGAATATGCATGCTGAAATGAAAGTTTTCATGCGAAGTTAAATAGAAACAATTTATTACTCAAAAAGTTTTATAAATATATTTTTGTAATGAAACGTAATTTATTTTTAAACAGTATTGAAGTGTTGGTTTGACTGTTGAGACTTCATTGCAAAGAAGGAACCGAAATTGTTTACGACAGAGAAACAAATGTATTTCAAGAGGAAATGAAAGGTTACTCCAGTTGAATGTTTTTAAATTAAAACAGAATAAATTTGTGTGTAATTAATGCGATTCCATTCAATGTTAATCAGCGCATCAACAGCCGAACACAATATAATCGTTGCAAGCGACATTGCAGTGAAACTCGTTTTGTAACAATGGTCAGGCTTATTGTTTGTTACCGAGCATCTGGTTAGAGACGTTATTTAATGTTAAGAGTATTACTTGAAGCTATTTCCGACAAGCAGTCTGCCCTACACATTCGGACAAGGTAGACGTCGGAGGTCAAGGACGCGACCTCATTGTCTTTGATGTTTACCACAGTTTTCATTCACACGTGTCTTCACATGTAAGAATTCTTTATTGTTGAAACGGAAATATAGTAATTACGAGTGAATCGGTTACGTATTAAGCCTAAAGTGCGCTTCTACTACCAGGGAACGCCCTTACAAAAATACTGGCAAAAACCTTTACAGATTCCAAGCAAGAGCTACACAAGAGGCGATATACATGTAGTCTATTGCCGTCACATACCAAATCGATCTTAATTTAAAATTTTGTTAAGTACAAGAAATTTTACAACCTTCTGTTTAGACTTGTTCTAACATTTTATGAAATTTAAAAGTCATCGAGGTTTTCATTTTACATCGAGCTTGCAATACATTGTCCGACAAATAAAACTTGTTTACAAAAAGTAGTTGTGAATAAGTAAAAACAATTAGTTTCTTGTAGTACTGAAGATATATATTCAAGACGGGTTTCAACAGCAGTGAAAGAATTGTTCAGGCAAGGTACGTAGTATTTAAGGCGATCTTAAGCTTAAAACCTTTTGGCACTCAAGCTGATACATTCAGCTTGTCGTGTAAGGTTTTAATGATCAGTTATTCTTCTTCTTTTGATTGGCTACTACATTTAGGCTTTGTCCAAAAATTTTTAGGAGTTTTGCGTTCTACCATCGCACAAAAACAGTCTCAGGTCAGTATACCGAAATATAGAAAGTCCAATTACCAAAACGACCAGTTGTACAAAAGTCCCAACGAAGAAAATAGATGTGTAGAATATCCGAAAAAATCTAGTAGGCCTATACTATAACGCCGAGTTCACAAAAGATGTTGATCAGGTTTTTGACGGTTTACACGAAGACATAATTTATGAACTGAAACCACTAGCGAGTTATGTAGAACGAATATTCTAATGGGCAGTGCCACCACTACCTGGAACGTTTTTGATTAGTCGCCAACAGAGGGCAGTGGACTACCAATTCCATTGAGGATTGAGAACCAAAGTTAAAATGCTGGTACCCACAATGCATCTATTTGGAAATTCCTGGAATTGATAAGAAATATTCAAAGAGGCAATGCGAATCTAATAATGCAACTTATGGCTGGCCATTAGCGTGTGGAATATCCAGTGAAAAGAAGCTGCCAAGTAAATCGAAGGCAGGTCGAAACAATGGTGGGAAACTGTCAAGCTTACAGGGACCGTGGGAAATGGGAGTTCATCTAAGATCAGGAGTCATAAAACTATATAACAGAGCGGGGGAAGAGGAAAATGAAGATATGTAAGAAACGTAGGGATTATGCATAGTGTTGTTAAGTAACTATAAGTTGTTATAAATAAGTCCTTAGTCCAATTACAAACGTCACTTTAGTTCACTTTATTCACACGTAATATGTAAGCTCAAACCCAAATATGCAGACATAAGTTAAATAGACATTATATGCTGCTGGACGTCATTACATTTCATCAGTGGACCAAATGTAGATGGACGTAAGGTACTAGACATTACGTCTCACTGTCTTATCCCTACCGACTTTGTACTCACGTAACAATTCTTTTGCTGAATCCGTTTACAGAACCGTTTATCGTTACACTCCCGTTGTGAGTTCTCGCCAACTTCTCACGTTGCACTGAATTTAACGGTGTCTTCAGCCCGTATGTTTAAGACATACATAGGCGACTGAGTGTAAGTGATCTACTTACTTTTTCTTGTGTTTTATGGCTTTATTTTATACATCGCATATTACCCTGCAGACGGGAGTTTCACAAGAAAATGTAACCGCCAGCTTGCGTCACATCATCAAATGTAACAACACGGTCGCGGTTAATTACGCTCCAACTACGCGTAATTACCTGAATTGTCACAGCTGTAGTAACACACACACGCGCGCGCGCGCGCGCTCATGCATGCGTGTAGACATAAAAGTCAGTATTACCTGATATGAAACCCATACCTTTTAAAATATAATTTTTAATTTGATTTATATTGTATTTCTCCGTATTTGTATATAGGCTACTTCTTATAAAGATGGAAAAGACATTTGTAGGATGTTTCAATTTATGAAAATTTACAACGTTCGAGGTGTTGCAAACGTGGAATGTATGAATGTAATCTTTCAATAGTACGAAAGAAAAATACACTATTATTTTTGGCTGAACAGTACAGTATTGTCCTTTTAACGTTAATAGTATTATAGTTTGTCGTTATCTTAAATGGGGACTTACCGTTGTGTTGTATTGAATAGCTTCACCAGTGAAGTTTAAACCTTATTCCATGTAAAACAAATAGTTAACGGAAGTTAGTAGAGCAGTGGGTATGGAACTGGCTATTTTTTCAATACCACACTTCGACCCAGCCTGTGGAAATAAGTACCTGGCATATAACATCCTGGGGGTATTAATGGGTGGCTGAGGCGTAGTGATAGTCACATTACATCTCTTGTATCCTGAACAGTTCACATAAGACAACCTACTCTTCCCACTTATTAAATTACTTCGTTGGTACAAAAATCATGGTGGATCCATTATTATTATTATTATTATTGTTTATATTATCACTACTACTACCAATAGATTAATTAAAAAAAAATAACTTTCCTCATGGAAAGACGGTACCCAAAGATGCATTTTACTTATATTATGTACACTATGTATGTATATTATAATATGTACAACATAGTACAATATGTATTCTATGTATGTGTTCTATATATAGACTTGTAATACACTTTTAAATATAGGTCTTATAGCACTACTATTTTGTGACTACTTTGCATACTATTTGGCCTACGAGGATGTATAAAGTAAGAGTTTATCAGATTAAATTATTCAATGACAAAATTAATATTTATCACGTATCAAATTTTAACAATAAGATATCACACTTACTTTCGTGTACCGACTCTTTAGAATTATCCCAGGGCGCCAGTAATAAATAAACACAATTTAGTTGTTATTAATTAAATTTTTTAATAACGGTTGCATTCAAATATTACAAATTTATAATTTAGTACTTTATTCATTTACTATCAAAGTTATTAGTGTTTATTTCTTAGCAATGGATTCTTAGACTGATTGAGTCACCAAAACAAGATTGACATATACTTGATCTTAATAAGCAATATAAAATGATTGTTCATTGTTGTTATTTACGTGTCTGTTGAATTACTCTGCGATGCGATGTCCTCTGCGATGTGGTTTCCAGGCTGGTGATCAGAAGTTATCCGTTGAATAATTATCCTTGTCAGGTCGCACTAATTACACTGATTTCACAAGTATTACACCATTCACTCAACTTGCTTAGTGATAATTACACAGGTGCTGTATACTAATACACTTGTAGAAAAACACAGTATTTCATTAACAAAGCTAAGTGCGTCTAACACCAGGTAATAACTGCTATTGATCGACCGTCCCGTACCATGACGTTTCACACATTTAAATCGCTAGTTAACTCGACTTTTAAACGGTTGATGTGGTATTAATTAAAACTTAGATATGTTACTCGGTTTTAAGTTGATCTTCTTTAGTTACGCTCGAGTTCTTCTTATGAACATTTATTAAGTGTTTACGATGCTGACTTCCGCACAGATTACTATCGCGTTACCGTAACTGACTTACGTGGCGATTGAAATATACTTAATAAAATTACCGAAAAATTATTATAACAACTAATACGATTCTTAGTGTTGTGATTTTCCCGTAGACTAAAATAAATATTACGAGTCTAATATCTGTAATCTTTCCGTTGACTGCCCTAACTTCTTACACTCCGTATTTTTTATACTTCGCTACAAACTACCCTCACTCAATATTGACAAACTACACGCCTATTGGTCTGACGTACCGCTAAATTCAAAACTACCCAATCTGTTTAACGAAACAACCCGCGTAAAAAATGACGCTATCCGTTATTCGTCTACAAAATGCGCGTGAACACGTGGTAGGAAAACTTCGCATCACCTTCCATCTCACTCTCTACGCTCTCTTTTTAAAATATAGCTCCTTTTGTTAGATGCACTTAACTTTTACAATCTTGGTAAATGTTTCTTACACCCTAGCAAACAATACAGTTTTATGACGGTCCGTCCCGCCCGTGACAATTTGTAATTTTTTAGCCGACTTACTGGCGTCAACGCAAGGTCGTCTTATTGAATTTCTGCGCACCTTACTACATATTTTAATGTTTTCTTACTTCTAAAGAAAACCACCGCTTTCTATAGATTTATATTTCCCCTGGGTACCATATGACTTTGTCCCCATAAAATTGTTAAGAATGCAATTTTCCGTGATAGACTATGTAAACTATATATACTATGTATGTTATGCTATGTAATCTTGGACGGCACATCGTTTATACATAACCCCTTAAACGCTGGCCACGACAGCATTATTTTTTGATATTGCGTTTTGTACGTCCGACCAATACTATGTAAAAAAATAATAGAGAAGACGTTTGACCCTATAGAGTGCGATGTGGAGAAAGATGTTTGATTGACTTGATACCTTGGTATATCATGGAAAGATACTTTACTGGAATAAGTGAAATCCTTCACTGGTCAAGCGACATCATAAGCTAGATTCGTGACGCGAAGTGGAAAGACGACTTAATGACACTACGTACATCTGTACTGGGGTAAATAGACAGGACGTGTGGGACTTTTCGATAAATTGCAAGTAATAAAGCGTGAAACAGTACCAAAAGGAAATTAAAAAAAATAAAGTACCGACTTTTGAGTCGATGCGACGATAAAATTAGATATCGCGAGTTGATTCCTATCAAAAAGTTGCTATTCGTATCAACGGGTATCTTGAATGGATCAACTTATGATATTGACATACTTAATTATGCGAAGAGCCTGGTATATCTTACTTTAGATAATGTCAGATAGGAATGCCACGAGATATGGAAAACGACAGCTCAGTGTTTTCAGTATCTAGTAAAGGCGTTAGACAAATGCAACATCATGTTGCTTTTTCAGTGAATACGTTAAACTCGTTTATATTCAGTAAAGGCATTTGGTCTTGCCAAAGGATTGACCTAGATAGTAGTATCACTAGACGCTTTCTATTGTGGCTTATTTATCTAGTGGCACCTGCTGCGTCAGACGATAATGAATCAGGCATACGTAGGTACAGGATAATGCTTTTACTGTATCATCATTGTACCGGCCACGTATTACACACTCTGGTACACTGCCGACACTACGCTCATTTACCAACATATCATGCTACTTTACTTTTATTTCTGGTTTGTAAGTATGGAGCCACATCAGTCAAACGAACGCAGTAATTTGTAGTTGGCACATTGTGGAAACATTATCATAATTCGAAGTGTAAACGCCAGAGTTAATACGTGCTATGTGTAGCACCGTTTTTTATTTAACACGACTGAGACTTTTTGTATCTTTGCTTATTAATCTTCTGCTGTTACCAGTAGCGTATCTAGAATTTGGTCTTGGGCGGGTTCCGGTCGCGTTGGGTTCATACAAAAGGAAAAACAAGTTAAGACTAATCAGTATTACTGTTTTTCTGTTTTTATAGTGCCTAAAAACGTGTGATAACATCCTGAAATTACTCCCTTTAAAGAAAAGGGTAGACTAATACCCAATAAAAATACGCGTTATTAAGATACTGTTTACAAGATACTTATTGACTGAATTGATTTTCCTGTATTTCATATAGCTACTTTAATGAATAACACACACACACACACACACACACACACACACACACACACACACACACACACACACACACACACACACACACACACACACACACACACACACACACACACACACACACACACACACACACACACACACACACACACACACACACACACACACACACACACACACACACACACACACACACACACACACACACACACACACACACACACACACACACACACACACACACACACACACACACACACACACACACACACACACACACACACACACACACACACACACACACACACACACACACACACATTTAACGTAAAAGGCGTCCTCACTATACATGTTCGGATTCCATGCTATGCATCAATATAAAAAAAAATCGTATAAACAAAGGTCCGGGAACGTCTCGATTCCTGTTTGGCAACCATTTTTTTTTTTTTTTTAAGGGAAACTTTATATCTCAAGAAAGGACTCAGATATTTTGATGAAATATGGTGAAATATGGAACACATGTTTTTAATAAATAAAAAAATCACGATTATCTTATGATCTCCAATTTAAAAATACAGGCTACTTTAATTTTTTTATCACAGATAGCTCTGTAAATTTTAATTTTATCAAATTACTGATAATCAAATTAGTCATATAAACTTTCTGGTTTATTACATTTAAGTCTTTTATTGTGAGCACAACGGCATCTTCTTTGTTGAGATCTGTTAATATAACCGTGTTATGGCGAAAAACGCTATCCATAAATTTTGACTACTTGATTTTGTTTGTACCGGACTTCGATTCCTCCAGTACAGGAAAACTTTAAGCACACTAATATAAACACACTAATATATACTCATATACGTAATTATTATTACACTAATTTTACTAAATATTTATATTTTAGGCCTACTAAATATAAAATTAATTATATATTTGAATGTAATATAAATTGAGTCGGTTTGAATCAATCGACTAAGTTCATCTGAATATATTTATGTCTGAATAAAAATAATGAAGAGAACGTAACGCTAAGTAAAAAGAAACGCGATATGAAAAATTATACAAAGTAAGGTATTGATAAGTAGTTTTTACTTAATTAAAGTAATAACTCACATCAAGAATAATGAAAAAGGGGTAGGGACAATGTACGAGAGAGTATGAATAATTATGAATAAGTACAGTAATTACAAGCCATTAATTATGGACTCTTTAGAAAGTTCTCCGATGTGACTAAAGATTGAAGTAGGTACACAATTTATAGAACACGCTAATTTCTAGTATTTACTTAGGTTGTGATATTTCTTATGAAGAAGAGAAAGATATACACAATACGACAAATATGAGCCACAATAAGAAAGACACTAAGAGTAAAGCTACCAGTGGAACGCGGATGGAATTTTACAAAGTGTACAGGTCCGATCAAATTAAGTATAAGGGGGCACAAAACATAGGAGATACAATTTCTGAGATTCGTCAAGGGGTGTACAAAGGTAGATAGATATAGAAACGAGACTGCATGAGAGGATTGGGTACGCAACCGGTGACCAAAATTGCGAAGAGTTACAACGAAAAGTGGAAAACTCATGTGGTAAGACTGCCCCCCGGGAAGAATTCCGAAGAACTTTGAACTGTCAGCTAGAAGGTAAAAGAAGTATCGAACGACCAAGGGCGAGACGGTGAAGCCTGAAAGGACCATCTACCTTGAGCTTGGAAAGACCGAAGGAGAAGAAGATGTTCATCAATGAATATCATTTAAACCCACTGTCAAGAGGTATGGTCTTACTCGAGACATGTTTCGATCATTAAGCTGTACCTCATTGTCAACCACGATGATCCCTTGTCTGTTGAAATAATTGCCCGTAAGCACGATGAGTTTATAGAGGATATAATGCTCAGAAGTTGTTTCAAATTAGAAGCAACCCTGAAGGTACTTTTAAATGATATTAATACGTCAATAAAAGGAACTGTACCAATTTAAATAAAAAAACAAACTATGTAAATGCACATTTACATAAATGTATTTAACCGTAGGCCTATACAGATTCAAACAGATATTGTGTATATTTGTGAATGGAGATGCAGAACGAAAACAGAAACGCAGAATGTTGGTGAGTGTTTACTTAGACGCATCCACACACTACACGCATAAGCGTTTATTAATATAAAATTTAATATTTATTTTAATTAAAGGAAATAATACATTAATTGGTACGTTAGTAAGTTAAAGTAATGAATCAGTGAAGCTGATAGAAGACTAATCACGTCTTTTAAGAATTGTATATTCACAGATTCGCAAGTAGACTACGCATAATTTATGAATAAATAAAATTACTTGGAAAATATATTACTACTTAAGAAATTAAAAACTGAGTAAAAAGCGTAAAGTACTACTTGTAAACTTACAGGGAAATAATGTTTATGTAGACAAAATTGCGGTTATAATGTTTATGAGAAAGACTGAAAAGATATACTTTAATTGGAATACAAATGAAGTAGAGCAATAATTAAAGTAATTCTATTATTAAAGTAAATACGATATCAATAATGATCAGACTTGTAGAGTACAGTCGAGATTAACAGAGAGCCAAAGTGGATTGATAAATGAAGGACTGTCCATCAACGTTTGAATTATGTGCCTAGAGAAAACAGGACAGGACAGGTGAGATCGCTCCGGTCGCTGCGTCAGATTGAAGTAGTCTTCATTGTGTAGATGAGTAGATAATGACGATGATGATGATGGTGGAGACGCCGCTTTCACATCGACCGGTGGAGTGAAATCTAGTCCACCATGCACCGTGTACGGCGGAATCCTTTTGAAGATCTGGTGAATGTAGTTATGGTTTGTAAGTAGATATATAATTTAATTTATTACATATAATATGTGTAGTGTTCTTATGAACGTTTCAAGTCGAAGCGGAATTTTGTGAAGCGACCGCATGCGTAACTTGCAACCATTTGTTGTTCGGCTTTAATTACCTTCCCAAACCCAAACATTCGTAAGAGGATGTGCATGTTGAGTTGAGCCTAGTATTATGTCTTTTGTTTGACCTTGAGGTCAAGTCTCCGCTATGCACTCTGCTCCTCAATTATAGTTTTTCAAGTGCAATTAGAAGTCAAGGGCTTTTTCTGTGTTTGTCTCTTGTTCCTCTCCCTCATCCCTCTCTCACTCTTTCTTGTTTGTGTAACTTATTCTGCCACCGTCTGCCTCGCGCGCTCCCACACGCACACACTTACTGCATATGCCTACAGAATAATACTTCAGTATTACATTATACAATAAATACAGTAATATTCTAATATTTAGAGTTGGTCAAGTTACTGATTAAATTTTTAAAATAATATTGTTTTTTTAGGAAACTAGTCTCTTACAGTCTACATTGTAAATGTTCTTGGTAATTTTCTGTATGGTTGTAGCAATTCCTTTAACCTCTGCTTGAACTTTAAACTACGCTTACTATCAGGATCAATAGCAGTAAAATATTTGGGAAGATTGTGGGTTGTGACTAAATTTGATAAGGTCAAATTTGGCTTTTATGTTTCATCTTTTCCTCGTCGTCATTACTTACGTCTTCGGTGCAAGCGGATTGTTCACGGTCTCCTAGATCGTTTTCCCCAACATTTTTCATACTCGGCATTAAGAAACTCTTCAACGTCATCATGCTGATTGTCATTTAGGTCTTCAACTTCCAGATGTTTCGGTGTCGTATCGTAGGTTTCATCTGTATCGTACAAAACTGTTCCTAAAATTTGTTCCATCATGCCCTTAAAGTTGATTGTTTTAATTCATCAACCGAGTCTTTCATTTTAAAGATGCAGTCGGCAATATTACAATTTTTCCAGCACTCAGTCATCGTTAATTCTGGGTTCTGGTCCATGGGATATGTGAGAAGTTCGGCGTTACAATTACAATTTTAGTATTGTATTGATATTACTTCAATATATTTTCGGTATTACTAATTCTATTATTCCTAAAATATGTAAATTGGAATTAGGTATCGTCACTAATAGAACGTATAGGCAGTCGTCCTGATGGATAGGTCTTCTGGAATGAATTTTGTACTGAGCGTTGCATCCTTTCAGCAACAATTATGAGAAACTTAGAAATTGTCCTTCTGGCAGCACTCGGTGAATTGGAGAGTAATATTTTCAGTGTTGAAATGGCGGAACGTTTTGTATTCTTTTTAAAACAATTTAATGCTCAAAATAATAAAACACTTTGTGGTATCATAATCACTACTGTAATACTCATGACTCCATGAGTAATGTTTAGTATATAATTACAACGTACACTGTAACAACGGTCAATATACATGTTGTAGACACACCATAATTAATTTCTGGGTTGCATGACCTCAAACAGTTGCCTGACCGTTGTGCGTTTGTTTTGTCGTAGGTACGTGCTTTCTCCGTATGACATGTGGCTTTCTTTCACGCTTTTCAAAATAAGCGTGCTGTAACATACCGGTTTTGTAAAAAAACATCACTAAAGAGTTCTTTGGTAATTCTGGTAAAAGCCGGGGAGTTGGTGTTTGGCGTACCGATCAGTTATTATGTATCTTAGCACTGCTCAAAATAGGTAATAGAGCACTGCTCAAAAAGCTAATTCACATTCCGCACATCACACGAACGTATCGTTCATATTCCATATAACAGACTGTTGATAACAAGTGAAGCTTCTTGACTTCGTTACACAAATGTTTTTGATAAATGCAACCGTTTTAAGTGTAGTTAATACTATATAGAATCTCAATTCACTAAAAATGAACGTGTAATCAAAGCCAACGGAAATATCTCCGAAAGTCAACAAAATAGTTTATCATTGTGTCATCATAATCATCATCGTCGTCGTCGTCACCACCACCACCACCACCACCACCAAAACCACCACCACCACCACCACCACCACCACCACCATCATCATCACCATCATCAAGTAGTTATTATTATTATTCTATTATTAAGTTGACAAAGCGCTGTCCTGAATAAGAGAAGAGTTCATCTTTATAACCTAAAGTAATGCTGGAAGACAAGTAATTCATTCTGTTTAAGGAGTCTATACGTTTAACATTAATGTCTACGTCCGCTCCATGGATTTGGCCCATGGTCTGTTCCTACTTTGCGTCCACCTCTTTTTGAATCGGTCATTCTGAGATCAGTCTAAAGCCCAGGATCTAATCTCGGAAGCGGTGACAAGGAGGAGTAACGACGTCGTAAACAATCTGGCCAGATACGCGTAAATATAGATGGCTACATCGTATTACATAGCCACATGGATACGTACGGCAGTACTCACTTACAGAACCCCTAAATGACGTTACAGCTTAAAATTGGTTGACAGGTTCAGACGCGGAAAAGTATTATGTTTGAAATGGAAGAATCCCGGAGATGAGACTCTTAATGAAAGAAATTGCAAAGATCTAAGGTGACAGCCATACCTTTAGACTTATTCTACAAGACACGGATAACATCTTTTGAGGAAAATAAATCTTCAACGCATTTTTAAAGGAAGTTTAAAGTGATATTTTACATTATTTTAATGATTTTTTACATTTTCCTGTTTACTAGGCTCCCCTCGATTTTTGATTCTTACTTATTCTGAGCAACATTGACGAATGTCTTGAGGGTCAGAATTATTGTTATGAGGGAGATTGTTGGTTGTTTTCCTCGGCAGGTACACATTTGGGTGTGCTGGTCCGTAACGATTCATGTGGCCGTCAGAATTACGAATTGTGTCAGAGTAAAACTTCTGTAATATTCTGCGAACACGCCCTTGTCCAGTTAGGAACATCGCAGGTGCTCGAAAGATGTGCGTAACGTAGAAATGTGCTTGTTGGAAGTATGTTATAGTTAGTTGTCTTGCCAATTGTCCTAATCCTTACTTTGTATCGGTTCTATGAATAGCCATGTATCAGTTTTGTGATGAGTATCTGGTTTTGTTCAGATTATCCTACAGGTATGTTTCCTATGACAATTCAGTCTGTATTCAAAGTGATCAACTCTTCTTTCCTTCACTATGCCCACTTACCATGGTACACAGAATTTACCAATGATATTGCTCTGTATGATATGAATATTAGTTTCTGTCAAAATTGTTTCTATTTCTTATCGTTCAAATCTCATTAAATCTGAACAGGGGTCACTCAGGAATCTAACAAGTGCGTTTCACAATTAGGCCTACATACGATATTGTGATTTACAGGATTTGACTACAACCGCCCTTGGTTGCCTCAGTCTCTTAACCACTGAACACTTGCAATCATCTGTTAATCCCAGTCTACTAGACTTACGAGAAGATTTACGATTCTTCTATGTGTAATGAGGTTCCAACGAAATCGTAAAGAATTTCCTTCAAGTTTAGTCTACACGTTTGCTGAAATACATTACTTGGCTTAATTGATAAGTTATCAATACATTCAAATTCATGTAACAATTATTAAGAAACAGGAATTGAAAGTTTAATTCAATCTGTATTTATTCAAATACTAATGTAATTCTGGAATATTACAGTTAAATTGCAATTAAAATATTGCAGAGTTAGGAACACATCAGTTGCTAACAACAATTAATATTTGGTGTATGAATTAAGCCGTGTTTAATAGTTACTTACTTATTAAGAACCTACTCATTTTGTGCATGGTTAATATTGGCAATATGCTAGGAAATGCTAGAATCATTATCATCTCATTGTCTTCGTCGAAGTCGTCATCATCATCGTCATTGTATATTCTAAAAGTACGTAATGCCTTTGTGTGTGGATACAATAGCAAAATATTTCGATACAGGCCATCGTGATAAAAATACAAAAATATAAAGTACAAATAACAGTGTAAACCTAGGAGCTATAAAGTATGATAATGGATTATTTCTGTCTGGGTAATTTTAAAATCACAGGAAGACAACTACAAACAATAGGCATTATAATCTTAAAATCAGGATAACTTTTTTGCAAGAAGAAGGTATTAATTTTAGTACATTTATATTATTTAGTGTGTAAGCAATAAAATGATGTATAATTAACAGCCAGATTTTAGTAAATCCTATAATTTGTTGTAGCATACAGTGTGAGGTGGTATGAGCGAGAGCCAGGCACTGGGCGTAGTGTTTCAGTGGAGTTCACATCCTTGGCGAGACGAACGAGGTTAAACAAAACAGAAGCAAAGGAAAAAAATATTGGTGGTTGGGTTGGGTTGGGTTGGTGTAACGGTACTCCGGTGTAACTGCATCTGAGAGATGCGATGGATGCGTTGCGTTACAGTTAAAGAATGGTCCACTTTCGTCAACTAGAAAGCGGCCGGCTTGACAGTGACCTCCCCAACCGAAAGTGACACTCAAACCGGTTCTTAACTAGTACGTATTTTACGTCAATTGTATGTATACGCATAAACGTATCCGCGCGCAAAAAAATAAACACACCCACACACAAACAAACTTAACCTACATACCTGTGTCCAGGTACGAGGGAGAGAGAGCGACAGAGAGAGGAAGAAAACATTTCGAAAACTGTTATCTTTGCTAAGAAGGATTTAACTGTTGTCTGTAGTTCTGTTGGAACACTTATTTCTGACATCAGAAAGATCAAAGATTAAGATCAAAGACACATCTTAAATTTTATATTTGGACAGTTTAATAATGGAGCAGTTTTTGTTATTTACGAAAAAACCTATCTTATATTTCTCATTATTCATGTGACTCTAAACCAATATTCTTGTTTAATATTCTGTACACGCAATATTTTTGTACACACGTTAGTGAAAAACGTAAACAACATTGCCAGCGTATTCATTATCAAAGGTGTTTACTCGTTTAAAATTACTGTCAAAAGGGAATTACACTCTGCAAGGTATTTATTTTATTTATAAAACACTGCATTTGAAACCGTATAGTTTTCGTAATAGGTTTTGTAACGCATTTTAAAACGCATAAAACGCAAATCTCCCTAAGGTGTCATAACCGAGGAAAAATTAACAGCCGATGTACAAACAGTACTTCATAATGACTGAGGTGAAGCCAGTCTTTCGTTACATTTTGTACGATGTTTATTATACGTTTGTAATTCCATTATAATTGTAACATATTGTAGATTATTACTGTATTATATGTGAGGAAATAATTGTACAATTATATTAAAGACTATACTTTAAAAAAAATAATTTGTTTATTCAAAATGTAATTATTTTAGAATGTTGTGCCCGTGTCAGCTTTAATTATACGAAATCTTCTCACGAGTTTTCATTTTTAAGTGGCAATCGTTATTATTTATTTATTGGAGTATTATTTTTCCGTTTTAAAATGTAATTTTAAAATTATGTTCAATTTTTTAAAGGCATTATTTTTTGTCATGTTTTAAGATTTTGTTTTTTAATACTCCATTTGTTATTTGTTTCTTAATATTTTAAGTGATTTATTCTTACACATAGGGAACAGTTTAGCCGAAACAGGCTGAACCTATATGACCAGTAATTTTCGTCGTACGTTTTCGTTCAGAAGAGACTTTTGCTTTTTTTTCAAAAGTCAACTTGGGTTGATGTGAAAAGTGCTTTTTATTAAAGGAAAAGTGAAAGGGAAGTTGAAGAGGGAAAATATAGGAGGGACAAGAACAAGGGAAGAAAAAAGTAAACATAACCTATAACACGCATATGCATATGTATATTTATTATTTGATTTACATTATAATTTACATAATCTATAAATATAAATGCATTTTAAATAAAAAAAAATTTGTGCGCAAGCTGCGTGAGATATTCTGTATCTCCCCCCCACACAGACACACGCACACGCGCGCGCGCGCACACACACACACACTTGAGCTCACATATTTAAATGTTGGTAATGTTAAATCTCTCGGTCTTCACTTTCTGTTCACGCTATGATGTTTCCTTTTCATCACAGGTAATCGTAATCTGGAGCACTAGTAGTAGATTTTTTCAGTACCTGACTATTTGGCTGAAACGTGTACACCGCGCTTGATGTTCAGTTCGAGACTTCCAGTTCTTCTTGGAGGGATACGACAACGTAATGTAGCAGTAACAACGACAACAGCAATAAAAACAACAATACAAAGATAGTAGTAGTCAGCTTTGAGATTATACAGCAGATCAACCATACGGAACACTTCTGAAAATCTGTTTACTGTTTATAAATTATAGAAAACCATGTAATACAAGGCCTGCTACAAAATGACATCAGATTGGTGGATTATAAAGATATACAGAAAAATGCTTTATCGTATACATAATTACATAGATATCTTCAGTAATTCACACGTAGTCACCATCCTTATACGGGGACTTAGCATATCGTTGCACCAGCTTTTGCAATCCCTCGATGAAAAAACGGAGCCGCTAAGGTTTAAAGACCCAGCGAAAAGTTAATATCATTAATAAGATCGTCATTGGTTTTAAATCGCTGGATAACTGGCCAGGCTTTCACCTTGATGGCACGATTGCATTCTGCATGGACTCGGTCCGATCGTGTTCGCGTTTCGATTCGGCCGCAGGAAAGGACCTGCAGGATCGTACGTTAGTCCAGTCTGTGATCTTCCCTGACGTGGGAACCTTTTGAGTGCTAGGTGTCTACCCTATGCGTGCCTCAGTCCCGTATTGGCGGGCATTCGGAAATAGGGTCTATTTCCTGATAGTCACATCGACGATTCAGAGCCACGTGCTACCTTCGATCCGACGGCGAGTGTATGGAATGTATGCCGTCCACATAGGGCTCTTCAGAACACGATTCTGTATGGCCCCGGTAGGTCCGGATGGTTTCGTTTCCGGTTTTGAATACCATACTCTTGTTCCACGCCCTCAAGCAGTTCGGGCACCAAGCAGACGATGGGACGTTTTAACGACTACTACTATGTACCTTACAGCTGGTGTGAGAGGCAACGACAGGTTCCTTTTCGTTGGTCACTACTCGAACAGAAATGGACAAAATGGAGCATTGGTTTGCGTATAACAATGTATATGACGATCGTCTCGCAGCGAATAACCATGTTGGGAGATTGAATAAAACTTGAGGGAATATATAAATATTTGAAGAAACGGTTCTGTCGCAGCTTATGAATGTGTCACGAGCTGTGAATAGCTCTCCTGGTTAGCTAGTCTGTTCATTATCCTAAAGAGAAAACATATATCCGTGAGCACATTTCCTACTTACTATAGTGAGTGTCATATTATCCTCAAAATTCTCTAACTTTGACCTAATCATACATAAATCATGCCACAAAGTTTTATTTTTGTTTTAACTACTATCCACAAATTTACAACTTAGTAGAAACTATAGTTATAATATTTTCCTAAACAGCAATGTATACCAATTTCTGCACAGTTGAGGAATTAAAAAAATTAAGGAGCGGATGGCTTTTCTTAGATAATACTATATACGCTAATACCATGTATCTGGGTATTTCATATAAGAATACGTGTACCAGAAGTGCCTATAACTTGGGATAGCTGACGAGTGTTACGGATAGTAATAATTCGCAATACTTGCTAGAGTAAGAAATCGCCGACAGTTTACTCGACGAGTTCGTTTTTAAGCACTTTATTTTCGTACGTCGATAGTTTTAAGTTATTTTGAAATACGTAAATTTATGTCTGAGATTTTAGTCTGTATTTCGTGAAGTTAACTCACTTTATGAAATGTAATTATCGAGAACCTTTTTTGGTTCATGTATGATAATTTTTAAGTGGGACGGAAGAGAAGTGAGGGGGGTGGGGAAAGGAGATATAAATATGTAACACCGATGGAAAGTATAAGATAGCGGTGAGTAATGTTTCCTAATGCGAACCTCAGTTGTATGCAAGTTGTCGGTCGTCACGCGTTTGCTCAAATGCAAAAGCGGCAGAGTTTTGCTTATGTTAATTTTTTCTCTTGAAATGTCTTAGGGCTCGAAACTAATAATCGTTGTTTGGTGAATTCTATTCTAGCAACATAACGTATCTAGTAATGAATTACCTAGTAACAAAACATAGTAAACTACAGTGGGTAGTTTTCAAGGGGTTTCTCGTAAAAAAGTATACACGAACTAACGCAAATTATTTTAGTGAGCGGCGTTTCGTAAAATGATTACAGTATTTTAATGACTTGATAAGAAAACACTTTGTGGAAGGAAGAGGGACTTTGTTATTCGTATACGTAGGATGAGTGACGACTTAATGCTTACTGTTTTTTTGGAGTCCTCTTTTTATCAAGTAGCCTGCAACTATTTACAGGTATCATGGGGGTTTGTCAGATACATAAATTATCTGTGCTCTCGACTTTATACATATAATTAATAGATATTTTGTTTCTATAATTAATAGAAAGGCATAGTTTACCTGCAACGTTTTATGTTTTAACAAGGGTAATTTTTTCTACAACGAAAGGTAGCTGCCGCACATTCAAACAGAATCAAATAATTTTTTTACATACGTCCCGGAATTGTATAGGACTCAAGGCATACTGATTTTGGTGAAGATCGGTTAAGGGAAAGGGGTAGTTTACCTACAACGTTTTATATTTTAACAAGAGTAAAGTACCGTACTTAATTTTGATAAATAAAGTATCCTGAAAAGAAGATCATAATAATCCACTGTATAAACGTAGATGAAATTCTATAATTGAAGAGGCTAGTTGAAGGGGGTGGGGGTAATTTTATATAAATGGAAATGATAGTTAAAGGGGGAGGGGATAATTTTTATTTATATGTCATGTGTACTACGTTATCGGCAACAATGTAGTAGTTTGTTGCTAAAATTCATTCCCGGGCTGTTTGGCGTGGTCCAATGTTTTCTGCAGTGCTATCGACTGCCACCATTAGTGAAAATCGAGTGCGCTAACGTGAGGTAGTATACGTTAGTGAGCACAGTACTGAAGAAAGAAGTAATTTCTATGGAAATATTTCATTTCTAAAATGATTTTAAATATAAATCTTAGAACATGGAAGTCATGTATGGTTCTCCATACCGATATTTTGTATTTGCAGTGATGTTAGAGAGATCTGTAAGTTTATGGAAGGTATCGCGTAAAACGAAATCTTGCGTGGGTTAACAAGAGTGATGGGCAAGCACATGGTTTAGCAGTTATGTAGTGCCATGATACGAGAAAAAACGTGCTGTGGTGATAACCACGATTCTTATAATATTGATTCGTGAAATAAAGCGGGAGTTAATAGGAAGCAGAAAATGCGAGAAAACCATTTCCTATCGGAGACTCGTATTTAAGGTATAATTTTTTTATACTCACGTAAATAACAGCATTAAATACCGGAAAGTCGAGTTAAAATAACGAGTTAAGACTATATAGTTACAACTGAAATAAAAAGTGTGTGTGTGTGTGTGTGTGTGTTACACGAAACCTGTAAAGTGAACACCAGTGTAGCGATTAATTATTTTTTGTTTAACACTAATTAGAAGCTTATTCAAATTTCACAAAAAACAAGTCATAATGACAGAAAAAAATAAGTGACCCAATCGAAATTCTTTTCACGACAGTCACAGCATAGCGAGTGCTAATTGTATGTTCACTGGCATTAGAAGCTGTGCGCCGATAGATGACAAGTTTACCGAAATCGCAACAAACCGTTGTATTTATTTCACGGTCATTCTCGTTCAATTGATGCGCTCATTGACACTCGAACGTCCATACATTAAAAGTAAAACGTTTGAATATGATAGATATAGTGCATGAAAGAAAACAATTTTTTTAACTGTGTAAAAATCACTGTTGAAAACGTGGTCTCTTTCTTTTTACTAATTGGACTATTTTATCAGTAACAATACCTTCATGAAAAGGGATGACGAATTCATGAAACGATTCTGTTTATATAAATACAAACGTTTACGCATAGAAAAGCTGAACTATGAAAAACCTACTTTTTCTTCCTTTGAAAGTCACCAATTATCGTAACATCAATTAACACAATGTAAAAGTCAATTTTTTTGTTAATATAAATTTTAATACTTACAGTAATAATAAGACAAAAAATATTTAGAATATCGATTAAATGTAATATTCTATGTATCATTACTGATAGGGTTAAAAAAAATTAATTGTTTTGAAAATTAGAAATTCTTACTAGAGTAATCATTTTCGTTCTATAATTTAATTTAAAATTCTATTTCTAATTATTTTTCTTATAGGCTACTATTTTTTTTTTAATTGAAGAATTCTGAAAATTTAATTAAGGACAGTTTCTTGAAATCGGTGTAGCCGTTTAATTCTTGTTACATATGTGTTTGTGTGGTCAGAGACGTTTACCGTATTGAACATACTGTCTCTACAGACAATTAATGTATATTACTTGCAATAATAATAAAAATTAATAAATCGTTTACACATTACTACGCACACAAATCAATAGTGCGTTTTAAGTAGATGCATAATGGTAATAATACGTAACTAATTATACCGGATTTATGTACTTATTTACTTACTAGTTCCCGTCGTTCCCCTTTACACGGAATCTAATTATATATAGTAGTTTTTGTTCCATTTTACTCTGTTTAATGCGATGTCCGGGTTCACTCCATAACACTTGAGGTGTCTATAACTCTATTTCTCATTATAATTTTGCGTTCCCTGTGGCGGACCTCCAAAATATTTTTGTTGCACAAGAGGCACGTGACCTTGGATAAAGTTTCGGATAAAGTTTACTTGCCTTATCTTCCCCTGTTTTCAGCATTTTCGATCTTTATGGTTATGATAAATTTAGACAAACGGATATCATATTATAAGTACGATCAACTTGGATAAACTTAAATACCATTTTAGATTATTTATTATGTTAACATGTTTACTATGTTACATAAGTGGATTAAGGCTAGAGTTTGAGAACGGGTCATGATGGAAAGTCTGTACCATCCAAAAAGTTCCATTCCTAGTGACTTCACGTTTGTCATATTAAAAAAAAAAAAAAAAATAGTATTTTGTTTTAGCTCTGTTTATGTGTAAGCCAGTGTCTTCATTTACAGGTTTTGTTATACGCTCTGTCGCGCCTCTCAGAGAAGAACAGTATCAGCTGGAAAAATATACATGTCTAGACATGACAAAAATATTTTTGCAGTTGTATCGATAATCAAAAAATAATAACAGTTAGGTCGTGGATTAGGACTTGAAAGGCCTCGTCCGGAACATGACAAATAGCAGTTTAGCAAATAAACACGACAAAGTTGGAATTACAGAGACTGCTAATTCAAATAAAAAGATGAAAAAAGAATAAAAGTTGACCTAGCGCTGACCCACTGGTTCTTCATTCCTGTCATTCAGTCATATAGGCTATATATTTTAATAAATGAACAATGATTTTGAAGGGTCGTTGGCTCTAATCATTTCCATATTATCACCCTGTAATAGGTACCCTCTAGGTATTACGTACCTAGTCCACAATGCTCAAGAGTGTAATCGAGGTCAGAAAAGGCAAATGAAGTTTTCTGTAAATTTTCCGGTAACAGTCTCGCCTTGTACCACTACTCTTCATAAAATTAAGCAGTTCCTGTTGCTTCCTTATCTTTGACTCTATCAATATTTTCACCTTCTTTATAGAATGGCGCGTCAATTTAAGTCACAATAACAGTTATGACAATTTTTAAAATTTCCTTTCCTTGTCTAGATGGAAACTATGATACGACCTTGAGGAGGTCGTCTATACTACTGTACCATGAACTAGACACACACATATATAATAGACTTTTTTAAATGTTATCCAGTCTCTTCTCATAGTCTTAAAGATCCAGCATCGTACACTGTAGACATTTGTTAACTCGCTACCATGCAGAGAGTATTTCGTCTCTCCTCCTGCCCTCCTGCTCTGATTCTCATACTTCTCCCGTATTTAATATATTTAACATAAAGAGTTAAAAATATGTTATAAAATCCCAAATATATAGTTATTAGACACGTAGTATACATATAATAATAATATAATAATACATGTATATATCCTGATGATACTGATATTTTTCAGTGAAAGGTGCGTCAGGTGTTAACAGAATATACGAAATTATACTACTTGCAGAAGAAACAAATTGAATAACATCACAAATTATATAATAATGTATAATATGTAAGCATTATTTATTCAGTACACATTTAATGCATGATATATGCATACGTAATACACTTTTTAAGTGATAAAATCCGTTGAACAGATTTTAAAAGTTAACCTGTAAGTTAATTTTGGCAGAACATGAGAAACATAGGACGTTAATGTGATAAGTGATTACGACAAATCAGAGTAGCGGTAGATTTTTAATTATGTTAGGCTTATCGTCCCTGTTAGACAAGTATTACAGAAAATATAAAATTCAAATTGTTTTGCTAAACGTACAGTGATCTGGGTCATGAATTATCCAGCTACACTTGTGTAAAACGTCTGATTAGGCCGCCATCTTCTCCCAGCAGGGATCAGAAAATGTTCGGATATTACACTTAATATGGTATTACTGTTGATGTGGTAGAGACAGACGCGTCAAAACTCTTACATGGCAGTATTGGTTAAAGAATAGAGTTAGTGTAACAGTAATGTAAGGTGACCGACAAACTTCCGTGTAGTCTAACTTGTTCAAGCGTAGTTATACAATGCACGCGGTTGCACAAGTTTCTTCAATTAGAGGTAGGAACTACTAGCATAAACTCGCTACCAGAATGAAACCATCTCTTGACAGATTTCGGCACTGAAGTGTCTGAATAGAGACCAGACTCTTTAACACAATACAAGACTGCATTTTTATGTATTTGTAGATCAAGTCAGAACTACTGGTTCATCGCTACGGTCGAGTCAGAATGAGATCAGATCTTGACAGACTTTGGTGTCAAATTGTCTCAATATAGATTTCCATTATTTTATACAACTCGTATACGACTAGACCCTGGTAGAATCAAGTTATTGAGTTCGAGACATGAACTACTGCTGTAAATTCATTAAATATCGATTTGGATTGGAAACGGATATTGATGTTTTTTTTTCAGAGACCTTGTTAGAGATTTAAATTTCTCTGCTACGCAGTATAGGACTGGTTCTATGATTGGTACAAGTTTTCTCAGTTTTATGTTTGTTCATAAACTATTGTACAGATTAGTTACACTTTGAGTTGAGTGAAAGCAGATGTAACCAGATGTCTAGTGAGAATTTATTATCACTCAAAGGTACAACTTACCTTACATTCGGACGTCTTATTACTTACTGACAATGTTGATATCTGTCGACAAGTTCGTCACACTACATACACGTTAATGCTGCAAAGTAGTGCTGACTGCTCGTCCTTTCATCGACTCGCGTCTTTGAATGCTTCTGACGTTCATAACTTGCACTTTCAAATTACGTGTATGGTACCCACACATGTACTATTTGTTATGTTTCGTGTTTTTATCAGTTCCTGTTAACATTATCAGAGTAGTGTCAAATACAAAATCAACATTGGATGTATAGAGTTAGCTTTAAACGCTCAAAAACAATTATAATATTTACAGACTTATTAATGAATTACGAATAATAATAAATTAGGTCGCATGAGTATTTTGCACACACACACACACACACACACACACACACACACACACACACACACACACACACACACACACACACACACACACACACACACACACACACACACACACACACACACACACACACACACACACACACACACACACACACACACACACACACACACACACACACACACACACACACACACACACACACACACACACACACACACACACACACACACACACACACACACACACACACACACACACACACACACACACACACACACACACACACACACACACACACACACACACACACACAGTAATAAAATAAATTAAATAAATTAATATATGTGTGTTGATGATATACTGCTATTGTGGAGTATGCGACTCCGATGTAATCAAGTTCAATATAATATGTTTAATTGGTGTGGCTCTCGACGTCTTACTGGCCTGAAACACTTCCTTAAGTTTCCCAGCTGGTCGAGTCTCAATGGTAGCAAGACCGGTCGATTAGCGTAAAGTTGATGAAGGAATATATCTGTTCAGCTTCGCCGAAAGTTTCAAAACGAAATTTATTGTTTTGAAGGAAATTAAAAAAAAAATTATGTTTATAAAAAAAAATAATTAAAAAAAAAATTTTAAATTTTATTAATTAATTAATTATGATCAATTGAATAAAAATTTTTATTCTGAAAATTCTTATTAAAGTTTTAGTATAATTTAAATAATCTATCACCACTCATAAGACTGTCTGTAAACCAATCGATACTTGTTTACCTTTTTATTTTTTAGGTTATCTTCACTTATGGGTGGTAAAGTCCTTGTAGATTATCAATTAGAATTATATTATTGGTAATTAGTATTATTGAAGAAATAAAGAACTATTAAGTATTGAAAAGTATTAATGTTTTTTATTAAGTAATAGCAATATTGACTCTTATCGATTAGTATCGATTCTCAGGATATCGAAAAAAGTTACAAATATATGATATAAAAATTAAATAGGGTTCTTTAAACAGCCAGTTATTACCAAAGTCAGAGAAATCGGGCTAATAGTTAAAAAGTATAACGTTACAATCAAATTAATAGTTATTAATAAACACAGACATTGAATAATAAATTGTAAATATAATAATTGTTTTCACCAAACAGCTGTGCTGAACAAAGAAGAAGGCACTGAGATCGTCAAAGCAAATGGCCGCCGTCAAGTTGATCAAAATGTTGCTCGTTCCTGCTGCATTCCAAATAATGTATTTTGACGCAATATTCCTGTTCTTGTGTCTGCAAATCTCTTGTTATATGTTGTGTAGTGACTGGTGTAGTGATTCTGGGTTGTATTTAGTATGTCTGTGTAATTATAAGTCAAACACTTTCTCCGATTCCGTCACTAATTTGGTTTAATGTATTATACAGTTTTCTAGTGTTTTATGGTGTTTTTTCGGAGTAGATTTATATTGTTCTGTGTTATGGAGTGTTACTTGATTGTTTCTGTTATAATATGATAGTTTCAGAAGTATTTTACAAGTCACTCGCGATTTCACAATAACTCACTATACTCTCGCTTTGTATGACGATTATAGGTTAGGTTATCCACGTTATCAAACGTATGTCATGTTAACCGTTCAACTACCAATAATTAACTAACTGTTTCCTCCAGTTTCAATTAAACTCTTAGCCCATATAATATTATCCTTAACATTGTTCAAATATTTTTTCACATCCTGTATACATTTTTACATTTTCACTATATGAATGCCTAAACTTTGGTTATTTGTCAATTTTATTCACTAGATTTGATTTAAATTAATCTTTCAGTTCATTCTGGTTATTTTCAGATTAAATAATGCCATTTTATAGTGTTTTCTGTCCAAAAAATAGTAATTTTACTTTCAGTTTGGTATACAAACTGTTTGGAAGTCAAAACATTAAAATTTTCACATGAAAAAAGTTCATTTTTAGTTAAGTGTTAGTGCTGTGAAAGAAGAGATGAATAATCAAGACAACTATTAAAATTTACTTCCTGTCATTATATAAATTCAGCCATTTTATCAGTTATATTTAATATTAATAATTCTATATTGTATTAAAAGGTTCCTATTCCCTTATTTTCTGGTAATTAATTGAATTAGTTGTATTCTGAAACATTATTCTGAAATATATGACTCCCATGTCTAAATTTCTGAGTTTAGTCATTTTTATTTTTATTCATAATTCTGAATATAATTTATTAAAATCTCTCTAAATGGTATGTGCAATTATATGGCATGATCTCAAGTTTATTTTGTCTAAACCCCTTTTGTTTATTTGCATTTAATTGAGCAATTTCTCTGTTTTGATGAAGTTTGGTTTCCATTCTTTTGGCCTATGATTTTTTAACAATTTTTCTTACGAAATAATTTACAAACAATATATGATGTGTGATACCCTCTCTGACTTTTACAAATAGTATTATAAATTAAACATGTTTTTAAATTACACAAAAACAATTAGTATTGGTTACAATACAAACAATAGTTAAAACAAATAAAGAATATTTTTTTTTTAAATAAATGGTTGTCTTCAAGTCAGACATTTTGCAACACAATCCTTATTTCTAAACATGGAAATATGGCTTACAAAAAAGGTTTTTTTACTAACTAACATCTTAATTACTCTCTACTATTTACAAGTGGTAACTATTTTTATAGTTCTGATGTTAGTTGTTTCAGACCCAAACAAATGGCCTTATATCTAATACATTTTTAAACATTCTTGTACTATATACATAAAAAACCTTATATTTATATTCTTATTTCTAACTATTATTATAAGTAGGATTCTACAGTTTTTATACTGTCTTTTACATTGTCTTTGGGGAATTGTACCCTGTCATTAACAAATAAATAGTATTAATTGTTCAAAAGGTATTATGAACTCTGTTTTCCTTTTTTCATGTAAAACAAAATGTTATTTTAAACAGATTCATGTCTTATGAACAACATATTGTCACAGTACACATTTTAAGTCATTGAAAAATGCATATTTCATTGCATCCAATGTTTGTGATTGCCAAGAATGAAACACAAGGTTCATTTTTTATAATACCCAAAACTATCACTGGTTCACTTTCACTTATATATTATGTTAATGCTAAATGGTCGTATAGTCTTATCAACATAATAAATTGGTTAGCGTTTTTCAATGGAGATTTGTTCCATGGGTACTATATTATTGTTTCATCTTAGTTCACAGGAAACTTTTACTTTGTTCACTTCTCTCTCTTAAATTTATATACATGTGGTTTTTATTTCGTTATACTTTTGTTTTTAGATATTTATTTTGGGGATATAGGGATTTGGGTGTCTTTTATAAGAGCATGACATCTTCTTCAGGATGCTGCCCTCTTCTTCTTTCTTCAGTCTTCTTTTCTCCTGCCTTCTGGGACTGGTATCTTCTCCATCTTCTTCTTGTTGCCATCAGGTTTCTTGGGATCTTCTCCATCTTCTTCTTTATTTCAGAAATACACCACCTGTATTGTTTGGTCTTGGCTTATTTTAGGGTTTCTATTCTATTTATTCTCCCTCGTTGTGGGTTTGGTCATATTCAGTACTGCTTTGTTATTTACTATTTTACCTTCCTGGGTTATACCTTGAAAACCTTTGGTTATGAGACTGGTCTTGGATGACTCATCACTAGTAATTCCTTTTATTTGAACTTGTATTTTCTTTATAATAATGATTCCTTTCCACAGTTGCTATGAATTAATCTATTTATATTAAACTTAATGCTTTCTTCCATATTTAAACATTATAACTTCATTATTCTAATGATCAATTGCCATTCAATATTATGCTTATATCTGTCATGTTACAACACACACACACACACACACACACACACACACACACACACACACACACACACACACACACACACACACACACACACACACACACACACACACACACACACACACACACACACACACACACACACACACACACACACACACACACACACACACACACACACACACACACACACACACACACACACACACACACACACGCACGCACGCACGCACGCACGCACACATTATATTTATAAATCTGTATTTGGTGTATATATTTATTGTTATCTTTGTCTGATTATTTAGAATAATTGATTAGCATCATGAGAGGCTTAAAAAATATGAACCAAAGTTTTGATTATGTTAGACAAATAATGGTCTAATGTAATGTTCATAAGTAAACTATTGCTTTTTGGAAAACGCATTCTAAATAAAATAAAAACTATATAAATATGTGCGTGCGTGTGTGTAAGTTGTAGTAAGCGTAGAGAATAATGTGTACGGCAAAGCGTGTTTATAAATGTGCGAGCGACAGATTGTGGTATCAGTTTCTTAACTCAATTCAATTCTATCGCGTTCCCTGAGAAAAATATAATATAATTTCCCGCGTATGACAAAGACTACGTTTGTTATTACGTGCTGGAGAAACAAAGAGCGTCCACCACACTGTCCTACTTTCTCGTGTTATCAGTATCAGTATTTTCATTTTATGTTTACGAAGATCATTGACGTAAATTATTTCTCAGATCGTCGTTATCTTAAAAGCAAGCCACTTTCTATGGAGTTTAATGTAATTTTAGATTATTTACTATTGTAAGATCTAATTTAATATTGGCAGACATGTCTCTAATTAGTCTGACCAGTCTTGAAGCACAATACTCTACTACAAGATAAAGTCAGAGCTCACGATTTTCCCTCAAAGTATAGCTACTTTGTTGCCCGCAAATAACGGTATCAGTTTTATCAGACAGTACAGTTCGCACAGTTTTCTCTATTCTGACTGATCGGGGGCATAATTATGATAAACAAAAAATGTTACTTCGGCGTTTCCACTGAAATTATTAAGTGTTTATCATCGAATTGTATACGTACATTTTGTACATTTTGAACACGTTATGTTTTGTTCGAGACATAACTAAAATGATTCGTTTTAAACATCTGGAATGTAAAGAAAAATTTCAAAAATTTGTCTAAATGAACCAAGTAGCGTTAAATCGATATCACTCATTTTATAAGCTTCGTAATCATTGTACCGTACGCTTGTATTGTTAACTTAGTGCAGAAGAGTTATACGACCATTAAATAAGTAAACAACTTTATATAAAATGAAATTTAATTTCGAAGGACCAATTTATATTTAGGAGGGCAGAGAAGCAATCATGTACGCGATACATTGCAGTGTTGGCGCGCGTGGTGGGAATGCGTCTCTCTGTATGACATTGACTGATTAATGAAATTACCTTGTGTCAGACGACACGTCTGTGTCATATTAAATTAATTCAGCTGGAAAGTTTAATTTATTTTTAAATAATACAGGCGAAGAATGAACACAAATGAATGTAAGGGAATCAGAAACCGTTTGGTTATTGTTTTCCTGAGTCAAATTTAAAAAAAAAATATATATTTAATTTTTATTAATTTATCTTACTGCGTTATCTTTCTGTGTTATGTCGGTACATACAGTATCAACAGCAGACGTATTAAATGTAATTTTGAGAAATTTTTTGTACGTAATTTAACATTAAAATGGGTATTAAATTAACGTTAATTTAACATTAGGATGAGTATAAGAGAAAGGCTACAAACAGGAAATAGAACCTACTTTGCAAATATTAACACCTTTAAAGACAATCTTGTTACAAGTGGTATAAAACTTAAAGTATATTATTCTCTGGTGCGACCAGTTGTTACATATGGATCTGAGGTGTGGAATTTTACAGAGAATGACAAAAGTGCTTTAAAACCGTTTGGGCGCAAAATATTGCGTAAAATTTATGGCCCAGTAAGAGAATAAGGCATTTGAAGAATACGCAATAACAGTGAACTACAGGCTTTCATGTATGGAAAAGACATAGTGAAATCACAGAGGTTGTGTTGGCTGGGAAATGTGGAAAGAATGTCTGAGGAAAGAATGCCTAAAATAATGCTGAAGGGAAGATTATACACTATTAGACGTAGAGGCAGACCAAGGATGAGATGGTTGGATGGTGTAACAGAAGATCTTGCTAGCATGGAAATCACAGGGTGGAGAGGAAGGGCGGAGAACAGGGAAGCATGGAGGAGTATTGTTGAGGAGGCTGAAGGCTGTAACGCCAGATAAGAAGAAGAATGTAACATTAAAAGAGACGAATTTCTTTTGGTTTTATGAAAGTTATCACGAGTGACAATCATTAAATAATGAAATCTACGCAAGAGTTACACGCGTGAACAAACACTTAATCTAGGTGAAATTTGTATTCAACATACGTTTAATGTAGCACGCAGGAACACATACAGGATCTATTCAGTATTCTTGGAGAGAGAAATAACGTCTTACTACGAACAAGTGAAAATGAAAAAAATTCTACATTTGTCACAGTGTAGTAGAGTTTTGTAAAGGTGCGAGAATACTGCACGAATCGTAAGGGAAAGGAGTATGAAAGCAAAGATACAGACGTTGCATGAAAAACTATAAATTATTTTACACAAAAGTTTCGTACCAACTAGCGACATCACTGGTTCGTTGGAACAGATCTCTTATTCTCCAAACTCTTTTCCAATTTGTTGCCATGATAAATGCGTCTGACACGCGTGACAGGATGTTATCTATGTAACGGTGGTATATTTAGAAGAACGTCTGCGTACTGTGGGATATACAAAATACGTGATCACCTCTTTCGCCTCGTTAGCATTAAATAGAATATTGCAGTGTAGTTGTAAACCCACAATGAATACCAGTGAGCTTTATTTTCTATAAGTATAATCCTTTTATAATTAATCTCTATCGTTTTTTTGAAATTAATTCCGATTTCCCTTATTTTCACTTTATAAATTATACGTCTGCATTGTTTCATAATTTTTTTATAATAATAATGGCTCCCATGTATACCACCGAAGTAGCTTAGGAGTAGGCAGGGTAGGCTGCCTAATGTGAGCCGTACGGCATACAAGGAAGGCAGTGTGGCCACCACTATGCTTCAGCCGCTTTATCCCGAGGATGTTATCCCAGGTACTCATTTTTAACAGGCTGAGTCGACCTGGGGGCTGAAAAATCCACCTTGATTTTTATGGTGCGGGCCCGGGAATTGAACCCGGGACCTCTAGATTAGTAGCCAGGTGCCATACCCACTGGTCTACTGAGCCGCCCAATAAAATATATTTTTACTTTACACGCAAATAATTAACTTTTAATTAGCAAAAAATATTGAATGAAGTTCCTGCTGTAAGAGACTTTGTGGTGAGAATACAATCTTAAAAAAATCGGAGATGTGCATCGTTACTCAGTGTGACGTGCTGTATAAATTATTATATACGGACTCATAAGCATTCTAGACGAATGCCGGCAGTCACAGACATGAAGACTTGAAAAACGTTTTTGTCTCGATAGTCACCCTTTCACAAGCCGAACAGGTGGGCTGTTTATCGTACGTATTTTATGTGTTATTTAATGACATAATTATTTTTTATAATTTAACGCAGAAATTTAACTAGATATTTTGTAAGTGGATGGTTGTTAGTTTATTAATGTTCGAGAAGACTTCTTAAGAATATTTGACTTATTTGATTAAGTAAAGATAGTTGCTAATTTCATTGTACGGAACACTAATTTAAAAAAATCATTCGGATGATTTACTTTTCCCGAATTAACGACGGATTAGCCAAGTCCTAGCATATTTATCTTAAATTGTACCAGAGTAGTAAGATGAAAATATAATTAAGCGGTTATACATATGGAAGATGTGGAGGAGGATTTGAGGAGGGTAGGAATTAGGAATAGGTGATGATAGGAGATGATGGTAATAGTTGGTAGGAGTCCATGATCCACATAGGGATGTAACATCAAGAAAGGTTATACGAATTCTGCTTGTTAAGAGGAGAAAAGTAAAAAAGTAAGTGTAAAACCTGTCAATCTTTCATCAATTACTAACTTTATATTTTTTAACTTCCTGCACACACACACACACACACACACACACACACACACACACACACACACACACACACACACACACACACACACACACACACACACACACACACACACACACACACACACACACACACACACACACACACACACACACACACACACACACACACACACACACACACACACACACACACACACACACACACACACACACACACACACACACACACACACACACACACACACACACACACACACACACACACACGCACGCACGCACGCACGCACGCACGCGCCCGCCCGCAATTACATATATGTCTGTCTCTGTCTCTGTCTGTCTGTCTGTCTGTTTGTCTCTGTCTGTCTGTCTGTCTGTCTGTCTGTCTGTCTCTCTCTCTCTCTCTCTCTCTCTCTCTCTCTCTCTCTCTCTCTCTCTCTCTCCTTCGAATAGATATAATCTTCTTTTCGCTTCCTATAAATCGTCAAACTATAACGATTGCCTAACGGAAATTTATGATTGAAGCACACACACACACTCATTGAATCCGTTTCATATGTAATAAGCATTTGGCTCTTAAATGGTTCAGTAAATTGAAGTATGACACTGCGATTAAAAATTCGTGCGCGCATCTATGAGTATACATCTTCGCGCGTGAGATACATTAAACTTTATAACGTATGTTATTAACAGTCACACAATCTAAAGCCGCTTAAATGTTACGAACACTCTACTGTTTTGGAGTTCTTATTTTTACGTGCACTGTACTAAACCCAAAATTTTCCGGAGTATGAATGAGGTGAACTGCTATCGGACAGCAGGATAGAATAGTCCTCTTTGTTAGTCAGTCTAATTAACATTTAATAATAATGGCTCCCATGTGTACCACCGAAGCAGCTTAGGAGTCAGCCAGGGTAGGCTGCCATATGCGAGCCGTACGGCATACAAGGAAGGCGGTGTGGCCAGCACTACGCTTCAGCTGCCTATTATTATCCCCAGGATGTTATCCCAGGTACTCATTATCAAAAGGCTGAGTCGATCTGGGGGCTGAAAAACGCACCTTGATTTTATGGCGCTGGCCCGGGAATCGAACTCGGGACCTCTAGTTTAGTAGCTAGGTGCCATACCCACTGGTCTACTGAGCCGCCAATTAACATTTTACATTAAAATAAAAATAGGCGTACAACATGATGATGCGGTGTTGTTTTCCCATGTCTACAGACAGTTTCTGCTGCGGTACACGAGAGACAACAGTTGAGTTCGTTTCGGACAATTTGGCTACTCTTTGTGTTTAATGCAGAGCATTAACGTTATGTTCAAAATATGTATTAAAATAATTCTAAAAGTTTTAATCCGCTTACAAATAATAAATCATAAGAATCGACGTGTGTACTTTAAAGAAGCAGAGATCATTAGCATTTTGTCAAAAATCCTTCTCGTAATACTGTATCCTTTAAAATACTAAATGAAATCGTACCACATAAACACGAGCTGTGTCGACAACAGAAAATTTTCAGTTGTATCACGAGTCAACATTAAAGGCCATAATAATGCAGAAAGGCCGAGAAAACAATTCTAGAGCCTTCTCGGCGATTACAATTTTGTTTATGTTGTCAGCTGTAAAAGATCAGATGCATTTGACAGCAGTTCAGTCCAACGAATTGTTTTTCGGCGATTGGTGCACAAAGTAATCAGTGTAAACCTACATAGTTGGTTTTATTCGCGATAGATCAAGAATTATTTTGATGAGTAACAACCAAAGATTCTGCTGTTGTATAGACTAGTAGAATTTATTCAACTTGATGGTTTTTGTTATCTAAGGGTGTAAAGCGTATTGTATATCATAAGAGAATTTTTGTCATACATGTGTGACTGTGTTTACAAGTGCATTAAATAAAAGTTGTGAATATCGCTTTCTGGTATTTAATGATTTATGCCACTTTAACATTACGGTCATGTGTTCACATAACAATAATTTCTTGTTTTTTCTATGTTTTTACATAAACACATAATACTGAATATTAAATTCGTACAAAACAGTATTAAGATAATATTAATGTTTAAATTAAAGTAATATTTAATTCAGTAGGTCTATGTTTCGTTGAAAAAGTGTTGCTAAGTCTATTTGAGCGCAGGGAAATATCAGCTATAAATAATGTTATTTACAAGAAATTTTGTTTCTTTGTTATACTAAATAGTTTGTATAAATAGTTTGTTATAAATTACTGGGGTTAAACAGCACGCATTAGATTTAGTATTTTCTCCTATGACAAGACGCTGTCGTTAAACCAGTGAAATTAGTAATTTCCCAGAAGCTTCTGAACCAGGTTTCTATTCAACTATTTCCGGCTCAAATTCACATGATCACTAGTAGACATTCGGTGACGTTTCTCTGAATAAGTTTGTTGGTTGTACAATGACCTGAGGAAACCTGTTATATGTTGGGTGAGACATAATGCAATATATATGACTTATTACTAGCGAGAAACAACTCCTAAACAGGCAGGACCACCAGCTTTCCAGTATTTCGAGAGTTCTGTAAAATATTAATAGCAGCGCTTACTGTATCCTTTACTGACAGTTGAAATGTTGAGTGAAAACACAACACAAGGCTAGCTTCACAAGGCTAGGGACGGATCTGTGCATATTAGGCCTAATATTGTAATAAACAGTTTGTGTGTGGGGTTTGTTTAAAATTTATAATAATTAGTGTTATTTGTGTTTAATAGGTCAAATTGTAACTTCTCTTATCATTTACGGGTAAACCGTATTTCTCTCTGTTGCATTCAAATGTTGCCGCCTCGCCACCTGATTGGCGCACGGCTTTCTGCAGTGTTGACTCGGCTAACGTTTTGCTTTGACGCTTTCACTTCAATAAATTCTTAGTTGTTATTGTAAATTAATTGAATCAAACATACAGAATTGCAGAGTGAGAACATTTATTGACACTTTAGAAGATTTCAGTTACTTTATGATACATCAAATTTATTTTCTGCACCGGCTATTACACTTGTTCGGTTGGCACTTGCTCAGTTCCCGTGTTTGTATACAATTCGTCTTTAACGTTAGTTTACAGTTAATATGGTTTTTCTCAGGGGTGTTAATAAGTCCTTTCGGCTACAGAAATATATACTTACGGCTAAGACACACAAATTTATAACAATCCTTAATACTAGTTACATAAACATATTAATATCTTATCATATTCAAGTAAGTAACTACCAATGAAAACTTAATAAAATTTTGGGTTAGTTTTCGTTTGTCAAATTTATTTATCAAAAGGTTTGTCAATTATTTATTATATTTTGCTTTCAATAATTATTAATTGATTAAAGTTTAAATAGTGATTTTAACAAAGCATTTAGTTCTAAATCGAAATAGTGATCAGTGAAGTGAAATAGTTATTTATTAATTTTGACCAAAAAAATTTTGAATTCGATAATGGGATTATGTTTATACTCATCGATTTTCCGCTGAAGATCCTGATGTCGTCTTCTTCTTCCGGATAACTCCTGAGATGTCGTCTTCTTATATTCTCCAGAAGTTTATTCCTCTCGTCCCGACGGCTTTTCCTCGCTGACTCGGGCCTCGCCTTCCTTCTGTGATCGTCCGTCTTCTTCTATTAATCTATGTCCCGATGATCTTCGTTCGGTGTCCGTTGTCGTCTCTCTTCTTCGCTGCGTCTTCCCGGCTTCTTCAGATAATTATGGTTTGTTGATAATTTTTTATTAAACAAAATTTTGTTCAGGATTCCCTGGGCTGTTGTTATTATTTCCTTTTGGTTTAAATTAAGTTAAAATTCATTTTAGTAATAAAATTTTAGTGTGAGAGCTACTCGATCCACTCTCGGCGTTGGTCAATAATACAGTAATGAAAATCTAACGGTTTTTTGGCAATAAATTTCTGGTTGCTATGGTTACCTAATAAATTATGCTAATTTTCATTGGTCATTAACTTAAGTCATTGTTATGTTTTAACGTCTTTTTTAGTCTAATTTTACCAAAATATCTTCAAATGAAGATTTCTATCTTATACTAATAGCTAGAGTTATTATATGAGTACCATTCTTCCTAATTTTTCATGATGATCATTTTGATATCCCTCATGCCCACTTTTGAATAGCTAATTACATTTTTATTATTTTCCATATTTATATTTCACATATATTTTATTCAAAATTAATTGTTATTCATATATTTTGGTATTAGAAATACTCACTTAATTGGTTTAACCCTTTGGTATACTCTGCTTCAACTTTGGACTATTATTTGTTCTCAAATCTATTAAATTTTTATTTAACAGTTAGGCCTAGAGCCTAGATTTTATTCTACTCCCATCTAACATTTCTTAATAACATATCTGGTAATACTAATACAATTTTATAAACAAAACAAGCAATAAACATCAGTATTCTTAACTCCACCTCTTATTATAAAAATATTCCTTGTCAGGTTCTAGCCTGAAATAACTTTTAACTACCTTTTCTGTTTTTTTTTCTGTTATCTTGCTTATCCTATAATTTACTACATTCTATGGTTTTTTGAGCAATAACAAAACTCTTATAATACTACTGTTAAACTGTGCCTTACACGATATGTCTTACTTACTAATCCCTTCACTTAAATACAGTGTCTGTCCTTCTTATTTTACTATTCGTTCTAATAACTTAATTTTTACCTTATTTTATATTTCTGACATCCTATTACCTAAATTCATAATAGCACAATCAGTTTAATCTTACTTGCTAACATAAAGTTTATCAAAGATTGTTTAGCTATTTATTATAGTCTGCTTATAAAATACTTTATTCTACACCCCCACTGCACTTTTCCCTTCCTGGAAGGTTTCTTTATTTATTATCACTATCACTTTTTTTCATTATATGCTATACCTAGCACTTCACCACTTATTTATTTTTACACCCATTTTTAATTCTCTCACTTATTTATTCACACGGTTTGTCTGATTATTTTAATATCACTGTGTGATTATTGGTCATGAATTTACTTTCAAATCACTCTGATCACTTTTGGTTATTACTTAATTATTGCTTTTGTTTGGCTCAAAGCATCGTTTATTGGCTTTGACTATTATCATCACTATTAATTTGGATATGGTTAGTTTCTAACTCCCTACCTTAAATTATAAGTAAATTGTTTTATCAACAAAATATACATGACATTATTACTTTCCATTAACCTTATTACCCTATGTAAATTTCATCTACTACAAATATATCAGTTCATTATTTAAATTACAATATAATGGTCATTATTTGGGATTATTTAATTACACTTAGGTCTCGGCTGCTTCTTCATTGGTTCTTGGTTCCTTTGGTATTTATCCGATCTATTGTGTCAGGTCATTGTCAGTTTAATAGTCATTTGTCATTTGGGTTACTGGGTTATTGATCTTTGAATTTCTAAGTTTTTGCCTCTTATTCTTATCTTCAGCTTTTTATTTTTATAGTTAAATATCACTGGATCTTCACTACCTTATGTCATGTTACATAATGCATCGCCACCAAAATTGATTATTTCGAAACAAAGATTATTATATTTTTTCTGAAATCATCAATAAAGTTTATTTTATCAAGTTGTTATAATTCAGGAATTCATCAATCGCTACTTCTTCTGTATTCATTCTTTATTAAGTCATGGTTCATAATGTGATAATTGGTATTATTTTCTTCCTTTATTATTCCCTTTTATGTTCTATTTCCCTAAAATTTTTCTTCTCTCTCCTTCATATATATTGGTACTAGCCAGAGGGCACGTGTGGCTCTATTGCTCTGCTATCCATTTATACACCTTTTGAGTTCAGGGGCCTTGCTTGTCTGCTCAGTAACATAAATAATTGTTGGACGTATCTCAACATAAAATCATCACATAATAATATTCATAATAATTATAATAATAGTCGTTCATTTCCGACTCACATAATATTAATACAATAAAACACTTTTAGGATTAATTATTCTCTTTTTATACATCTCATGACTTTTTTTTTTTAGTAACTTATTAGGATTCCTTCGTTTAAGCTTATGGCGATATTTAATAGGCATTTTGTATTGTTTCATTAGCTTATTTTATATGGTAGTGATTTTATTTGTCACACTTTAATGCTCATTGATATTTAAAATTAACATTGTAGCTGGTTGCTGGCTCGCTTATTTTTTTCATGATTGTTCAGTTAATATGTCAGACTTATTTTTTATTTGATTGTCTTGTCTTTTCTTTTGTGAAACATTAATTTTTATTATTCCCTTTTGTGATAGGGTTGGTTAATGATGTTATGTAGCGTCATCATTATTTGTGTAACATTTTATTATTTTATCTCAATTTTTTATGATATTTCATTATACATATTTTTCAAAATTACTTGGGTTTACACATTTTGTTTCACACTTGGTCGTAAGTTTGGCCTTACTTTGTGTTGAATTTAGCTTATCTTTCTTCTAAATTCCCTTTCATTCATAATAATAATAGTCCCAATCAAATACTTATTGTAAGTTGTGCTTACATTAATTTTTGTATTTTGATAATTGTTACTTTCAAAATTCTCTTTAATTTTCTGGCACTGGTTCATAATACTTTTTTAAAGAAGACTGGTTGTAAGTCCCTTTTATTTTCTTAGTTGTGATCTCACTTATGACATAGGTATTATTTTTGTTATCCTTTGCTATGAGATAGGGTATTTATTTTACTGTACAATGGACCCTGTTATATACACTCCTTTTTTCTTGTAAGTTAATTTTCTCATTTATATACATTAATGGGTTTGCCTGATCGTTTTACTTAAAATCAGTCCCATTTCTCAGTGTTTCTTCACACTTGGTTTAACCATGGTCCATGATTATATGAGTTGCTCCTGTTCGGATTGCTGTTGTCTTCAGTATGATTTCTGTTCTTGTCCACTCTCTTGCTACTATTTTGTAATTAAATGTTTCTGTGATAACATTTTCACTTGTTTCCATTGCTATTTCAAGCATTTCATTATCTTGTTCATACAACGGATATGTCCATGCTATTTCCATTGTAGATGCTATCGTTGATATTGGATTATGCACGTCCATTAAGTGTCTTCTCCTTCTTATTCTGTTACTCACTGTGTTGTAGCGATTCCTTTCTAAAGGTTCTAATAAGTTTCTTCTGTTATTTTTAAACTTCATTATTTCATTCTGGTCGTTAATGGGCATATTAAACATCTCAAGTAGTCCATTCTTCATCATTTCCAATTCTTCTCTGGTATTTATGAGTTTCCTTGGATGTATCTGTCTTACTTTCTTCATTTCCATAGTTTGGATGTCCTCCTTGTGGTTGCTATTTTTATTTGTAGACAACAGTATGCTTTTGTCTTCTCTTAATTCTGTTTCCTTCTTACTATCTTCTGTTTTCGTAATTACCGGTTCCTCAACACTGTCGGAATCCCTGTTTATTGTTTCACTCAATTTCTCGGAAACGTCTTCCCTTTGTTGTCTTAATTCCCTGTCCAATTTTTCGTTCTGATCATCCATTTTCTGACACATTCCTTTCATGAATTCCATTATGATATTATATCTTTCTTCGGTTAGCCATGTCGTTTTCTCCTGTTGTGTGGGTTCTGGCATTTTCTTCGGTTGCTTCACTTCCACGTCCTTGACTATTTCTTTTTCTAATTGAACCTTGGGTTGTTCCAGGTTTTTATTATTTGGTGGTTCGCTGAACCCTTTTATTTGATTATGTTTCTTCCTCCAATTACACATATCTTCTCTGGATAGCTCGAACATAACCCTTATCCATTCTCTTAGCTCTGTGTTTTCTGTTTGTATCGGTTTTTCTGGTAGTTTTATTAACTGTCTCCATTGTTCGTACTCCTCCGGTGTATACTCCTCCGTCACCTGTGCGTATACTCCCGTTCTTTTGTTTTCATTTGTTCTACATTACTGTATCATCTCTCCCAATCATCCTCAGTCATTTTCTCCACCTTTTTATCGCTTTTTCCGTGGGCTGTCCCGATAGTCTCTTCTTTATTGCACTTGGTGTCCAGCTTCCACACTTCATCATAAATTTCTTCCAATGACATTTTGTCGTTTGGCGTTCCCCTTGCATTTGCGCGACTCATTTGTGCTCGTTCATGGTCAGTGGTGTTCCTTTCGATGTACTCCATCTCTCTGCTAAACTTTTTAAATAGTGCTGTCATCCATTCTGCATAGCTGACTCGTTTTTCTTCTATCTCCTTTTCCGATCTCTTTGTTTCCTCTTCCGCCTCCTTTTCGTGTAGCTTGGCCTGGTATCTGGTGTCGTGTTCTGCCCGTTCCATTTTTGTAGTCGCCGCTAGAATCTGTAAAGTTTAAAGGTATGTTTCCTTAACTATTCTAGCCCTACTGTAACGTTTCGCCGCGTTACAAATCCAGGGAACCCATCTTAACTGAGCTCTGTCAATTATATGGGCTGCCTACGTTGTAACGAAAAGTATCCACAATTAATTCACTTAACAAATTATTTTATAACTGTGTAAGGAAACAAGGGAAGGTATTTTATTGATTTACGCACTCATTATATGTGTGTAAGAAGACGACTTCTCTTTATTTAACATTTAAAAACATTTACTGACAGACCCCATGACATCACTAATTAAACTAAAATTATTTCAAAGCTTTCTTTAAAATTTGGGATCAAAATTGATTCTATTTAGCTATACCTCGGATCCGGGTCAACTTTCTGTATTTAGTAGTTAAGTCTTTTAGTTATACTCAATTCATGATATTAGCTTGCAAGACTTCTTTTTTATAACCATTTGAAGAATGGTATTATTACTTGGAATTGTACTACGATACATTAACATATAAACCGTTACAACGTATGATATTTGAGTAGTTACATTAAAACTCTTAGATTTACTCTTTTAATCTTTACAAAATTAATAGTCTCTGAAAAGCCTCTTTTAACGTGTGTTGTGTAACAAATATTAGTAAACCTCGATAGACAGGCTATCGAGTCACCTTTAGAATGGAAAGTAGAACCTCGTCCTGGGGTGTCCGTCTTGGGAATCCTTGAATGCGCCGTCATCATCTCGGTCTGGTCTTCGTCAATAATGGGTCAAAAGTCCGCAGAGTAGATTGAACCTTCTACGATGCAGGTACATGTAGATTGTCGGATGTCCTGATCTGCATATTCTGTCGGGTCTAGGAGTGTTTATAAGTTCTGGTAGTTCACATCTCCAGGAATGATGTTGAAAGTGTAGTTAGTTCTTGAAGTTAGCAGTCATCTTGTTTTACACCATTTTTATGTTTCGTGTTATAAGTTATGTCTCTTGTTTTCACATAACTATACTGATTAATACATAACACATGCTTTTAGCAGTAATTTCTCGTATACAATATTTAAGTAAAACAAAAATTTTAGCAACATTATGTTAGAGCTTTCGCTCTTACGTCTGCACTGCATGAAGTCAACATAGCGAGAGAGATTTTCTGATCGCTTCGACTGGTACATAACAAGGGGGAGTAGGGCCACTATTGCGCGAGAATATAGTTCCTATCTTTCTTCAAGTTAACATTTTTATTTACACTAACTATATCTAAATAAACATACATAATTTAAATAAGTTGTTTTAGCGACTATCTGTGTCTTCAGATTTTCAATTATTAACATTAGGTTTTTTATCTTATTCTAAATCACAGACGACTCGGGAGACATGTCGAGTCCGGAATTAACAGGTCAGCGCCTGACAACAAGCAAAGGGTTAAATACGACAATAATAACTATTTACAATATGCTTTTTTATTAAAGTATCTTCGTACTTCTTAATTACTTCTTTCTCTCATACTGAGTACATACAGGTGTTTTAGGTATTATAGTGAGATTTAAATGGCTTAATCGCTCATAAACTTAATTTTTTTTAAATTCTTTCTTTTTCCAATTATTGTAACAATTTAAATCGTCACAGACTCCACCGCTTAATTTGCACGTTACGGTTTAAATTTTTTTTTTTTTACAATTGGGGACTGGGAGTATGTATCGTGTCAGTGTGTGAAGATATTTATTATTAGTGCACAGTTTGTTTTCTCTAATTCTTTTTAAATGATCTAGTTCATTTAAATGATCGCCTTCGTGAAATTCCCTTTTTCTCACTTCTTATAGTACTAACTTATATTTTAATCTTAATACTAATTTCCAAACCTTAGATTGGAAAGATCCCTACTTATCCGTAACTCACAACATCGTGGCCCGACTGACACCAGCTTACTCTAACTACTCAAGTTAGCTTTCAGCATTTACTAATGATCTTTGGCACCTTTCTGCCCTATCATTACACCTTTCAGTCGGCGCCGTTGTGACCTGTTACGTTACATGTATAATCACTTCTTGATTATATATCATAAATTTATTTCTAATGTAATCTAAAGAGGATCCCATACTCCACTTTAGATTACAGTTACTTGAGAGAAGCGGAATCTCACGAAGATAATTCTCTTCTATCTCTTTAACAATTCTTAAACAAACTATGCGGAAGGGGAGACACTTTACACAATGCATAGTAATACACAGGGGTGTTTTTCAATTGTTTAGGCTAGCACCAGTTTATCACAATAGGGAGAGTGCGTGGCTGCTTAGTACAATTCCTAACACGCTTTATTTTCTCTAACTGGCCACCACTCGGGTGTTTACACTATGTAACGTTACTGACCATTACACTTCACACAATTTAGTTTAAATCAAGATTTATTTAGCCTTATTATTTAAAAAAAATTTTATTTTCCTTTATTATTTATTATTTACTTTGGGGGAGATTTAAGAAACCCACCTAGAACTATTTACTATCTAATTACCATATTTATTTAGCACACTTTATTTATTATTATACATTTATTATTATTAAGTCACTACATTATTTAATTGTCGTCACGGTGAAAATACTTGATCTACTATACTGTACACATTTATTACACATATATAGGATAACTTCTTAAGTAAATAATTTACACAAATTAGAAAAGAACAATTTCTCTTCTAAGGGAGAGACAGAAATTCCACACACATATTTATCAAGTTAAATAGCCGATCAGCTGTTTTCTGGAATGTAGGTCACCCTCTGTAGTTAGTTAACAAAGGAAGGCTGAGTGTGTGTCAGTGAGAATGGGGGTTTGCTTTTACGTATTGTTGCCTACAAAATGCCACCGAATAACTAAACGACCGGTTTAAACTGGAGAAGGGGAGCACAGACGTTAGGGTGAATCTTATTCAACAACTCTATTATTACGCTTTGTAACACTTTGACTCCATTCATTCATATACTTTCCTCACTTATATCAATTAATTATTTTACTCACAATTTCAAATTACGAAATTCTTTCCACTTAATTAGCTGGGTGTACATTACGTGCATCCTCTTGCGTAATGAGCATTAATATTAACAAAGTTATTTTTAATTTTTATTTTTTTTATTTATGACACATTCTAGTGTATGTCCAACATATACTGTGCAGAAGTATTCAAGAAACAACAGGTCATGGATTGTCGTAAACAAACCTGTTACAGATTGTCAACTGAGCAAAATTGTAATGTTTGGTCACAATTCATGTATGCAAGTAGGTACCTGCATATAGCTTATTTGCATTGTATGAAGCTAATGATATTTCAATTTATACAGACTATCATTTACATATTTTGTAAAATATGATATATGTTTTGAAAATTAAATTTACATTAATTACATTCTCTGAGTGCATAGATCAATAACTGAATATACAAATTATCCAAGCAAAGTGCCGCAATTTTGTTTACGTGTCACGATGCTTACACAACCTTTTATAAAAATAAGCAGAGTGGCGCAATTTTGTTTGTGACACTCTGTACACGAATAAATCTCTCTCCTTTTTTAACTAAAGCAGAGTGGCGCAATTTTGTTGCGTCACGATGCTCGCAACTACTTTAACTTTAGCAGAGTGGCGCAATTTTGTCACGATTCGCCGCGTTACAAATCCAGGGAACCCATCTTAACTGAGCTCTGTCAATTATATGGGCTGCCTACGTTGTAACGAAAAGTATCCACAATTAATTCACTTAACAAATTATTTTATAACTGTGTAAGGAAACAAGGGAAGGTATTTTATTGATTTACGCACTCATTATATGTGTGTAACAAGACGACTTCTCTTTATTTAACATTTAAAAACATTTACTGACAGATCCCATGACATCACTAATTAAACTAAAATTATTTCAAAGCTTTCTTTAAAATTTGGGATCAAAATTGATTCTATTTAGCTATACCTCGGATCCGGGTTAACTTTCTGTATTTAGTAGTTAAGACTTTTAGTTATACTCAATTCATGATATTAGCTTGCAAGACTTCTTTTTTATAACCATTTGAAGAATGGTATTATTACTTGGAATTGTACTACGATACATTAACATATAAACCGTTACAACGTATGATATTTGAGTAGTTACATTAAAACTCTTAGATTTACTCTTTTAATCTTTACAAAATTAATAGTCTCTGAAAAGCCTCTCTTAACGTGTGTTGTGTAACAAATATTAGTAACCCTCGATAGACAGGCTATCGAGTCACCTTTAGAATGGAAAGTAGAAACCTCGTCCTGGGGTGTCCGTCTTGGGAATCCTTGAATGCGCCGTCATCATCTCGGTCTGGTCTTCGTCAATAATGGGTCAAAAGTCCGCAGAGTAGATTGAACCTTCTACGATGCAGGTACATGTAGATTGTCGGATGTCCTGATCTGCATATTCTGTCGGGTCTAGGAGTGTTTATAAGTTCTGGTAGTTCACATCTCCAGGAATGATGTTGAAAGTGTAGTTAGTTCTTGAAGTTAGCAGTCATCTTGTTTTACACCATTTTTATGTTTCGTGTTATAAGTTATGTCTCTTGTTTTCACATAACTATACTGATTAATACATAACACATGCTTTTAGCAGTAATTTCTCGTATACAATATTTAAGTAAAACAAAAATTTTAGCAACATTATGTTAGAGCTTTCGCTCTTACGTCTGCACTGCATGAAGTCAACATAGCGAGAGAGATTTTCTGATCGCTTCGACTGGTACATAACAAGGGGGAGTAGGGCCACTATTGCGCGAGAATATAGTTCCTATCTTTCTTCAAGTTAACATTTTTATTTACACTAACTATACCTAAATAAACATACATAATTTAAATAAGTTGTTTTAGCGACTATCTGTGTCTTCAGATTTTCAATTATTAACATTAGGTTTTTTATCTTATTCTAAATCACAGACGACTCGGGAGACATGTCGAGTCCGGAATTAACAGGTCAGCGCCTGACAACAAGCAAAGGGTTAAATACGACAATAATAACTATTTACAATATGCTTTTTTATTAAAGTATCTTCATACTTCTTAATTACTTCTTCCTCTCGTACTGAGTACATACAGGTGTTTTAGGTATTATAGTGAGATTTAAATGGCTTAATCGCTCATAAACTTAATTTTTTTTAAATTCTTTCTTTTTACAATTATTGTTACAATTTAAATCGTCACACTACTAGTTGGCGCGCCACTTTGTAATAAACAGTTTGTGTGTGGGGTTTTGTTTAAAATTTATAATAATTTATGTAATGTTTATGTAATAATAAGTAACTAAATGTTTATGGGTTGAAAAAATTAATATTTTGTGTTATTTGTGTGTAATAGGTCAAATTGTAACTTCTCTTATCATTTACGGGTAAACCGTATTTCTCTCTGTTGCATTCAAATGTTGCCGCCTCGCCACCTGATTGGCGCACGGCTTTCTGCAGTGTTGACTCGGCTAACGTTTTGCTTTGACGCTTTCACTTCAATAAATTCTTAGTTGTTATTGTAAATTAATTGAATCAAACATACAGAATTGGAGAGTGAGAACATTTATTGACACTTTAGAAGATTTCAGTTACTTTATGATACATCAAATTTATTTTCTGCACCGGCTATTACACTTGTTCGGTTGGCACTTGCTCAGTTCCCGTGTTTGTATACAATTCGTCTTTAACGTTAGTTTACAGTTAATATGGTTTTTCTCAGGGGTGTTAATAAGTCCTTTCGGCTACAGAAATATATACTTACGGCTAAGACACACAAATTTATAACAATCCTTAATACTAGTTACATAAACATATTAATATCTTATCATATTCAAGTAAGTAACTACCAATGAAACTTAATAAAATTTTGGGTTAGTTTTCGTTTGTCAAATTTATTTATCAAAAGGTTTGTCAATTATTTATTATATTTTGCTTTCAATAATTATTAATTGATTAAAGTTTAAATAGTGATTTTAACAAAGCATTTAGTTCTAAATCGAAATAGTGATCAGTGAAGTGAAATAGTTATTTATTAATTTTGACCAAAAAAATTTTGAATTCGATAATGGGATTATGTTTATACTCATCGATTTTCCGCTGAAGATCCTGATGTCGTCTTCTTCTTCCGGATAACTCCTGAGATGTCGTCTTCTTATATTCTCCAGAAGTTTATTCCTCTCGTCCCGACGGCTTTTCCTCGCTGACTCGGGCCTGCCTTCCTTCTGTGATCGTCCGTCTTCTTCTATTAATCTATGTCCCGATGATCTTCGTTCGGTGTCCGTTGTCGTCTCTCTTCTTCGCTGCGTCTTCCCGGCTTCTTCAGATAATTATGGTTTGTTGATAATTTTTTATTAAACAAAATTTTGTTCAGGATTCCCTGGGCTGTTGTTATTATTTCCTTTTGGTTTAAATTAAGTTAAAATTCATTTTAGTAATAAAATTTTAGTGTGAGAGCTACTCGATCCACTCTCGGCGTTGGTCAATAATACAGTAATGAAAATCTAACGGTTTTTTGGCAATAAATTTCTGGTTGCTATGGTTACCTAATAAATTATGCTAATTTTCATTGGTCATTAACTTAAGTCATTGTTATGTTTTAACGTCTTTTTTAGTCTAATTTTACCAAAATATCTTCAAATGAAGATTTCTATCTTATACTAATAGCTAGAGTTATTATATGAGTACCATTCTTCCTAATTTTTCATGATGATCATTTTGATATCCCTCATGCCCACTTTTGAATAGCTAATTACATTTTTATTATTTTCCATATTTATATTTCACATATATTTTATTCAAAATTAATTGTTATTCATATATTTTGGTATTAGAAATACTCACTTAATTGGTTTAACCCTTTGGTATACTCTGCTTCAACTTTGGACTATTATTTGTTCTCAAATCTATTAAATTTTTATTTAACAGTTAGGCCTAGAGCCTAGATTTTATTCTACTCCCATCTAACATTTCTTAATAACATATCTGGTAATACTAATACAATTTTATAAACAAAACAAGCAATAAACATCAGTATTCTTAACTCCACCTCTTATTATAAAAATATTCCTTGTCAGGTTCTAGCCTGAAATAACTTTTAACTACCTTTTCTGTTTTTTTTCTGTTATCTTGCTTATCCTATAATTTACTTCATTCTATGGTTTTTTGAGCAATAACAAAACTCTTATAATACTACTGTTAAACTGTGCCTTACACGATATGTCTTACTTACTAATCCCTTCACTTAAATACAGTGTCTGTCCTTCTTATTTTACTATTCGTTCTAATAACTTAATTTTTACCTTATTTAAATGATCGCCTTCGTGAAATTCCCTTTTTCTCACTTCTTATAGTACTAACTTATATTTTAATCTTAATACTAATTTCCAAACCTTAGATTGGAAAGATCCCTACTTATCCGTAACTCACAACATCGTGGCCCGACTGACACCAGCTTACTCTAACTACTCAAGTTAGCTTTCAGCATTTACTAATGATCTTTGGCACCTTTCTGCCCTATCATTACACCTTTCAGTCGGCGCCGTTGTGACCTGTTACGTTACATGTATAATCACTTCTTGATTATATATCATAAATTTATTTCTAATGTAATCTAAAGAGGATCCCATACTCCACTTTAGATTACAGTTACTTGAGAGAAGCGGAATCTCACGAAGATAATTCTCTTCTATCTCTTTAACAATTCTTAAACAAATTATGCGGAAGGGGAGACACTTTACACAATGCATAGTAATACACAGGGGTGTTTTTCAATTGTTTAGGCTAGCACCAGTTTATCACAATAGGGAGAGTGCGTGGCTGCTTAGTACAATTCCTAAGACGCTTTATTTTCTCTAACTGGCCACCACTCGGGTGTTTACACTATGTAACGTTACTGACCATTACACTTCACACAATTTAGTTTAAATCAAGATTTATTTAGCCTTATTATTTAAAAAAAATTTTATTTTCCTTTATTATTTATTATTTACTTTGGGGGAGATTTAAGAAACCCACCTAGAACTATTTACTATCTAATTACCATATTTATTTAGCACACTTTATTTATTATTATACATTTATTATTATTAAGTCACTACATTATTTAATTGTCGTCACGGTGAAAATACTTGATCTACTATACTGTACACATTTATTACACATATATAGGATAACTTCTTAAGTAAATAATTTACACAAATTAGAAAAGAACAATTTCTCTTCTAAGGGAGAGACAGAAATTCCACACACATATTTATCAAGTTAAATAGCCGATCAGCTGTTTTCTGGAATGTAGGTCACCCTCTGTAGTTAGTTAACAAAGGAAGGCTGAGTGTGTGTCAGTGAGAATGGGGGTTTGCTTTTACGTATTGTTGCCTACAAAATGCCACCGAATAACTAAACGACCGGTTTAAACTGGAGAAGGGGAGCACAGACGTTAGGGTGAATCTTATTCAACAACTCTATTATTACGCTTTGTAACACTTTGACTCCATTCATTCATATACTTTCCTCACTTATATCAATTAATTATTTTACTCACAATTTCAAATTACGAAATTCTTTCCACTTAATTAGCTGGGTGTACATTACGTGCATCCTCTTGCGTAATGAGCATTAATATTAACAAAGTTATTTTTAATTTTTATTTTTTTTATTTATGACACATTCTAGTGTATGTCCAACATATACTGTGCAGAAGTATTCAAGAAACAACAGGTCATGGATTGTCGTAAACAAACCTGTTACAGATTGTCAACTGAGCAAAATTGTAATGTTTGGTCACAATTCATGTATGCAAGTAGGTACCTGCATATAGCTTATTTGCATTGTATGAAGCTAATGATATTTCAATTTATACAGACTATCATTTACATATTTTGTAAAATATGATATATGTTTTGAAAATTAAATTTACATTAATTACATTCTCTGAGTGCATAGATCAATAACTGAATATACAAATTATCCAAGCAAAGTGCCGCAATTTTGTTTACGTGTCACGATGCTTACACAACCTTTTATAAAAATAAGCAGAGTGGCGCAATTTTGTTTGTGACACTCTGTACACGAATAAATCTCTCTCCTTTTTTAACTAAAGCAGAGTGGCGCAATTTTGTTGCGTCACGATGCTCGCAACTACTTTAACTTTAGCAGAGTGGCGCAATTTTGTCACGATTCGCCGCGTTACAAATCCAGGGAACCCATCTTAACTGAGCTCTGTCAATTATATGGGCTGCCTACGTTGTAACGAAAAGTATCCACAATTAATTCACTTAACAAATTATTTTATAACTGTGTAAGGAAACAAGGGAAGGTATTTTATTGATTTACGCACTCATTATATGTGTGTAACAAGACGACTTCTCTTTATTTAACATTTAAAAACATTTACTGACAGATCCCATGACATCACTAATTAAACTAAAATTATTTCAAAGCTTTCTTTAAAATTTGGGATCAAAATTGATTCTATTTAGCTATACCTCGGATCCGGGTTAACTTTCTGTATTTAGTAGTTAAGACTTTTAGTTATACTCAATTCATGATATTAGCTTGCAAGACTTCTTTTTTATAACCATTTGAAGAATGGTATTATTACTTGGAATTGTACTACGATACATTAACATATAAACCGTTACAACGTATGATATTTGAGTAGTTACATTAAAACTCTTAGATTTACTCTTTTAATCTTTACAAAATTAATAGTCTCTGAAAAGCCTCTCTTAACGTGTGTTGTGTAACAAATATTAGTAACCCTCGATAGACAGGCTATCGAGTCACCTTTAGAATGGAAAGTAGAAACCTCGTCCTGGGGTGTCCGTCTTGGGAATCCTTGAATGCGCCGTCATCATCTCGGTCTGGTCTTCGTCAATAATGGGTCAAAAGTCCGCAGAGTAGATTGAACCTTCTACGATGCAGGTACATGTAGATTGTCGGATGTCCTGATCTGCATATTCTGTCGGGTCTAGGAGTGTTTATAAGTTCTGGTAGTTCACATCTCCAGGAATGATGTTGAAAGTGTAGTTAGTTCTTGAAGTTAGCAGTCATCTTGTTTTACACCATTTTTATGTTTCGTGTTATAAGTTATGTCTCTTGTTTTCACATAACTATACTGATTAATACATAACACATGCTTTTAGCAGTAATTTCTCGTATACAATATTTAAGTAAAACAAAAATTTTAGCAACATTATGTTAGAGCTTTCGCTCTTACGTCTGCACTGCATGAAGTCAACATAGCGAGAGAGATTTTCTGATCGCTTCGACTGGTACATAACAAGGGGGAGTAGGGCCACTATTGCGCGAGAATATAGTTCCTATCTTTCTTCAAGTTAACATTTTTATTTACACTAACTATACCTAAATAAACATACATAATTGAAATAAGTTGTTTTAGCGACTATCTGTGTCTTCAGATTTTCAATTATTAACATTAGGTTTTTTATCTTATTCTAAATCACAGACGACTCGGGAGACATGTCGAGTCCGGAATTAACAGGTCAGCGCCTGACAACAAGCAAAGGGTTAAATACGACAATAATAACTATTTACAATATGCTTTTTTATTAAAGTATCTTCGTACTTCTTAATTACTTCTTCCTCTCATACTGAGTACATACAGGTGTTTTAGGTATTATAGTGAGATTTAAATGGCTTAATCGCTCATAAACTTAATTTTTTTAAAATTCTTTCTTTTTACAATTATTGTTACAATTTAAATCGTCACAGACTCCACCGCTTAATTTGCACGTTACGTTTAAAATTTTTTTTTTTTACAATTGGCGACTGGGAGTATGTATCGTGTCAGTGTGTGAAGTTATTTATTATTAGTGCACAGTTTGTTTTCTCTAATTCTTTTTAAATGATCTAGTTCATTTAAATGATCGCCTTCGTGAAATTCCCTTTTTCTCACTTCTTATAGTACTAACTTATATTTTAATCTTAATACTAATTTCCAAACCTTAGATTGGAAAGATCCCTACTTATCCGTAACTCACAACATCGTGGCCCGACTGACACCAGCTTACTCTAACTACTCAAGTTAGCTTTCAGCATTTACTAATGATCTTTGGCACCTTTCTGCCCTATCATTATACCTTTCAGTCGGCGCCGTTGTGACCTGTTACGTTACATGTATAATCACTTCTTGATTATATATCATAAACTTATTTCTAATGTAATCTAAAGAGGATCCCATACTCCACTTTAGATTACAGTTACTTGAGAGAAGCGGAATCTCACGAAGATAATTCTCTTCTATCTCTTTAACAATTCTTAAACAAACTATGCGGAAGGGGAGACACTTTACACAATGCATAGTAATACACAGGGGTGTTTTTCAATTGTTTAGGCTAGCACCAGTTTATCACAATAGGGAGAGTGCGTGGCTGCTTAGTACAATTCCTAAGACGCTTTATTTTCTCTAACTGGCCACCACTGGGGTGTTTACACTATGTAACGTTACTGACCATTACACTTCACACAATTTAGTTTAAATCAAGATTTATTTAGCCTTATTATTTAAAACAAATATTATTTTCCTTTATTATTTATTATTTACATTGGGGGAGGTTTAAGAAACGCACCTAGAACTATTTAATATCTAATTACCATATTTATTTAGCACACTTTATTTATTATTATACATTTATTATTATTAAGTCACTACATTATTTAATTGTCGTCATGGTGAAAATACTTGATCTACTATACTGTACAGATTTATTACACATATATAGGATAACTTCTTAAGTAAATAATTTACACAAATTAGAAAAGAACAATTTCTCTTCTAAGGGAGAGACAGAAATTCCACACACATATTTATCAAGTTAAATAGCCGATCAGCTGTTTTCTGGAATGTAGGTCACCCTCTGGAGTTAGTTAACAAAGGAAGGCTGAGTGTGTGTTAGTGAGAATGGGGGTTTGCTTTTACGTATTGTTGCCTACACAATGCCACCGAATAACTAAACGACCGGTTTAAACTGGAGAAGGGGAGCACAGACGTTAGGGTGAATCTTATTCAACAACTCTATTATTACGCTTTGTAACACTTTGACTCCATTCATTCATATACTTTCCTCACTTATATCAATTAATTATTTTACTCACAATTTCATATTACGAAATTCTTTCCACTTAATTAGCTGGGTGTACATTACGTGCATCCTCTTGCGTAATGAGCATTAATATTAACAAAGTTATTTTTAATTTTTTTTTTTTTATTTATGACACATACTATTGTATGTCCAACATGTACTGTGCAGAAGTATTCAAGAAACAACAGGTCATGGATTGTCGTAAACAAACCTGTTACAGATTGTCAACTGAGCAAAATTGTAATGTTTGGTCACAATTCATGTATGCAAGTAGGTACCTGCATATAGCTTATTTGCATTGTATGAAGCTAATGATATTTCAATTTATACAGACTATCATTTACATATTTTGTAAAATATGATATATGTTTTGAAAATTAAATTTACATTAATTACATTCTCTGAGTGCATAGATCAATAACTGAATATACAAATTATCCAAGCAAAGTGCCGCAATTTTGTTTACGTGTCACGATGCTTACACAATCTTTTATAAAAATAAGCAGAGTGGCGCAATTTTGTTTGTGACACTCTGTACACGAATAAATCTCTCTCCTTTTTTAACTAAAGCAGAGTGGCGCAATTTTGTTGCGTCACGATGCTCGCAACTACTTTAACTTTAGCAGAGTGGCGCAATTTTGTCACGATTCGCCGCGTTACAAATCCAGGGAACCCATCTTAACTGAGCTCTGTCAATTATATGGGCTGCCTACGTTGTAACGAAAAGTATCCACAATTAATTCACTTAACAAATTATTTTATAACTGTGTAAGGAAACAAGGGAAGGTATTTTATTGATTTACGCACTCATTATATGTGTGTAACAAGACGACTTCTCTTTATTTAACATTTAAAAACATTTACTGACAGATCCCATGACATCACTAATTAAACTAAAATTATTTCAAAGCTTTCTTTAAAATTTGGGATCAAAATTGATTCTATTTAGCTATACCTCGGATCCGGGTTAACTTTCTGTATTTAGTAGTTAAGACTTTTAGTTATACTCAATTCATGATATTAGCTTGCAAGACTTCTTTTTTATAACCATTTGAAGAATGGTATTATTACTTGGAATTGTACTACGATACATTAACATATAAACCGTTACAACGTATGATATTTGAGTAGTTACATTAAAACTCTTAGATTTACTCTTTTAATCTTTACAAAATTAATAGTCTCTGAAAAGCCTCTTTTAACGTGTGTTGTGTAACAAATATTAGTAACCCTCGATAGACAGGCTATCGAGTCACCTTTAGAATGGAAAGTAGAAACCTCGTCCTGGGGTGTCCGTCTTGGGAATCCTTGAATGCGCCGTCATCATCTCGGTCTGGTCTTCGTCAATAATGGGTCAAAAGTCCGCAGAGTAGATTGAACCTTCTACGATGCAGGTACATGTAGATTGTCGGATGTCCTGATCTGCATATTCTGTCGGGTCTAGGAGTGTTTATAAGTTCTGGTAGTTCACATCTCCAGGAATGATGTTGAAAGTGTAGTTAGTTCTTGAAGTTAGCAGTCATCTTGTTTTACACCATTTTTATGTTTCGTGTTATAAGTTATGTCTCTTGTTTTCACATAACTATACTGATTAATACATAACACATGCTTTTAGCAGTAATTTCTCGTATACAATATTTAAGTAAAACAAAAATTTTAGCAACATTATGTTAGAGCTTTCGCTCTTACGTCTGCACTGCATGAAGTCAACATAGCGAGAGAGATTTTCTGATCGCTTCGACTGGTACATAACAAGGGGGAGTAGGGCCACTATTGCGCGAGAATATAGTTCCTATCTTTCTTCAAGTTAACATTTTTATTTACACTAACTATACCTAAATAAACATACATAATTGAAATAAGTTGTTTTAGCGACTATCTGTGTCTTCAGATTTTCAATTATTAACATTAGGTTTTTTATCTTATTCTAAATCACAGACGACTCGGGAGACATGTCGAGTCCGGAATTAACAGGTCAGCGCCTGACAACAAGCAAAGGGTTAAATACGACAATAATAACTATTTACAATATGCTTTTTTATTAAAGTATCTTCGTACTTCTTAATTACTTCTTCCTCTCATACTGAGTACATACAGGTGTTTTAGGTATTATAGTGAGATTTAAATGGCTTAATCGCTCATAAACTTAATTTTTTTAAAATTCTTTCTTTTTACAATTATTGTTACAATTTAAATCGTCACAGACTCCACCGCTTAATTTGCACGTTACGTTTTAAATTTTTTTTTTTTACAATTGGCGACTGGGAGTATGTATCGTGTCAGTGTGTGAAGTTATTTATTATTAGTGCACAGTTTGTTTTCTCTAATTCTTTTTAAATGATCTAGTTCATTTAAATGATCGCCTTCGTGAAATTCCCTTTTTCTCACTTCTTATAGTACTAACTTATATTTTAATCTTAATACTAATTTCCAAACCTTAGATTGGAAAGATCCCTACTTATCCGTAACTCACAACATCGTGGCCCGACTGACACCAGCTTACTCTAACTACTCAAGTTAGCTTTCAGCATTTACTAATGATCTTTGGCACCTTTCTGCCCTATCATTACACCTTTCAGTCGGCGCCGTTGTGACCTGTTACGTTACATGTATAATCACTTCTTGATTATATATCATAAACTTATTTCTAATGTAATCTAAAGAGGATCCCATACTCCACTTTAGATTACAGTTACTTGAGAGAAGCGGAATCTCACGAAGATAATTCTCTTCTATCTCTTTAACAATTCTTAAACAAACTATGCGGAAGGGGAGACACTTTACACAATGCATAGTAATACACAGGGGTGTTTTTCAATTGTTTAGGCTAGCACCAGTTTATCACAATAGGGAGAGTGCGTGGCTGCTTAGTACAATTCCTAAGACGCTTTATTTTCTCTAACTGGCCACCACTGGGGTGTTTACACTATGTAACGTTACTGACCATTACACTTCACACAATTTAGTTTAAATCAAGATTTATTTAGCCTTATTATTTAAAACAAATATTATTTTCCTTTATTATTTATTATTTACTTTGGGGGAGGTTTAAGAAACGCACCTAGAACTATTTACTATCTAATTACCATATTTATTTAGCACACTTTATTTATTATTATACATTTATTATTATTAAGTCACTACATTATTTAATTGTCGTCATGGTGAAAATACTTGATCTACTATACTGTACAGATTTATTACACATATATAGGATAACTTCTTAAGTAAATAATTTACACAAATTAGAAAAGAACAATTTCTCTTCTAAGGGAGAGACAGAAATTCCACACACATATTTATCAAGTTAAATAGCCGATCAGCTGTTTTCTGGAATGTAGGTCACCCTCTGGAGTTAGTTAACAAAGGAAGGCTGAGTGTGTGTTAGTGAGAATGGGGGTTTGCTTTTACGTATTGTTGCCTACACAATGCCACCGAATAACTAAACGACCGGTTTAAACTGGAGAAGGGGAGCACAGACGTTAGGGTGAATCTTATTCAACAACTCTATTATTACGCTTTGTAACACTTTGACTCCATTCATTCATATACTTTCCTCACTTATATCAATTAATTATTTTACTCACAATTTCATATTACGAAATTCTTTCCACTTAATTAGCTGGGTGTACATTACGTGCATCCTCTTGCGTAATGAGCATTAATATTAACAAAGTTATTTTTAATTTTTTTTTTTTTATTTATGACACATACTATTGTATGTCCAACATGTACTGTGCAGAAGTATTCAAGAAACAACAGGTCATGGATTGTCGTAAACAAACCTGTTACAGATTGTCAACTGAGCAAAATTGTAATGTTTGGTCACAATTCATGTATGCAAGTAGGTACCTGCATATAGCTTATTTGCATTGTATGAAGCTAATGATATTTCAATTTATACAGACTATCATTTACATATTTTGTAAAATATGATATATGTTTTGAAAATTAAATTTACATTAATTACATTCTCTGAGTGCATAGATCAATAACTGAATATACAAATTATCCAAGCAAAGTGCCGCAATTTTGTTTACGTGTCACGATGCTTACACAATCTTTTATAAAAATAAGCAGAGTGGCGCAATTTTGTTTGTGACACTCTGTACACGAATAAATCTCTCTCCTTTTTTAACTAAAGCAGAGTGGCGCAATTTTGTTGCGTCACGATGCTCGCAACTACTTTAACTTTAGCAGAGTGGCGCAATTTTGTCACGATTCGCCGCGTTACAAATCCAGGGAACCCATCTTAACTGAGCTCTGTCAATTATATGGGCTGCCTACGTTGTAACGAAAAGTATCCACAATTAATTCACTTAACAAATTAATTTATAACTGTGTAAGGAAACAAGGGAAGGTATTTTATTGATTTACGCACTCATTATATGTGTGTAACAAGACGACTTCTCTTTATTTAACATTTAAAAACATTTACTGACAGATCCCATGACATCACTAATTAAACTAAAATTATTTCAAAGCTTTCTTTAAAATTTGGGATCAAAATTGATTCTATTTAGCTATACCTCGGATCCGGGTTAACTTTCTGTATTTAGTAGTTAAGACTTTTAGTTATACTCAATTCATGATATTAGCTTGCAAGACTTCTTTTTTATAACCATTTGAAGAATGGTATTATTACTTGGAATTGTACTACGATACATTAACATATAAACCGTTACAACGTATGATATTTGAGTAGTTACATTAAAACTCTTAGATTTACTCTTTTAATCTTTACAAAATTAATAGTCTCTGAAAAGCCTCTTTTAACGTGTGTTGTGTAACAAATATTAGTAACCCTCGATAGACAGGCTATCGAGTCACCTTTAGAATGGAAAGTAGAAACCTCGTCCTGGGGTGTCCGTCTTGGGAATCCTTGAATGCGCCGTCATCATCTCGGTCTGGTCTTCGTCAATAATGGGTCAAAAGTCCGCAGAGTAGATTGAACCTTCTACGATGCAGGTACATGTAGATTGTCGGATGTCCTGATCTGCATATTCTGTCGGGTCTAGGAGTGTTTATAAGTTCTGGTAGTTCACATCTCCAGGAATGATGTTGAAAGTGTAGTTAGTTCTTGAAGTTAGCAGTCATCTTGTTTTACACCATTTTTATGTTTCGTGTTATAAGTTATGTCTCTTGTTTTCACATAACTATACTGATTAATACATAACACATGCTTTTAGCAGTAATTTCTCGTATACAATATTTAAGTAAAACAAAAATTTTAGCAACATTATGTTAGAGCTTTCGCTCTTACGTCTGCACTGCATGAAGTCAACATAGCGAGAGAGATTTTCTGATCGCTTCGACTGGTACATAACAAGGGGGAGTAGGGCCACTATTGCGCGAGAATATAGTTCCTATCTTTCTTCAAGTTAACATTTTTATTTACACTAACTATACCTAAATAAACATACATAATTGAAATAAGTTGTTTTAGCGACTATCTGTGTCTTCAGATTTTCAATTATTAACATTAGGTTTTTTATCTTATTCTAAATCACAGACGACTCGGGAGACATGTCGAGTCCGGAATTAACAGGTCAGCGCCTGACAACAAGCAAAGGGTTAAATACGACAATAATAACTATTAACAATATGCTTTTTTATTAAAGTATCTTCGTACTTCTTAATTACTTCTTCCTCTCATACTGAGTACATACAGGTGTTTTAGGTATTATAGTGAGATTTAAATGGCTTAATCGCTCATAAACTTAATTTTTTTTAAATTCTTTCTTTTTACAATTATTGTTACAATTTAAATCGTCACAGACTCCACCGCTTAATTTGCACGTTACGTTTAAAATTTTTTTTTTTTACAATTGGCGACTGGGAGTATGTATCGTGTCAGTGTGTGAAGTTATTTATTATTAGTGCACAGTTTGTTTTCTCTAATTCTTTTTAAATGATCTAGTTCATTTAAATGATCGCCTTCGTGAAATTCCCTTTTTCTCACTTCTTATAGTACTAACTTATATTTTAATCTTAATACTAATTTCCAAACCTTAGATTGGAAAGATCCCTACTTATCCGTAACTCACAACATCGTGGCCCGACTGACACCAGCTTACTCTAACTACTCAAGTTAGCTTTCAGCATTTACTAATGATCTTTGGCACCTTTCTGCCCTATCATTACACCTTTCAGTCGGCGCCGTTGTGACCTGTTACGTTACATGTATAATCACTTCTTGATTATATATCATAAACTTATTTCTAATGTAATCTAAAGAGGATCCCATACTCCACTTTAGATTACAGTTACTTGAGAGAAGCGGAATCTCACGAAGATAATTCTCTTCTATCTCTTTAACAATTCTTAAACAAACTATGCGGAAGGGGAGACACTTTACACAATGCATAGTAATACACAGGGGTGTTTTTCAATTGTTTAGGCTAGCACCAGTTTATCACAATAGGGAGAGTGCGTGGCTGCTTAGTACAATTCCTAAGACGCTTTATTTTCTCTAACTGGCCACCACTGGGGTGTTTACACTATGTAACGTTACTGACCATTACACTTCACACAATTTAGTTTAAATCAAGATTTATTTAGCCTTATTATTTAAAACAAATATTATTTTCCTTTATTATTTATTATTTACATTGGGGGAGGTTTAAGAAACGCACCTAGAACTATTTAATATCTAATTACCATATTTATTTAGCACACTTTATTTATTATTATACATTTATTATTATTAAGTCACTACATTATTTAATTGTCGTCATGGTGAAAATACTTGATCTACTATACTGTACAGATTTATTACACATATATAGGATAACTTCTTAAGTAAATAATTTACACAAATTAGAAAAGAACAATTTCTCTTCTAAGGGAGAGACAGAAATTCCACACACATATTTATCAAGTTAAATAGCCGATCAGCTGTTTTCTGGAATGTAGGTCACCCTCTGGAGTTAGTTAACAAAGGAAGGCTGAGTGTGTGTTAGTGAGAATGGGGGTTTGCTTTTACGTATTGTTGCCTACACAATGCCACCGAATAACTAAACGACCGGTTTAAACTGGAGAAGGGGAGCACAGACGTTAGGGTGAATCTTATTCAACAACTCTATTATTACGCTTTGTAACACTTTGACTCCATTCATTCATATACTTTCCTCACTTATATCAATTAATTATTTTACTCACAATTTCATATTACGAAATTCTTTCCACTTAATTAGCTGGGTGTACATTACGTGCATCCTCTTGCGTAATGAGCATTAATATTAACAAAGTTATTTTTAATTTTTTTTTTTTTATTTATGACACATACTATTGTATGTCCAACATGTACTGTGCAGAAGTATTCAAGAAACAACAGGTCATGGATTGTCGTAAACAAACCTGTTACAGATTGTCAACTGAGCAAAATTGTAATGTTTGGTCACAATTCATGTATGCAAGTAGGTACCTGCATATAGCTTATTTGCATTGTATGAAGCTAATGATATTTCAATTTATACAGACTATCATTTACATATTTTGTAAAATATGATATATGTTTTGAAAATTAAATTTACATTAATTACATTCTCTGAGTGCATAGATCAATAACTGAATATACAAATTATCCAAGCAAAGTGCCGCAATTTTGTTTACGTGTCACGATGCTTACACAATCTTTTATAAAAATAAGCAGAGTGGCGCAATTTTGTTTGTGACACTCTGTACACGAATAAATCTCTCTCCTTTTTTAACTAAAGCAGAGTGGCGCAATTTTGTTGCGTCACGATGCTCGCAACTACTTTAACTTTAGCAGAGTGGCGCAATTTTGTCACGATTCGCCGCGTTACAAATCCAGGGAACCCATCTTAACTGAGCTCTGTCAATTATATGGGCTGCCTACGTTGTAACGAAAAGTATCCACAATTAATTCACTTAACAAATTATTTTATAACTGTGTAAGGAAACAAGGGAAGGTATTTTATTGATTTACGCACTCATTATATGTGTGTAACAAGACGACTTCTCTTTATTTAACATTTAAAAACATTTACTGACAGATCCCATGACATCACTAATTAAACTAAAATTATTTCAAAGCTTTCTTTAAAATTTGGGATCAAAATTGATTCTATTTAGCTATACCTCGGATCCGGGTTAACTTTCTGTATTTAGTAGTTAAGACTTTTAGTTATACTCAATTCATGATATTAGCTTGCAAGACTTCTTTTTTATAACCATTTGAAGAATGGTATTATTACTTGGAATTGTACTACGATACATTAACATATAAACCGTTACAACGTATGATATTTGAGTAGTTACATTAAAACTCTTAGATTTACTCTTTTAATCTTTACAAAATTAATAGTCTCTGAAAAGCCTCTTTTAACGTGTGTTGTGTAACAAATATTAGTAACCCTCGATAGACAGGCTATCGAGTCACCTTTAGAATGGAAAGTAGAAACCTCGTCCTGGGGTGTCCGTCTTGGGAATCCTTGAATGCGCCGTCATCATCTCGGTCTGGTCTTCGTCAATAATGGGTCAAAAGTCCGCAGAGTAGATTGAACCTTCTACGATGCAGGTACATGTAGATTGTCGGATGTCCTGATCTGCATATTCTGTCGGGTCTAGGAGTGTTTATAAGTTCTGGTAGTTCACATCTCCAGGAATGATGTTGAAAGTGTAGTTAGTTCTTGAAGTTAGCAGTCATCTTGTTTTACACCATTTTTATGTTTCGTGTTATAAGTTATGTCTCTTGTTTTCACATAACTATACTGATTAATACATAACACATGCTTTTAGCAGTAATTTCTCGTATACAATATTTAAGTAAAACAAAAATTTTAGCAACATTATGTTAGAGCTTTCGCTCTTACGTCTGCACTGCATGAAGTCAACATAGCGAGAGAGATTTTCTGATCGCTTCGACTGGTACATAACAAGGGGGAGTAGGGCCACTATTGCGCGAGAATATAGTTCCTATCTTTCTTCAAGTTAACATTTTTATTTACACTAACTATACCTAAATAAACATACATAATTGAAATAAGTTGTTTTAGCGACTATCTGTGTCTTCAGATTTTCAATTATTAACATTAGGTTTTTTATCTTATTCTAAATCACAGACGACTCGGGAGACATGTCGAGTCCGGAATTAACAGGTCAGCGCCTGACAACAAGCAAAGGGTTAAATACGACAATAATAACTATTTACAATATGCTTTTTTATTAAAGTATCTTCGTACTTCTTAATTACTTCTTCCTCTCATACTGAGTACATACAGGTGTTTTAGGTATTATAGTGAGATTTAAATGGCTTAATCGCTCATAAACTTAATTTTTTTAAAATTCTTTCTTTTTACAATTATTGTTACAATTTAAATCGTCACAGACTCCACCGCTTAATTTGCACGTTACGTTTTAAATTTTTTTTTTTTACAATTGGCGACTGGGAGTATGTATCGTGTCAGTGTGTGAAGTTATTTATTATTAGTGCACAGTTTGTTTTCTCTAATTCTTTTTAAATGATCTAGTTCATTTAAATGATCGCCTTCGTGAAATTCCCTTTTTCTCACTTCTTATAGTACTAACTTATATTTTAATCTTAATACTAATTTCCAAACCTTAGATTGGAAAGATCCCTACTTATCCGTAACTCACAACATCGTGGCCCGACTGACACCAGCTTACTCTAACTACTCAAGTTAGCTTTCAGCATTTACTAATGATCTTTGGCACCTTTCTGCCCTATCATTACACCTTTCAGTCGGCGCCGTTGTGACCTGTTACGTTACATGTATAATCACTTCTTGATTATATATCATAAACTTATTTCTAATGTAATCTAAAGAGGATCCCATACTCCACTTTAGATTACAGTTACTTGAGAGAAGCGGAATCTCACGAAGATAATTCTCTTCTATCTCTTTAACAATTCTTAAACAAACTATGCGGAAGGGGAGACACTTTACACAATGCATAGTAATACACAGGGGTGTTTTTCAATTGTTTAGGCTAGCACCAGTTTATCACAATAGGGAGAGTGCGTGGCTGCTTAGTACAATTCCTAAGACGCTTTATTTTCTCTAACTGGCCACCACTGGGGTGTTTACACTATGTAACGTTACTGACCATTACACTTCACACAATTTAGTTTAAATCAAGATTTATTTAGCCTTATTATTTAAAACAAATATTATTTTCCTTTATTATTTATTATTTACTTTGGGGGAGGTTTAAGAAACGCACCTAGAACTATTTACTATCTAATTACCATATTTATTTAGCACACTTTATTTATTATTATACATTTATTATTATTAAGTCACTACATTATTTAATTGTCGTCATGGTGAAAATACTTGATCTACTATACTGTACAGATTTATTACACATATATAGGATAACTTCTTAAGTAAATAATTTACACAAATTAGAAAAGAACAATTTCTCTTCTAAGGGAGAGACAGAAATTCCACACACATATTTATCAAGTTAAATAGCCGATCAGCTGTTTTCTGGAATGTAGGTCACCCTCTGGAGTTAGTTAACAAAGGAAGGCTGAGTGTGTGTTAGTGAGAATGGGGGTTTGCTTTTACGTATTGTTGCCTACACAATGCCACCGAATAACTAAACGACCGGTTTAAACTGGAGAAGGGGAGCACAGACGTTAGGGTGAATCTTATTCAACAACTCTATTATTACGCTTTGTAACACTTTGACTCCATTCATTCATATACTTTCCTCACTTATATCAATTAATTATTTTACTCACAATTTCATATTACGAAATTCTTTCCACTTAATTAGCTGGGTGTACATTACGTGCATCCTCTTGCGTAATGAGCATTAATATTAACAAAGTTATTTTTAATTTTTTTTTTTTTATTTATGACACATACTATTGTATGTCCAACATGTACTGTGCAGAAGTATTCAAGAAACAACAGGTCATGGATTGTCGTAAACAAACCTGTTACAGATTGTCAACTGAGCAAAATTGTAATGTTTGGTCACAATTCATGTATGCAAGTAGGTACCTGCATATAGCTTATTTGCATTGTATGAAGCTAATGATATTTCAATTTATACAGACTATCATTTACATATTTTGTAAAATATGATATATGTTTTGAAAATTAAATTTACATTAATTACATTCTCTGAGTGCATAGATCAATAACTGAATATACAAATTATCCAAGCAAAGTGCCGCAATTTTGTTTACGTGTCACGATGCTTACACAATCTTTTATAAAAATAAGCAGAGTGGCGCAATTTTGTTTGTGACACTCTGTACACGAATAAATCTCTCTCCTTTTTTAACTAAAGCAGAGTGGCGCAATTTTGTTGCGTCACGATGCTCGCAACTACTTTAACTTTAGCAGAGTGGCGCAATTTTGTCACGATTCGCCGCGTTACAAATCCAGGGAACCCATCTTAACTGAGCTCTGTCAATTATATGGGCTGCCTACGTTGTAACGAAAAGTATCCACAATTAATTCACTTAACAAATTAATTTATAACTGTGTAAGGAAACAAGGGAAGGTATTTTATTGATTTACGCACTCATTATATGTGTGTAACAAGACGACTTCTCTTTATTTAACATTTAAAAACATTTACTGACAGATCCCATGACATCACTAATTAAACTAAAATTATTTCAAAGCTTTCTTTAAAATTTGGGATCAAAATTGATTCTATTTAGCTATACCTCGGATCCGGGTTAACTTTCTGTATTTAGTAGTTAAGACTTTTAGTTATACTCAATTCATGATATTAGCTTGCAAGACTTCTTTTTTATAACCATTTGAAGAATGGTATTATTACTTGGAATTGTACTACGATACATTAACATATAAACCGTTACAACGTATGTATTTGAGTAGTTACATTAAAACTCTTAGATTTACTCTTTTAATCTTTACAAAATTAATAGTCTCTGAAAAGCCTCTTTTAACGTGTGTTGTGTAACAAATATTAGTAACCCTCGATAGACAGGCTATCGAGTCACCTTTAGAATGGAAAGTAGAAACCTCGTCCTGGGGTGTCCGTCTTGGGAATCCTTGAATGCGCCGTCATCATCTCGGTCTGGTCTTCGTCAATAATGGGTCAAAAGTCCGCAGAGTAGATTGAACCTTCTACGATGCAGGTACATGTAGATTGTCGGATGTCCTGATCTGCATATTCTGTCGGGTCTAGGAGTGTTTATAAGTTCTGGTAGTTCACATCTCCAGGAATGATGTTGAAAGTGTAGTTAGTTCTTGAAGTTAGCAGTCATCTTGTTTTACACCATTTTTATGTTTCGTGTTATAAGTTATGTCTCTTGTTTTCACATAACTATACTGATTAATACATAACACATGCTTTTAGCAGTAATTTCTCGTATACAATATTTAAGTAAAACAAAAATTTTAGCAACATTATGTTAGAGCTTTCGCTCTTACGTCTGCACTGCATGAAGTCAACATAGCGAGAGAGATTTTCTGATCGCTTCGACTGGTACATAACAAGGGGGAGTAGGGCCACTATTGCGCGAGAATATAGTTCCTATCTTTCTTCAAGTTAACATTTTTATTTACACTAACTATACCTAAATAAACATACATAATTGAAATAAGTTGTTTTAGCGACTATCTGTGTCTTCAGATTTTCAATTATTAACATTAGGTTTTTTATCTTATTCTAAATCACAGACGACTCGGGAGACATGTCGAGTCCGGAATTAACAGGTCAGCGCCTGACAACAAGCAAAGGGTTAAATACGACAATAATAACTATTAACAATATGCTTTTTTATTAAAGTATCTTCGTACTTCTTAATTACTTCTTCCTCTCATACTGAGTACATACAGGTGTTTTAGGTATTATAGTGAGATTTAAATGGCTTAATCGCTCATAAACTTAATTTTTTTTAAATTCTTTCTTTTTACAATTATTGTTACAATTTAAATCGTCACAGACTCCACCGCTTAATTTGCACGTTACGTTTAAAATTTTTTTTTTTTACAATTGGCGACTGGGAGTATGTATCGTGTCAGTGTGTGAAGTTATTTATTATTAGTGCACAGTTTGTTTTCTCTAATTCTTTTTAAATGATCTAGTTCATTTAAATGATCGCCTTCGTGAAATTCCCTTTTTCTCACTTCTTATAGTACTAACTTATATTTTAATCTTAATACTAATTTCCAAACCTTAGATTGGAAAGATCCCTACTTATCCGTAACTCACAACATCGTGGCCCGACTGACACCAGCTTACTCTAACTACTCAAGTTAGCTTTCAGCATTTACTAATGATCTTTGGCACCTTTCTGCCCTATCATTACACCTTTCAGTCGGCGCCGTTGTGACCTGTTACGTTACATGTATAATCACTTCTTGATTATATATCATAAACTTATTTCTAATGTAATCTAAAGAGGATCCCATACTCCACTTTAGATTACAGTTACTTGAGAGAAGCGGAATCTCACGAAGATAATTCTCTTCTATCTCTTTAACAATTCTTAAACAAACTATGCGGAAGGGGAGACACTTTACACAATGCATAGTAATACACAGGGGTGTTTTTCAATTGTTTAGGCTAGCACCAGTTTATCACAATAGGGAGAGTGCGTGGCTGCTTAGTACAATTCCTAAGACGCTTTATTTTCTCTAACTGGCCACCACTGGGGTGTTTACACTATGTAACGTTACTGACCATTACACTTCACACAATTTAGTTTAAATCAAGATTTATTTAGCCTTACTATTTAAAACAAATATTATTTTCCTTTATTATTTATTATTTACTTTGGGGGAGGTTTAAGAAACGCACCTAGAACTATTTACTATCTAATTACCATATTTATTTAGCACACTTTATTTATTATTATACATTTATTATTATTAAGTCACTACATTATTTAATTGTCGTCATGGTGAAAATACTTGATCTACTATACTGTACAGATTTATTACACATATATAGGATAACTTCTTAAGTAAATAATTTACACAAATTAGAAAAGAACAATTTCTCTTCTAAGGGAGAGACAGAAATTCCACACACATATTTATCAAGTTAAATAGCCGATCAGCTGTTTTCTGGAATGTAGGTCACCCTCTGGAGTTAGTTAACAAAGGAAGGCTGAGTGTGTGTTAGTGAGAATGGGGGTTTGCTTTTACGTATTGTTGCCTACACAATGCCACCGAATAACTAAACGACCGGTTTAAACTGGAGAAGGGGAGCACAGACGTTAGGGTGAATCTTATTCAACAACTCTATTATTACGCTTTGTAACACTTTGACTCCATTCATTCATATACTTTCCTCACTTATATCAATTAATTATTTTACTCACAATTTCAAATTACGAAATTCTTTCCACTTAATTAGCTGGGTGTACATTACGTGCATCCTCTTGCGTAATGAGCATTAATATTAACAAAGTTATTTTTAATTTTTTTTTTTTTTTATTTATGACACATACTAGTGTATGTCCAACATGTACTGTGCAGAAGTATTCAAGAAACAACAGGTCATGGATTGTCGTAAACAAACCTGTTACAGATTGTCAACTGAGCAAAATTGTAATGTTTGGTCACAATTCATGTATGCAAGTAGGTACCTGCATATAGCTTATTTGCATTGTATGAAGCTAATGATATTTCAATTTATACAGACTATCATTTACATATTTTGTAAAATATGATATATGTTTTGAAAATTAAATTTACATTAATTACATTCTCTGAGTGCATAGATCAATAACTGAATATACAAATTATCCAAGCAAAGTGCCGCAATTTTGTTTACGTGTCACGATGCTTACACAATCTTTTATAAAAATAAGCAGAGTGGCGCAATTTTGTTTGTGACACTCTGTACACGAATAAATCTCTCTCCTTTTTTAACTAAAGCAGAGTGGCGCAATTTTGTTGCGTCACGATGCTCGCAACTACTTTAACTTTAGCAGAGTGGCGCAATTTTGTCACGATTCGCCGCGTTACAAATCCAGGGAACCCATCTTAACTGAGCTCTGTCAATTATATGGGCTGCCTACGTTGTAACGAAAAGTATCCACAATTAATTCACTTAACAAATTATTTTATAACTGTGTAAGGAAACAAGGGAAGGTATTTTATTGATTTACGCACTCATTATATGTGTGTAACAAGACGACTTCTCTTTATTTAACATTTAAAAACATTTACTGACAGATCCCATGACATCACTAATTAAACTAAAATTATTTCAAAGCTTTCTTTAAAATTTGGGATCAAAATTGATTCTATTTAGCTATACCTCGGATCCGGGTTAACTTTCTGTATTTAGTAGTTAAGACTTTTAGTTATACTCAATTCATGATATTAGCTTGCAAGACTTCTTTTTTATAACCATTTGAAGAATGGTATTATTACTTGGAATTGTACTACGATACATTAACATATAAACCGTTACAACGTATGATATTTGAGTAGTTACATTAAAACTCTTAGATTTACTCTTTTAATCTTTACAAAATTAATAGTCTCTGAAAAGCCTCTTTTAACGTGTGTTGTGTAACAAATATTAGTAACCCTCGATAGACAGGCTATCGAGTCACCTTTAGAATGGAAAGTAGAAACCTCGTCCTGGGGTGTCCGTCTTGGGAATCCTTGAATGCGCCGTCATCATCTCGGTCTGGTCTTCGTCAATAATGGGTCAAAAGTCCGCAGAGTAGATTGAACCTTCTACGATGCAGGTACATGTAGATTGTCGGATGTCCTGATCTGCATATTCTGTCGGGTCTAGGAGTGTTTATAAGTTCTGGTAGTTCACATCTCCAGGAATGATGTTGAAAGTGTAGTTAGTTCTTGAAGTTAGCAGTCATCTTGTTTTACACCATTTTTATGTTTCGTGTTATAAGTTATGTCTCTTGTTTTCACATAACTATACTGATTAATACATAACACATGCTTTTAGCAGTAATTTCTCGTATACAATATTTAAGTAAAACAAAAATTTTAGCAACATTATGTTAGAGCTTTCGCTCTTACGTCTGCACTGCATGAAGTCAACATAGCGAGAGAGATTTTCTGATCGCTTCGACTGGTACATAACAAGGGGGAGTAGGGCCACTATTGCGCGAGAATATAGTTCCTATCTTTCTTCAAGTTAACATTTTTATTTACACTAACTATACCTAAATAAACATACATAATTGAAATAAGTTGTTTTAGCGACTATCTGTGTCTTCAGATTTTCAATTATTAACATTAGGTTTTTTATCTTATTCTAAATCACAGACGACTCGGGAGACATGTCGAGTCCGGAATTAACAGGTCAGCGCCTGACAACAAGCAAAGGGTTAAATACGACAATAATAACTATTTACAATATGCTTTTTTATTAAAGTATCTTCGTACTTCTTAATTACTTCTTCCTCTCATACTGAGTACATACAGGTGTTTTAGGTATTATAGTGAGATTTAAATGGCTTAATCGCTCATAAACTTAATTTTTTTAAAATTCTTTCTTTTTACAATTATTGTTACAATTTAAATCGTCACAGACTCCACCGCTTAATTTGCACGTTACGTTTTAAATTTTTTTTTTTACAATTGGCGACTGGGAGTATGTATCGTGTCAGTGTGTGAAGTTATTTATTATTAGTGCACAGTTTGTTTTCTCTAATTCTTTTTAAATGATCTAGTTCATTTAAATGATCGCCTTCGTGAAATTCCCTTTTTCTCACTTCTTATAGTACTAACTTATATTTTAATCTTAATACTAATTTCCAAACCTTAGATTGGAAAGATCCCTACTTATCCGTAACTCACAACATCGTGGCCCGACTGACACCAGCTTACTCTAACTACTCAAGTTAGCTTTCAGCATTTACTAATGATCTTTGGCACCTTTCTGCCCTATCATTACACCTTTCAGTCGGCGCCGTTGTGACCTGTTACGTTACATGTATAATCACTTCTTGATTATATATCATAAACTTATTTCTAATGTAATCTAAAGAGGATCCCATACTCCACTTTAGATTACAGTTACTTGAGAGAAGCGGAATCTCACGAAGATAATTCTCTTCTATCTCTTTAACAATTCTTAAACAAACTATGCGGAAGGGGAGACACTTTACACAATGCATAGTAATACACAGGGGTGTTTTTCAATTGTTTAGGCTAGCACCAGTTTATCACAATAGGGAGAGTGCGTGGCTGCTTAGTACAATTCCTAAGACGCTTTATTTTCTCTAACTGGCCACCACTGGGGTGTTTACACTATGTAACGTTACTGACCATTACACTTCACACAATTTAGTTTAAATCAAGATTTATTTAGCCTTATTATTTAAAACAAATATTATTTTCCTTTATTATTTATTATTTACATTGGGGGAGGTTTAAGAAACGCACCTAGAACTATTTACTATCTAATTACCATATTTATTTAGCACACTTTATTTATTATTATACATTTATTATTATTAAGTCACTACATTATTTAATTGTCGTCATGGTGAAAATACTTGATCTACTATACTGTACAGATTTATTACACATATATAGGATAACTTCTTAAGTAAATAATTTACACAAATTAGAAAAGAACAATTTCTCTTCTAAGGGAGAGACAGAAATTCCACACACATATTTATCAAGTTAAATAGCCGATCAGCTGTTTTCTGGAATGTAGGTCACCCTCTGGAGTTAGTTAACAAAGGAAGGCTGAGTGTGTGTTAGTGAGAATGGGGGTTTGCTTTTACGTATTGTTGCCTACACAATGCCACCGAATAACTAAACGACCGGTTTAAACTGGAGAAGGGGAGCACAGACGTTAGGGTGAATCTTATTCAACAACTCTATTATTACGCTTTGTAACACTTTGACTCCATTCATTCATATACTTTCCTCACTTATATCAATTAATTATTTTACTCACAATTTCATATTACGAAATTCTTTCCACTTAATTAGCTGGGTGTACATTACGTGCATCCTCTTGCGTAATGAGCATTAATATTAACAAAGTTATTTTTAATTTTTTTTTTTTTATTTATGACACATACTATTGTATGTCCAACATGTACTGTGCAGAAGTATTCAAGAAACAACAGGTCATGGATTGTCGTAAACAAACCTGTTACAGATTGTCAACTGAGCAAAATTGTAATGTTTGGTCACAATTCATGTATGCAAGTAGGTACCTGCATATAGCTTATTTGCATTGTATGAAGCTAATGATATTTCAATTTATACAGACTATCATTTACATATTTTGTAAAATATGATATATGTTTTGAAAATTAAATTTACATTAATTACATTCTCTGAGTGCATAGATCAATAACTGAATATACAAATTATCCAAGCAAAGTGCCGCAATTTTGTTTACGTGTCACGATGCTTACACAATCTTTTATAAAAATAAGCAGAGTGGCGCAATTTTGTTTGTGACACTCTGTACACGAATAAATCTCTCTCCTTTTTTAACTAAAGCAGAGTGGCGCAATTTTGTTGCGTCACGATGCTCGCAACTACTTTAACTTTAGCAGAGTGGCGCAATTTTGTCACGATTCGCCGCGTTACAAATCCAGGGAACCCATCTTAACTGAGCTCTGTCAATTATATGGGCTGCCTACGTTGTAACGAAAAGTATCCACAATTAATTCACTTAACAAATTATTTTATAACTGTGTAAGGAAACAAGGGAAGGTATTTTATTGATTTACGCACTCATTATATGTGTGTAACAAGACGACTTCTCTTTATTTAACATTTAAAAACATTTACTGACAGATCCCATGACATCACTAATTAAACTAAAATTATTTCAAAGCTTTCTTTAAAATTTGGGATCAAAATTGATTCTATTTAGCTATACCTCGGATCCGGGTTAACTTTCTGTATTTAGTAGTTAAGACTTTTAGTTATACTCAATTCATGATATTAGCTTGCAAGACTTCTTTTTTATAACCATTTGAAGAATGGTATTATTACTTGGAATTGTACTACGATACATTAACATATAAACCGTTACAACGTATGATATTTGAGTAGTTACATTAAAACTCTTAGATTTACTCTTTTAATCTTTACAAAATTAATAGTCTCTGAAAAGCCTCTTTTAACGTGTGTTGTGTAACAAATATTAGTAACCCTCGATAGACAGGCTATCGAGTCACCTTTAGAATGGAAAGTAGAAACCTCGTCCTGGGGTGTCCGTCTTGGGAATCCTTGAATGCGCCGTCATCATCTCGGTCTGGTCTTCGTCAATAATGGGTCAAAAGTCCGCAGAGTAGATTGAACCTTCTACGATGCAGGTACATGTAGATTGTCGGATGTCCTGATCTGCATATTCTGTCGGGTCTAGGAGTGTTTATAAGTTCTGGTAGTTCACATCTCCAGGAATGATGTTGAAAGTGTAGTTAGTTCTTGAAGTTAGCAGTCATCTTGTTTTACACCATTTTTATGTTTCGTGTTATAAGTTATGTCTCTTGTTTTCACATAACTATACTGATTAATACATAACACATGCTTTTAGCAGTAATTTCTCGTATACAATATTTAAGTAAAACAAAAATTTTAGCAACATTATGTTAGAGCTTTCGCTCTTACGTCTGCACTGCATGAAGTCAACATAGCGAGAGAGATTTTCTGATCGCTTCGACTGGTACATAACAAGGGGGAGTAGGGCCACTATTGCGCGAGAATATAGTTCCTATCTTTCTTCAAGTTAACATTTTTATTTACACTAACTATACCTAAATAAACATACATAATTGAAATAAGTTGTTTTAGCGACTATCTGTGTCTTCAGATTTTCAATTATTAACATTAGGTTTTTTATCTTATTCTAAATCACAGACGACTCGGGAGACATGTCGAGTCCGGAATTAACAGGTCAGCGCCTGACAACAAGCAAAGGGTTAAATACGACAATAATAACTATTTACAATATGCTTTTTTATTAAAGTATCTTCGTACTTCTTAATTACTTCTTCCTCTCATACTGAGTACATACAGGTGTTTTAGGTATTATAGTGAGATTTAAATGGCTTAATCGCTCATAAACTTAATTTTTTTAAAATTCTTTCTTTTTACAATTATTGTTACAATTTAAATCGTCACAGACTCCACCGCTTAATTTGCACGTTACGTTTTAAATTTTTTTTTTTTACAATTGGCGACTGGGAGTATGTATCGTGTCAGTGTGTGAAGTTATTTATTATTAGTGCACAGTTTGTTTTCTCTAATTCTTTTTAAATGATCTAGTTCATTTAAATGATCGCCTTCGTGAAATTCCCTTTTTCTCACTTCTTATAGTACTAACTTATATTTTAATCTTAATACTAATTTCCAAACCTTAGATTGGAAAGATCCCTACTTATCCGTAACTCACAACATCGTGGCCCGACTGACACCAGCTTACTCTAACTACTCAAGTTAGCTTTCAGCATTTACTAATGATCTTTGGCACCTTTCTGCCCTATCATTACACCTTTCAGTCGGCGCCGTTGTGACCTGTTACGTTACATGTATAATCACTTCTTGATTATATATCATAAACTTATTTCTAATGTAATCTAAAGAGGATCCCATACTCCACTTTAGATTACAGTTACTTGAGAGAAGCGGAATCTCACGAAGATAATTCTCTTCTATCTCTTTAACAATTCTTAAACAAACTATGCGGAAGGGGAGACACTTTACACAATGCATAGTAATACACAGGGGTGTTTTTCAATTGTTTAGGCTAGCACCAGTTTATCACAATAGGGAGAGTGCGTGGCTGCTTAGTACAATTCCTAAGACGCTTTATTTTCTCTAACTGGCCACCACTGGGGTGTTTACACTATGTAACGTTACTGACCATTACACTTCACACAATTTAGTTTAAATCAAGATTTATTTAGCCTTATTATTTAAAACAAATATTATTTTCCTTTATTATTTATTATTTACTTTGGGGGAGGTTTAAGAAACGCACCTAGAACTATTTACTATCTAATTACCATATTTATTTAGCACACTTTATTTATTATTATACATTTATTATTATTAAGTCACTACATTATTTAATTGTCGTCATGGTGAAAATACTTGATCTACTATACTGTACAGATTTATTACACATATATAGGATAACTTCTTAAGTAAATAATTTACACAAATTAGAAAAGAACAATTTCTCTTCTAAGGGAGAGACAGAAATTCCACACACATATTTATCAAGTTAAATAGCCGATCAGCTGTTTTCTGGAATGTAGGTCACCCTCTGGAGTTAGTTAACAAAGGAAGGCTGAGTGTGTGTTAGTGAGAATGGGGGTTTGCTTTTACGTATTGTTGCCTACACAATGCCACCGAATAACTAAACGACCGGTTTAAACTGGAGAAGGGGAGCACAGACGTTAGGGTGAATCTTATTCAACAACTCTATTATTACGCTTTGTAACACTTTGACTCCATTCATTCATATACTTTCCTCACTTATATCAATTAATTATTTTACTCACAATTTCATATTACGAAATTCTTTCCACTTAATTAGCTGGGTGTACATTACGTGCATCCTCTTGCGTAATGAGCATTAATATTAACAAAGTTATTTTTAATTTTTTTTTTTTTATTTATGACACATACTATTGTATGTCCAACATGTACTGTGCAGAAGTATTCAAGAAACAACAGGTCATGGATTGTCGTAAACAAACCTGTTACAGATTGTCAACTGAGCAAAATTGTAATGTTTGGTCACAATTCATGTATGCAAGTAGGTACCTGCATATAGCTTATTTGCATTGTATGAAGCTAATGATATTTCAATTTATACAGACTATCATTTACATATTTTGTAAAATATGATATATGTTTTGAAAATTAAATTTACATTAATTACATTCTCTGAGTGCATAGATCAATAACTGAATATACAAATTATCCAAGCAAAGTGCCGCAATTTTGTTTACGTGTCACGATGCTTACACAATCTTTTATAAAAATAAGCAGAGTGGCGCAATTTTGTTTGTGACACTCTGTACACGAATAAATCTCTCTCCTTTTTTAACTAAAGCAGAGTGGCGCAATTTTGTTGCGTCACGATGCTCGCAACTACTTTAACTTTAGCAGAGTGGCGCAATTTTGTCACGATTCGCCGCGTTACAAATCCAGGGAACCCATCTTAACTGAGCTCTGTCAATTATATGGGCTGCCTACGTTGTAACGAAAAGTATCCACAATTAATTCACTTAACAAATTATTTTATAACTGTGTAAGGAAACAAGGGAAGGTATTTTATTGATTTACGCACTCATTATATGTGTGTAACAAGACGACTTCTCTTTATTTAACATTTAAAAACATTTACTGACAGATCCCATGACATCACTAATTAAACTAAAATTATTTCAAAGCTTTCTTTAAAATTTGGGATCAAAATTGATTCTATTTAGCTATACCTCGGATCCGGGTTAACTTTCTGTATTTAGTAGTTAAGACTTTTAGTTATACTCAATTCATGATATTAGCTTGCAAGACTTCTTTTTTATAACCATTTGAAGAATGGTATTATTACTTGGAATTGTACTACGATACATTAACATATAAACCGTTACAACGTATGTATTTGAGTAGTTACATTAAAACTCTTAGATTTACTCTTTTAATCTTTACAAAATTAATAGTCTCTGAAAAGCCTCTTTTAACGTGTGTTGTGTAACAAATATTAGTAACCCTCGATAGACAGGCTATCGAGTCACCTTTAGAATGGAAAGTAGAAACCTCGTCCTGGGGTGTCCGTCTTGGGAATCCTTGAATGCGCCGTCATCATCTCGGTCTGGTCTTCGTCAATAATGGGTCAAAAGTCCGCAGAGTAGATTGAACCTTCTACGATGCAGGTACATGTAGATTGTCGGATGTCCTGATCTGCATATTCTGTCGGGTCTAGGAGTGTTTATAAGTTCTGGTAGTTCACATCTCCAGGAATGATGTTGAAAGTGTAGTTAGTTCTTGAAGTTAGCAGTCATCTTGTTTTACACCATTTTTATGTTTCGTGTTATAAGTTATGTCTCTTGTTTTCACATAACTATACTGATTAATACATAACACATGCTTTTAGCAGTAATTTCTCGTATACAATATTTAAGTAAAACAAAAATTTTAGCAACATTATGTTAGAGCTTTCGCTCTTACGTCTGCACTGCATGAAGTCAACATAGCGAGAGAGATTTTCTGATCGCTTCGACTGGTACATAACAAGGGGGAGTAGGGCCACTATTGCGCGAGAATATAGTTCCTATCTTTCTTCAAGTTAACATTTTTATTTACACTAACTATACCTAAATAAACATACATAATTGAAATAAGTTGTTTTAGCGACTATCTGTGTCTTCAGATTTTCAATTATTAACATTAGGTTTTTTATCTTATTCTAAATCACAGACGACTCGGGAGACATGTCGAGTCCGGAATTAACAGGTCAGCGCCTGACAACAAGCAAAGGGTTAAATACGACAATAATAACTATTAACAATATGCTTTTTTATTAAAGTATCTTCGTACTTCTTAATTACTTCTTCCTCTCATACTGAGTACATACAGGTGTTTTAGGTATTATAGTGAGATTTAAATGGCTTAATCGCTCATAAACTTAATTTTTTTTAAATTCTTTCTTTTTACAATTATTGTTACAATTTAAATCGTCACAGACTCCACCGCTTAATTTGCACGTTACGTTTAAAATTTTTTTTTTTTACAATTGGCGACTGGGAGTATGTATCGTGTCAGTGTGTGAAGTTATTTATTATTAGTGCACAGTTTGTTTTCTCTAATTCTTTTTAAATGATCTAGTTCATTTAAATGATCGCCTTCGTGAAATTCCCTTTTTCTCACTTCTTATAGTACTAACTTATATTTTAATCTTAATACTAATTTCCAAACCTTAGATTGGAAAGATCCCTACTTATCCGTAACTCACAACATCGTGGCCCGACTGACACCAGCTTACTCTAACTACTCAAGTTAGCTTTCAGCATTTACTAATGATCTTTGGCACCTTTCTGCCCTATCATTACACCTTTCAGTCGGCGCCGTTGTGACCTGTTACGTTACATGTATAATCACTTCTTGATTATATATCATAAACTTATTTCTAATGTAATCTAAAGAGGATCCCATACTCCACTTTAGATTACAGTTACTTGAGAGAAGCGGAATCTCACGAAGATAATTCTCTTCTATCTCTTTAACAATTCTTAAACAAACTATGCGGAAGGGGAGACACTTTACACAATGCATAGTAATACACAGGGGTGTTTTTCAATTGTTTAGGCTAGCACCAGTTTATCACAATAGGGAGAGTGCGTGGCTGCTTAGTACAATTCCTAAGACGCTTTATTTTCTCTAACTGGCCACCACTGGGGTGTTTACACTATGTAACGTTACTGACCATTACACTTCACACAATTTAGTTTAAATCAAGATTTATTTAGCCTTACTATTTAAAACAAATATTATTTTCCTTTATTATTTATTATTTACTTTGGGGGAGGTTTAAGAAACGCACCTAGAACTATTTACTATCTAATTACCATATTTATTTAGCACACTTTATTTATTATTATACATTTATTATTATTAAGTCACTACATTATTTAATTGTCGTCATGGTGAAAATACTTGATCTACTATACTGTACAGATTTATTACACATATATAGGATAACTTCTTAAGTAAATAATTTACACAAATTAGAAAAGAACAATTTCTCTTCTAAGGGAGAGACAGAAATTCCACACACATATTTATCAAGTTAAATAGCCGATCAGCTGTTTTCTGGAATGTAGGTCACCCTCTGGAGTTAGTTAACAAAGGAAGGCTGAGTGTGTGTTAGTGAGAATGGGGGTTTGCTTTTACGTATTGTTGCCTACACAATGCCACCGAATAACTAAACGACCGGTTTAAACTGGAGAAGGGGAGCACAGACGTTAGGGTGAATCTTATTCAACAACTCTATTATTACGCTTTGTAACACTTTGACTCCATTCATTCATATATTTTCCTCACTTATATCAATTAATTATTTTACTCACAATTTCAAATTACGAAATTCTTTCCACTTAATTAGCTGGGTGTACATTACGTGCATCCTCTTGCGTAATGAGCATTAATATTAACAAAGTTATTTTTAATTTTTTTTTTTTTATTTATGACACATACTAGTGTATGTCCAACATGTACTGTGCAGAAGTATTCAAGAAACAACAGGTCATGGATTGTCGTAAACAAACCTGTTACAGATTGTCAACTGAGCAAAATTGTAATGTTTGGTCACAATTCATGTATGCAAGTAGGTACCTGCATATAGCTTATTTGCATTGTATGAAGCTAATGATATTTCAATTTATACAGACTATCATTTACATATTTTGTAAAATATGATATATGTTTTGAAAATTAAATTTACATTAATTACATTCTCTGAGTGCATAGATCAATAACTGAATATACAAATTATCCAAGCAAAGTGCCGCAATTTTGTTTACGTGTCACGATGCTTACACAATCTTTTATAAAAATAAGCAGAGTGGCGCAATTTTGTTTGTGACACTCTGTACACGAATAAATCTCTCTCCTTTTTTAACTAAAGCAGAGTGGCGCAATTTTGTTGCGTCACGATGCTCGCAACTACTTTAACTTTAGCAGAGTGGCGCAATTTTGTCACGATTCGCCGCGTTACAAATCCAGGGAACCCATCTTAACTGAGCTCTGTCAATTATATGGGCTGCCTACGTTGTAACGAAAAGTATCCACAATTAATTCACTTAACAAATTATTTTATAACTGTGTAAGGAAACAAGGGAAGGTATTTTATTGATTTACGCACTCATTATATGTGTGTAACAAGACGACTTCTCTTTATTTAACATTTAAAAACATTTACTGACAGATCCCATGACATCACTAATTAAACTAAAATTATTTCAAAGCTTTCTTTAAAATTTGGGATCAAAATTGATTCTATTTAGCTATACCTCGGATCCGGGTCAACTTTCTGTATTTAGTAGTTAAGACTTTTAGTTATACTCAATTCATGATATTAGCTTGCAAGACTTCTTTTTTATAACCATTTGAAGAATGGTATTATTACTTGGAATTGTACTACGATACATTAACATATAAACCGTTACAACGTATGATATTTGAGTAGTTACATTAAAACTCTTAGATTTACTCTTTTAATCTTTACAAAATTAATAGTCTCTGAAAAGCCTCTTTTAACGTGTGTTGTGTAACAAATATTAGTAACCCTCGATAGACAGTCTATCGAGTCACCTTTAGAATGGAAAGTAGAAACCTCGTCCTGGGGTGTCCGTCTTGGGAATCCTTGAATGCGCCGTCATCATCTCGGTCTGGTCTTCGTCAATAATGGGTCAAAAGTCCGCAGAGTAGATTGAACCTTCTACGATGCAGGTACATGTAGATTGTCGGATGTCCTGATCTGCATATTCTGTCGGGTCTAGGAGTGTTTATAAGTTCTGGTAGTTCACATCTCCAGGAATGATGTTGAAAGTGTAGTTAGTTCTTGAAGTTAGCAGTCATCTTGTTTTACACCATTTTTATGTTTCGTGTTATAAGTTATGTCTCTTGTTTTCACATAACTATACTGATTAATACATAACACATGCTTTTAGCAGTAATTTCTCGTATACAATATTTAAGTAAAACAAAAATTTTAGCAACATTATGTTAGAGCTTTCGCTCTTACGTCTGCACTGCATGAAGTCTACATAGCGAGAGAGATTTTCTTATCGCTTCGACTGGTACATAACAAGGGGGAGTAGGGCCACTATTGCGCGAGAATATAGTTCCTATCTTTCTTCAAGTTAACATTTTTATTTACACTAACTATACCTAAATAAACATACATAATTTAAATAAGTTGTTTTAGCGACTATCTGTGTCTTCAGATTTTTAATTATTAACATTAGGTTTTTTATCTTATTCTAAATTACAGACGATTCGGGAGACATGTCGAGTCCGGAATTAACAGGTCAGCGCCTGACAACAAGCAAAGGGTTAAATACGACAATAATAACTATTTACAATATGCTTTTTTATTAAAGTATCTTCGTACTTCTTAATTACTTCTTCCTCTCATACTGAGTACATACAGGTGTTTTAGGTATTATAGTGAGATTTAAATGGCTTAATCGCTCATAAACTTAATTTTTTTAAAATTCTTTCTTTTTACAATTATTGTTACAATTTAAATCGTCACACTACTAGTTGGCGCGCCACTTTGTAATAAACAGTTTGTGTGTGGGGTTTTGTTTAAAATTTATAATAATTTATGTAATGTTTATGTAATAATAAGTAACTAAATGTTTATGGGTTGAAAAAATTAATATTTTGTGTTATTTGTGTGTAATAGGTCAAATTGTAACTTCTCTTATCATTTACGGGTAAACCGTATTTCTCTCTGTTGCATTCAAATGTTGCCGCCTCGCCACCTGATTGGCGCACGTCTTTCTGCAGTGTTGACTCGGCTAACGTTTTGCTTTGACGCTTTCACTTCAATAAATTCTTAGTTGTTATTGTAAATTAATTGAATCAAACATACAGAATTGGAGAGTGAGAACATTTATTGACACTTTAGAAGATTTCAGTTACTTTATGATACATCAAATTTATTTTCTGCACCGGCTATTACACTTGTTCGGTTGGCACTTGCTCAGTTCCCGTGTTTGTATACAATTCGTCTTTAACGTTAGTTTACAGTTAATATGGTTTTTCTCAGGGGTGTTAATAAGTCCTTTCGGCTACAGAAATTTATACTTACGGCTAAGACACACAAATTTATAACAATCCTTAATACTAGTTACATAAACATATTAATATCTTATCATATTCAAGTAAGTAACTACCAATGAAACTTAATAAAATTTTGGGTTAATTTTCGTTTGTCAAATTTATTTATCAAAAGGTTTGTCAATTATTTATTATATTTTGCTTTCAATAATTATTAATTGATTAAAGTTTAAATAGTGATTTTAACAAAGCATTTAGTTCTAAATCGAAATAGTGATCAGTGAAGTGAAATAGTTATTTATTAATTTTGACCAAAAAAATTTTGAATTCGATAATGGGATTATGTTTATACTCATCGATTTTCCGCTGAAGATCCTGATGTCGTCTTCTTCTTCCGGATAACTCCTGAGATGTCGTCTTCTTATATTCTCCAGAAGTTTATTCCTCTCGTCCCGACGGCTTTTCCTCGCTGACTCGGGCCTGCCTTCCTTCTGTGATCGTCCGTCTTCTTCTATTAATCTATGTCCCGATGATCTTCGTTCGGTGTCCGTTGTCGTCTCTCTTCTTCGCTGCGTCTTCCCGGCTTCTTCAGATAATTATGGTTTGTTGATAATTTTTTATTAAACAAAATTTTGTTCAGGATTCCCTGGGCTGTTGTTATTATTTCCTTTTGGTTTAAATTAAGTTAAAATTCATTTTAGTAATAAAATTTTAGTGTGAGAGCTACTCGATCCACTCTCGGCGTTGGTCAATAATACAGTAATGAAAATCTAACGGTTTTTTGGCAATAAATTTCTGGTTGCTATGGTTACCTAATAAATTATGCTAATTTTCATTGGTCATTAACTTAAGTCATTGTTATGTTTTAACGTCTTTTTTAGTCTAATTTTACCAAAATATCTTCAAATGAAGATTTCTATCTTATACTAATAGCTAGAGTTATTATATGAGTACCATTCTTCCTAATTTTTCATGATGATCATTTTGATATCCCTCATGCCCACTTTTGAATAGCTAATTACATTTTTATTATTTTCCATATTTATATTTCACATATATTTTATTCAAAATTAATTGTTATTCATATATTTTGGTATTAGAAATACTCACTTAATTGGTTTAACCCTTTGGTATACTCTGCTTCAACTTTGGACTATTATTTGTTCTCAAATCTATTAAATTTTTATTTAACAGTTAGGCCTAGAGCCTAGATTTTATTCTACTCCCATCTAACATTTCTTAATAACATATCTGGTAATACTAATACAATTTTATAAACAAAACAAGCAATAAACATCAGTATTCTTAACTCCACCTCTTATTATAAAAATATTCCTTGTCAGGTTCTAGCCTGAAATAACTTTTAACTACCTTTTCTGTTTTTTTTCTGTTATCTTGCTTATCCTATAATTTACTACATTCTATGGTTTTTTGAGCAATAACAAAACTCTTATAATACTACTGTTAAACTGTGCCTTACACGATATGTCTTACTTACTAATCCCTTCACTTAAATACAGTGTCTGTCCTTCTTATTTTACTATTCGTTCTAATAACTTAATTTTTACCTTATTTTATATTTCTGACATCCTATTACCTAAATTCATAATAGCACAATCAGTTTAATCTTACTTGCTAACATAAAGTTTATCAAAGATTGTTTAGCTATTTATTATAGTCTGCTTATAAAATACTTTATTCTACACCCCCACTGCGCTTTTCCCTTCCTGGAAGGTTTCTTTATTTATTATCACTATCACTTTTTTTCATTATATGCTATACCTAGCACTTCACCACTTATTTATTTTTACACCCATTTTTAATTCTCTCACTTATTTATTCACACGGTTTGTCTGATTATTTTAATATCACTGTGTGATTATTGGTCATGAATTTACTTTCAAATCACTCTGATCACTTTTGGTTATTACTTAATTATTGCTTTTGTTTGGCTCAAAGCATCGTTTATTGGCTTTGACTATTATCATCACTATTAATTTGGATATGGTTAGTTTCTAACTCCCTACCTTAAATTATAAGTACATTGTTTTATCAACAAAATATACATGACATTATTACTTTCCATTAACCTTATTACCCTATGTAAATTTCATCTACTACAATTATATCAGTTCATTATTTAAATTACAATATAATGGTCATTATTTGGGATTATTTAATTACACTTAGGTCTCGGCTGCTTCTTCATTGGTTCTTGGTTACTTTGGTATTTATCCGATCTATTGTGTCAGGTCATTGTCAGTTTAATAGTCATTTGTCATTTGGGTTACTGGGTTATTGATCTTTGAATTTCTAAGTTTTTGCCTCTTATTCTTATCTTCAGCTTTTTATTTTTATAGTTAAATATCACTGGATCTTCACTACCTTATGTCATGTTACAATATAAATAACGTTGCAGTTTTACTTGTACTGTATATTTAATATACTTTATAACACATTAGGAGCATTCACCATATGTCATGTTGCTGTTGCTACTGTCAAATACTTACTACACACACAGAACTGGTAATAGTAGAACTTAGGTAATAGGTACGACTTTCACCTATTGCTTCACGTTTTAAACAAAAAGAGTGAATTAGTCAAATTCTTGTTACGTATTGCCTAAATACGGTACATAATAAACGCTTTGGTCGTCTTCCACCGTAAACGCTTTTAACATCCATAGTATGTGTGCTTACGCAGATACTCAATGTCGTCGTGATACGTACAATGGTACTTCTCGGCGACATACTGATTGTATGTTACAATAGACAATGTGATTCACGGTCCATAAAACGTATTAAGGTATATATTGAAACACACGCACACGCACACACGCACACACACACACACACACACACAATCGCTCGCGCGCGAGATTACAATTTGGTACAGTTCCATTTTTGATGCATTAACAATTTAACATTATAACTTACATATATAATTATAACATCAAGATACCTTGCAAGTATTTGCTTATTTTATTTTCTTATGAACTTTTATTGAATCTTAAGTCAAAATTAAGTAATCTTTAGGCACCCTCTCATTTAATCGAAATCCGCGGGATATTCGATTACACCCGAAGTTAATAGCCTACATCCGGTGTAACTTTGCTGGTCAAATCTTCATTATGTTCGTATATAACACAAGACCTTAAGTAATCTGTTTGCTTCAGAGCAATATCAAACAAGAAAATTTTGATCGTATTGTTATCTACTACGCTGAAAAGCTTAGACTTTCTCTTTTAATTCCTGTTGAAGCTCACACTAATATCGGTTTTAGGCTATTTGATGTCTTCTTCTTAGTCATCCTCTTCTACCCGTCGGGTGTCGAGGTTTTCGAGAGAGCTAACCGTCTCGGCCTTTCCAGTGCCAAAACCCTGGCACGGGCCCAAACTGCTCCTCTGACTTCTACACTCTTCTTGATGTTATCCTCCCATTTCGTTCTGGGCTGTCCTGTTCCTCTTCTGCCTTCTGATTTTGCCTCCCATGCTCGTCTCGGGTACCTTTCCTCATTCATCCTACAGACGTGACCAAGCCAACGCATTTGCGAGCTTTCTGTTTTATCATTTAAAGAGAATATCTTCAAATTCTTCCGGATGTTAACGTTTCTCACACTATTTCTACGAATTTTCTTCTCAATTTTTGTCAGGAATTTCATCTCCATTGCATGTAGTCTCTTTTTGTGTGGACATTTGATGTATATCTTTAAATTCTGTCGACTAACCATTTCAGAGTTATTTTGATGATGTTGAACAATAAGGTTTAATTTAATATAGGCCTACGTAGGAGAAAACATGAATGGTAACTTGATATTATATCACACACTCACCCGAAAATAAACAAATTCTGCTAAACGTACAGTATTTACTTGAAAATCAAGTCTGGCGTATTTTATGCTACACTTTTGCTTTAAAATTTTGGAGCTTCTTATATTCGAATCTGGTCTCAGAATAGAAAATGAAGAGACAGGAAATAAAAGTGAAAACAGGACTGTGTCTGAGCAACTGGAACCGGTATTTATTTACACAAATTGTACTACAGCACAATTCTAGTAGCAAACCGGTACTCAGCCCAATAATACAAACTAAAATCAGAACAAAGTCCTTAAAAATTCATCCCAAAATACATAGGAGGACTTACAATCAAGGGGATCTTATTTTGGAGAAAGTACTGTATTTATGTACTATATTTAGTTATGTACTGTAAACCTAAGTTATATTTAGGTTGACAGTAAGCTTTGTTTTTGGAAGTATGAAACTAATCAAATTAGATAGACAGTATTCTAAGACTTACATATATTTTTTTGTAAAGATTTCCTTTATTACACAAACTGAGTAGAAATGAACAATACATTTTATTAATTACCTATGTTCAACTGCGCATATACACACGTAGTGTCTGCAATGGTTGTAGGCAAATGTTAAAAAATTAAAAGTGTGTGTTTTTAACTACAGCACCGTTGTGTAGAGAAATCGTATTTCCTGAAGACAAAAGTAGCGAAAACAAACTTTTACAGCGAAGCATGAATATTGCCCTTGTGTAGTTAAAAAAAATACCATTAGAATATTGTTAAAGGTTTTCCTCATAATAAATTTCCTATAAGGCGGTTGAAGAATAGTACTTCCTATTACCCTATATAGTATTTCCTATTAGTATATTTACGCCTATTAACGTCTTAAAATACTAAATGACATATATTTTCCTACCTTTTTGTCAGTATTTTAATGAGTACAAAATATTTAATAAGTGAATACGGACAAAATAAATAGTATTCAAAAAATACTAGTGGTTAAATGAATCTAATATTTAATTCAATTTTTTGTTGAAAAAGTACTGACAAGGAACCGTTTTGATTTCAGTAGTGCAGGAAAATCATCTATTAACAATCAGTCGCACAGTGAGATCGTCGATGTTGTTGATTGTTACACACGCCAAACTTTCTAGGCAAAGATATACGAAGTACTATTCTTCAACCGCCTATTAGTACCCCAGGATGTTATTTCATATACCCGTTTCCAAGGCTGAGTTGATCTGGGGGGCTGAAAAACGCATCTTTATTTTATGCTACCTCGGAAATCGTGCGCGGGAGTCGTAAATATGTTGTATAAAGACTCTGGGATTGAAAACATTTTCAGAAATGAAGTATGGGATTGTCTCATATCGTGTAACAAATATATGAAACAGAAACATATACATTAAGTACATGCAAAATTTAGGGAAATGTTAATGTAACAACAAGAAATTACAAATTACAATGAAAACGAATTTGTTTAAATTGAGTTTTACGTTATCTGTGTAGTATAGAATTGTACATTAAATTTTAAAGATAATTGTTTTTAGGGAGTTTATTTTCTTATATAAAGAATTTTATAAAATTAAGATATTATTGTTTTTCGCCGCATTGTGTCATTTTTCGGAAGAACGAAAATTAATTTCAGAACTTCCAAAGTTTGATATGACGTTATTCTTGTTTCGTGTACATGATATGAGATGTTGGAACACGTGTAATAATAACCTTTTAGTGATCTGAGGGGGATTTATCGAATCAGTAGAGCGTCTTTCGCTCAAAGTAATACATACATTCAGAACGATTTGAACAAACGCCATTAACCCATACATCGGTTTCGTTAGTACGTGACGCATCAGTTAGCATAATACATTCACTCACTAGCAACAGTCTCATGTTATAATAGTCAGAACGACGATTCTCTGAGTTTCAGGTAATTTAACCTTCACTGGACAGTGAACGTTGATTTATCGGTCCACTGAAGTTTGTGTGACGAAAACACGGTCGGCTGAACGCTGACTTAATCGTGTGCCTCACGAACGTATGCACTAACTGTTAATTTATTGCAGTAATTTAGAATTTTTAGAAAGAGTGGAGAATATTTGTTGAACATACACAGACATTACAAGCGGACAGAGATGTATTATACGTACGCTCGTGCGCGTGTTTGTCACACCCATCATCATGTGGACATCACTGTCAGCAATGTGAGAGACAGAACGTCTGTTACTTTTAATTTTCGGGTAGCCCTTATGTAGGCTAGGTGGGTGTTGCATTTACGGTGTGTCCTGTGATTAGTTGATGACATATGTCTGTTTCAACTTCAGCTTATTACCGTTTCTATCGGTAAATGTTAATGCGATTTTTAAAATTGTTAATAATCGATGGCGCAATATAATCATTACAAATTATACGATTTCGAACATTAGCCATCGTAAGTTAAAATTAATAAACACGACGTTTCGACCTCTATAGAATCAGAGGTCGACTTCAGGCAAACAATAAATTAATATAAAGATAAATCTATTAATAAAAAATAAATATTTTCAAAACTCCAAACCTTAGTTATACAAATATAGTGCTAAAATAATAATAATAATATCATCATCATCATCATTATCATCATAATCATAATAATAATAAAACAGTACTCACTATACATCAAAGAAGGATTCCTCCCGTGGTTGCAATCGTAAACAACCACGGGAGGAATCCTTCTTTGATGTAATGGTGAGTACTATTTTAGTATTATTATTATTTTAGCACTATATTTGTATAACTAAGGTTTGGAATTTATGACGACATCTATTTGTTATTGATATATTTATTTTTGTATTAATTTATTGTTTGCCTGAAGGCGACCTCTGATTCTATAGAGGTCGAAACGTCATGTTTACTAATTTTAACTTACGATGGCTAATGTCCGAAATCGTATAATCTGTAACAGTAAATGTTAGCTGTGAATATGTGTGGTTTATAACTGTAATGTGTAGACTTACGCGTTGCTTACTGGTTCAAGAAATGTAGAAATAAACACATAAACATATTACACGGTAAATAACGATATTTTTTAACTGAGAGATATTATGAAAAGTACGTACTGTAATCGAAAGACGTCTCAAAAGTATTCAGAATTCTCTTTTACCGATATTATATTTTAGTTGAAGGAATATTTTGAAACTGCACTGAAAGTTGCGTCAGGTTTGCCACTCCAACTACTAACATACATTTTTACATTACTCCTGTACGTACTAATTTGACAGAAACGATAGAGTAAGAAACAGTGATCGTTGAGTCTGAAGAATGTCTGTTTCAAATATAGCAGGAAAGATTATACTTTATGCATAGAACTATATTTTATGCATGTAGTAAATATATGATAATGACTCATTTTTGTACCATCCAAGTAGCTTAAGAGAAAATCATCGTAGGCTGTCTTATGTAAGCAATTTGGCTTAAAAGGAAGGCAGTGTGACCAGCACTATTCTTCAAGCGCCTGTTAGTACCCCAGGATGTTATTTCAGATACCCGTTTCCAAGGCTGAGTTGATCTGGAGGGCTGAAAAACGCATTTTTATTTTTTGCTACCTCGGAAATTGTGAGCGGGAGTCGTAAATATGTTGCATAAAGACTCTGAGATTGAAATAATTTTCAGAAATGAAATATGGGATTGTCTCATATCGTGTTATTGTCGCGTGATGATTCGATTTATTCTGGGATCTATGAAAAATACTCCAGTCAGTCAGGAAATTTTTATGAATGATATGGTATTTGTTGATGTAAGGTAGTTTCAAAATCATATGTTCTTGATAAATTGCAATGTAAACTTTTTTACAAAATAGATGATACAGTAAAGAAAAGTAAGACGTAAGTGAATAATAAAATTAGTAATATTCAGTAACAGAAAGAGAGAGAGAGAGAGAGAGAGAGAGAGAGAGAGAGAGAGAGAGAGAGAGAGAGACAGAGAGAGACAGACAGACAGACAGACAGAGTGAGTATGAGAGGGGATATAGAGGCAGACAAAGACGAAGCTTGTGAAAATTCTATGTAAAAATGTAGGCAAGGAGAATTAACAAAATATTAAAGTATCTCTCTTTGATTTTAGATGAAATTAATACCAAAATTAACTTTTTTTGTAAATTTTTGGTTTTCGTTAACAAAAACGTATTTATTTCTTTTTAAGTAATAACGTTATGTGACAATATTTTTTTTATGATGTCAAAATATAATCAAGCCTTGAAATAAATAGCTTACTGTGAATCCATTTCAACATATAGGATTGTTTTAATCTCTATATGCAGTTTGGTAGACTATTACTATTTACATACTACTGCGGCCTGTTTTTATTTTAATCTGATTTACGTTTTATTACAAGTTTTTTGTACTCGTTTATTACACGTTTCGCAGTGCATCACGTAGAGCATAATATTTATGCGTCTTATGAGACATTTACAATAATTATTCTAAGATTTTCCAAATATTTGTGACCTTCAAATTAACAAAAATAACAAAACGATAATAGGCTTTCTCTTTAAACAGACTGTTAGCCTCAGTCGAACGATTTGAAATAGAAAAGGATGTGTACACTTTACTTATTGTTTAGTATGTATTGCCTTAATGTGAATGGTATTAACTATGTTTGTTTATAAATTATAATTATTTGCCAGTAGTAAAGTAGTTGACAAAGAGTAAATAACGGGTACATACTTAATACGAAAGTTGGAAACAGAGAGAAAGAGAGTTGTAGGGACAATAATTGGGACAATAATAGCGTAATATACTATAACGTTATTTGTTATCTGTTGTATATATCGTTGTACACGTTGGGCAGCACATTTTATTTATAACGTTATACATTTTCAGGGAGTGTAATCGTAATAATAACAACAACGTAATGGTTTAAAATATTTAAAACATATATTAATTAAAATTTCAAAATAAATTGCGAATTAAACTTCATTATTATTGCATGTGTATGGGTAGTCGTATTACCCATACTTGTTGATTACATACACGTAATATCGCATATTCCATACACACATAAAATACTCTTATAATAACAAATACATTTTATTACTATATAATAATGTTCTTGATTTGCTCAGTATATTATGATTAATTTATTATATTTTCAAATCTTTCTTTTTAAAATAATTCTTATTGTTGTTGCATATGCATTTGTCATTTATATTAATTACTTTAGCAACTTTCTATTCTTTCAAAATTACATTTAAATATTTTTAATAAATTATCAATTCAAAAATTATGCTATAATTACTATACAAGAACATTTACATTTACAAGTTATAAATTACACTTTTAGAAATTATTGTCTTTCATTTTACAATGTTTATTTGTCTTTGATTAAGTCTTTTGTTATGAGGAATACATGGCTTTCTTTCACCTTAATTGTAGCGGTTCCTCAGCGTACCCTCTTCTGGTCCTGAGTCCTTGATGTTGGTGAATCCTGCGTAGTCGTGAAGTCCTGGATCCTTTCCTCGTCCTCCGGATCCTCTCGGAAGTCCGATGGCTCGTCCTCTATGTCTGGAATTTATGCCATGTAGTGTGCTGCTCCCTCGTCCACCGTAATAGTCTCTGGCTACAGCGATGGTGTCACGAAAGTGATGATGTTGTCAAGCATCGCCTCCGGCTGCCGCTGTAGTCGAATGAGAAAGAGTTGTTGTCGTTGTTGGGCAGTGCCTCCGGCTGCCACTGTGGTTGAACGAGAAAGAGTTGAAGTTGCCGGGCATAGCCTCCAGCTGCCTCTGTAGTTGAACGAGAAAGAGAACAAGGATGTGCCTCGCGTATTTATAGTATATATATATATATATAATAGGGTTGCTACAGCTAGTGCCGTCTCCCTTCCTTCAACCTGGCTTCCTAATTCTCCTGATGTTCCCATTGTCCTTCCTCAAGTCCTATGCGTTGCATAGATTCATCCACTTCGTCTCTCCAAGATCTTCTCGGTCTTCCCCTTTTTCCCCTTCCTAATGGACTCCATTCCGTTACTTTGTTGATCCACCTATTTTGGGCTCTCCGGGTATTTATAGTCTAGGGCGCAAAAGTCATGTTTTGACAATTCTCTGCAGGAATAGGTCTGTCGTGGCGTCCTTTTACAAACACAATTATTCACACACTTATTTCACTTGTCTTCGCAACATTCGAAGTCTTTTGCAAATTACCGTACCCGATATTCCTCTGGTCGGTAATTTTTATGTGCACAACTGTGTTTAAACCGTTTCTCGTTATTTTAATTATTATGGGTTTTATTTATATTTATTTTCACTGTATTCGCACTTTTTATTATTTTCGCACCATCTTTCATACACACGCGCGTCTTTATAGTATACACACTGTTGGCGTATTTGGTTTTGTGATATTTCATATACACTTATTACAATTTAAATAATTCATATATTTAAATGTTTATTTAGGGGTGATGCTTTGCAGGAATCAACTGGCCGCACTCACACACGTCAGATACACGTGTACACACAGACGCAGCTGTGTGGCGTGACCTACCTGTTCAAGCATGCAATTTTGTTGTCCCCTTTACAGCTTTCAATCTGAATTATTATTATTATTACTAACAACATGGATTATTTATTTAAATTATATTAATTATCTTAACTAATTGTGAAATGCACAGTACCCTATACATTTGTACTGTCGCAATACATAATTGGGAAAGTTACACTTATACTAGTGCCTGTAGTCTATCGCCAGAATTTTCAGATTCTATTAAATTTAATATACAGTTAATCCATGATAAAATAACAAAACAAGCCGATGACATCCTGTTAATAAAATCGAAGGACTTGTAGATCTATATTTGTGTGTGTGTTTTGATGCGAACACACAAACAATTATTTATAATGGCGTGCGCGGAAAAACGGGGTTTAAATATTGTTTTCAGCTAATAAAATTAAATAATAACAAAAAATAACAACAAAATAACATTAACAATACAATACTTTTATAATAAAATAATAATTTATTGCACAATAAAGTTTGAACTTTGCAGAAAGAAAGTAAGGCTGTAAGCTGTCATTGACGTCCGAGTGCATAATTTGCTTGCATCTGTGGGCTACAAAATATTTTTCTTCAGTCACGTTGATGTATTAGTATGTTAAGAATGCTATTATAAGCCACTAAAATGTGACGAACTAACAATGTATAATTCAAAAGTGCAAACGAATTGAAATGCACATTTTTCTTCAGTCACGTTGATGTATTAGTATGTTAAGAATGCTATTATAAGCCACTAAAATGTGACGAACTAACAATGTATAATTCAAAAGTGCAAACGAATTGAAATGCACATTTTAATAAAACAAATTGAAATTCTCCGTTTTATTACCTGTATGATTTCATATTTACAATTATTATATCGTATGAAGCCAATAATAAAGTTATTCTGCAAGTAAATTTTATATTATTACTATATCGTTACGTAGGTTTCGTAGAAAAAATCTGCTTCATTAGAGGTTTAAAATATACATTCCAAACAGTCAATTAAATTTTATATCTCAATTTAAATATTTGGAGTCATTTGTTTACATAATCATCTGTCTTGCCGGTTCTATTGAAAGTATTTAATTTTCATTTATTTTTAATAATAATGACAATTTTATAGGCTTATTAATGATCTTGTTTTTTTGTGTAAATTTATTCTTCAATCATAGAATTTATTATCGTGTTTATAATATTGAGATGTTCCCGTAGCGTACATTCTGTGAATTTTTTGTATAGTTGTTATTAGTTTACCATTTTAAATGTCTCGTATTTCCAATATCGTCTGCTACTAACCACGTGCAGTATCCTTCCAGTCGATTGGAGTAAAATATAAGGTAGACATATTTTACAGGTACTGTTTTGCGTCCCAATTTATTGGACGTAAATGATTAAAATGCTCACTTTGTATTTTTAAAACTCCAAAATCGGCACGCCCGGCTAACTGCGGCTTGATTCATCAGAATTATAACGAAAGGCATACTGACCGATGAGGTCAAATCGGTTCAAGAACGCATTGGAGCATTACACCGACGACATGACGCATGAAGCCATAGTTTTATGAACTGTAACCTACGGCACGGTTGCAGAGCGTATAAACAACAAGTACTCAGAATACAACAGGAGGAAGTTATTACAGCCGAGATGAAAGCGTCCGTTTTCCTGGCCTAGTTCTCGTGAATATCCGCACTGTCGCGTCATGTGCCACATAAGTAATCAACCATCCAGAAACCGCGCCATTGTCTAATTAACAAAATAAGTACTTTTTTGTGCGACGTGTGTAAAACAACAATTAAAGTACATTGTCACCGTCTTGGAGAGCGAACAGAACATAGGAACTAAATGGAGGAACTAGAAATTATAAAAAAGAAAAAACCTTATTGTTCTTAGTCTACGCTGTTTGTATTTGCATGCGGAAAAGCATGCACTTGAGTAGTGTAACAATACTTTGCACTGTTTACTGGGTCATCTAAGAAACTAAATAGCCAATGTTAAAATTTTTCTTTTTGCACATTTGCTCTACCGTTGTGCACGCCTGCAGGTGCCTATCTTAATGTTATATGTAGACATTTTTTAAATAATTAATTAATCCTGTATGCCGTGGGTGTCTATGCGTGTAACGTATTTACCGTCTAGAAATAATGTCAGAGTGAGTACTAACCGCTTATGGTTACTAAGTTGTTACAATATGATATAATTTAGGTGACGTTGCTTTTTTTATAAATTCTACAATGAATATAAAAATAATCACTTTTAAAAGTTACACCGATTTTGTAGAAACATAATTACGTACAAGCAGAAGAAAGCAGAAGTTTATAGTGGCCATTTAATACAAATTTTAAGAAGTGTTCTTGAAAGCGTTATTGTCTCTTGTTTATCGCCACTAGGACGTATAACTTGTCTACTTAAATGCATTTATATTTATTATGTAAAATACATATTTTAGTAAATAATATATGCTAAATAAAGTAACAGTACTTAAAAGTAATAATCTTACCGTTTAATCACTAGCTTAGTTCTATTTTATAGCTGAGGATTACAAATAAGTAACAGTGACTTCCCATAATTTATAACATTCTAATCACACTGTTACATTGGGCGATTCTCCATAAAACCGAATAATGGGCACGGAGATAAAAATCATAGTATGGTCAAGCGCCCTTGATAATTTTGTTTGTAACGTTTTGTTGGTACGACTTATTTCTTTATTTATTTGCAAAATTTAATAGACGCTTAATTAACAATGGAATTTTATGTAATCATTTTATGTTAGTAGATAAAGTTTCCGCTTAGCCTACTCTTGCTATAGGTCTTAATAATATACTTTGTGAGCATCTGGTTTGATATTCTAGAACACTTTTCACATTCTGACACTGGGTATTTAAAATTAATTAAATAACATCAAACGCCTTTTGAGTTCTAGCCTATTCTAAGAGATTATAACTCTTAAATATTGACTGTAAATATTAACATTAAATTTATCACTAAAGTGCTATTAATAATTTAAAAGTTTTATGCTCAGTGGTTAAAAACTTTATTGTCTGATAAAGGTTAATGATTTAAAATGTGTGCTAAGTTAATGATTTAAAAGATTTATGTCTGATAATTTTGAATAACCTGTACGTTATTAGGAATTCGGAATAACTAAACGTTCTTTCCATATACAGTATTTATTTATACATTGTAAGCTGATGTTAACACTGGATAGCGAATGTTTTATGGACGTGTGAAATTATTGTCACTCGTTGACTATCGTAGTCAGAACGTTTAATAACAATATATTTTTCGGTTAACAACCACTTTTTAATGGTATCATCATGAACATCAAACGTTTTGCCGGGGTACCTTTGAAAAAAATTGGAAGCATTCCGTCTTACTCGACGAGACACAGGTCGTAGCCAGGCAATAGAGTTATTTTCCGGGAATAGAGAGGCGGCAGAGATTATTACAAACCATAACAACTTGAACAAAGACAAGGTATACAGCTGCCTAACCTGTGTAAAAGCGTACTTACTAAGCCTTTATTAGACAAATAACACAATTTTTATTATTTTCCAAATAACACACACACACACACACACACACACACACACACACACACACACACACACACACACACACACACACACACACACACACACACACACACACACACACACACACACACACACACACACACACACACACACACACACACACACACACACACACACACACACACACACACACACACACACACACACACACACACACACACACACACACACACACACACACACACACACACACACACACACACACACACACACACACACACACACACACACACACACACACACAAGACAAATAAAACAATGCTCATTTTTCCTATTGGATGCTCACTTATTATTGGATTTTTTTTTTATCTAGGTTAGTTATACCGGTACACTTATATTTTATTATTATTATGTTAAATGTTTGCTTGTTTAAGTGTAAATTTTTATTTTTGATTACTGAATATCTTTATTCTATGTTTTATATTATTGTTTACAATGTATTGTACATTTTGCAAAATCGACCCGCCACTCGAGGAATGTCAAACTGTTGTTAATTTCCAGATTTATCACTGGAGATGGCACATCATAATATGTTCGAAACGTTTGATGTTCATAACGATACCAATAAGACGTGGTTGTCAACCGAAAAACGTTTTGTCATTAAAAGCATATGAAACAATGGATGGCGTATGCCACAGTAAGTCGTTGTAGGAGTTTGCTTGAAGACGACAGAATTCGGATTGCTCTGGTGGAATGTGATTAGAAATGTGTAACAGTACAGATAATTCAGTGGCAGCACATTTCAAGTACTCTCATATGCGGTTTGAGTAATAGGCCTACTTACCGTTAGCGCTAGCAGAGAAAAGGGTTTCTTTGCAATCAGTCTTTGACAGAATATAGAATTTGTTTTCCAAAAAGAAAAATTGTTATGTTCTGTATGACAAATATGCATACGCGATGTGTTGTTTATGTACAACGTTTTAACGTGAAAGGACCGTCCTTGAAATCTCGCAGAAGTAAAATAATTTTTGTCAAAGTAAATTACAGTATAACGATCCTATCACATTGTTTAGTCACAAGGATGCAGATGTATACCAAAAGTCAGACACGTGAAAACAGTAATTTGATTAAATAGTCTACTATTAATTGAACGCAGCAATAAATATCCACGATTTTTTTAGACACATCTCGTTAAAAATAAGCGCTTGGAAAAATAAGCGAGACTTCAGGAAGAACTGGGATTGCCATTACCTTAAAAAGTATAAAGCTTTTCTCGACTCGTCATGGAAAATAACAAGGAAATATGGTTGACGACTTATCCGAGGATACATTACCTCTGTATGTGAAGGATTATCAGGATCGGGAAGTGCAGCTATACAAGACAATTATAAAAAATGAATAAGTCGATGTTAAAAAATTAAGAGAAAACAGAGAATTTCATTACCGTGTGTCTGTGTAATCAGTATATTCACACATCTCCGAAGATAAACAATATATGCGTACTTGCATGTATGTAATGTATCCATGAATCTGTACGCTATATATATCTGTACATAACGAACGCAAGGGGGAATTTTAAAAAGAATAGTATTGTTGCATTATTCAGATGTATGTAGGGAAGAGCACTTCATAGTAACGCGATCACATTCGATTAAACATCTCGATCTTAAAACATTTACACCTAACCACACCGCACACTGCACAGGACAACTCCTCAGAGAACGGTGTGTCGCAGTAGACATACATGTACGTGCTCTGGTTAATATTTGATGTAGAGAGTGCAGTGCATAATGTACACTGATGTACTCGTGTCTTGTACTTGTAAAATATTAACAATGAATACGTTAACTGTAACTGCAAACGGTCTGAATAAAAAAAATGCAAAGTATCCTTTTGACAAATCGTCAGCGTGAATAACGTACAGCTAAAATAATTAGACATGAAACGGGTGTCTGATTGCACTGTGCTCATTGCGCATGCGTAGCTTTAACGCGTTGTTTTCAGACCAATTATTTTTGTGTTGAGAACAACGGCATGGATGGTGTTTCATATGGTTGTGTGTCATGGTTGGTCACCTCACGCCCCACTTCCTGCATTGCCTTCCCTGCAGACACTACGATCTGAGTGAAGCGTTTTATGTCTAGCTATTTCATCTGTACAGACTTTTACGATCTGGGGTGCTCGTGCCAATAGTGGATCGTTCGCCGCTGGAAAATATACTCAGTTCAAGTGTAATACGCATAAATACCGTAATTTTTATAAATTTACTTGTACGTGGGGGGGGGCAGAAAGGATTGCTCGCGCCGGCACTTGGGGTGTAATAAAAGTAAATTCCACAAGAGTATTTTAAAAACCTACTCTAACGATGTTTATAGTATTGGGCCGTTAACTGTGAGTACAATTAACGAGCACGAATATATTCCCTCAGTAGTGGATCCAGACGGGGGTATTCTGCAGCGCGCGTCCTGTTAGAAAAATGAATACAAACTTTGCCTATAGTAACGAAAATATTGTACGAACAATTCGATAATTTGTATGGTATGGCCGAGCAGTTTTGCCATGGAATTGATACAAACTGACATAACACTAAAAAATTAAAAACCTTAAACGCCACATGGTGGTTTCGATTTATTTTGTCGTATTTATTTTCCGTATATCAATTAAGGGTAAACGTTTTAACTTACATTCATAAAATAATGTTATTCCTAACTAAACTATATATAATACGGAATCACAGAAACATGTTACCGTTCATTTTTAAGTTCAGAATGTTCGGTTTTTCAAAATTTGAAATAATAACATGCGTTATTTCTAAAGGTCTTTGAAAACTGAGCATTTAGTTGATAAATTCATATCGATATCTTTACAGTTTCAAAATGGCGGCCAAAAACGTTAAAAGTGTAATCGTTGAAGGTTTTTTTCTACGTTTGTATCTATCTATCGTCGATATCTATTAATTTCAGGGTTGTTAATAACGCTAACAAATACAAATATAATGTTGATTTTTAAATTTAAAAAATTTACTGCAGTCGAATGACTACATGTTGCCAGTGCATTCTATTGCTACAAAGCCTACAAGAGGATGGGTTTTGGCTTCCATTACAATATTCTTGTAATGCCCTCTCCCATGCCAATACCTGTTCATCTCTCATTCCCTTCACTCTCAAGTCATCCTCCTTGTCATTGTTCCATCTTCCTTGGACTTTCTCGTCTTTTCTTTCTAATGATTTCCAATTTTCAATTTTTCTTTTTCATGCGTGTCAGATCCATTCCTTTGATGTGTCTTAACCACTCGAATATTTGTCCTTTAACGAACCGTATGGTGTCTTCATTCCCTGTAATCATGGTTCGTCAACTCAACTTATGGTTCATCATCATTCTTCAAATACCATCTACTTCTCGAACTGGCCTATATATTTTCATTTCGAATATGCTTAGCAGCTGTTCACCAGCATCTGTCAAAGTCCAGGTTTCACTATCATAAGCTTCATATGCTGAATTAGTCTCTTATACGTTTGAAGTTTAATATGATTAATTAACAGGTACAACGACTTTGATTGTATATGCAGAACAGAATTTATTTCCACAATGAATTCAGGTTTTTGAGTAATTTGCACACTGTTGGACGTTCAGTTGTAACTCCATGTAAATGAAAGCTGCGTACATGTTTGAAAATATAATTTTATGTAATAAAATTATCATTGTTGTTGTTGTTATTATTCTTCTTATTATTATTATTTCTTTTGATTTTTTTGTTTGATTTCTCTTTAACCCGTTTCTTCTCTTTTCTACCAATGCTTCTTTTAAGGTAGTTTTATGTCGGTAGAGTAATAATGTGTAATGATTTTAACGAGTATATAACTTAAATGATATGAAGAGGGTTCGTCACCTACGTGACAGTAAATACAATGTTTATAGGCGAATATGGTGCACCCACAACTATCCTCTTGCCTAGGCGAGGACAGGCTAAATGATGAATGAGAAAATGAGAAGCAGACTACAGTATTAGCAACGCAACATTTAGTTGTATAAATTAAAATACAAAGAGTTATAGACCGGGGCACAGAAAGACAAAAGTTACGGTTATTAGAGAAACCTAACGAGATTTTTACAAAATATTTATGAGATCGGGTACAAAAATGATGAGAAAATGGCAAGAATAATGTAAGAAGGTTAAAGGAAAGATGCAGTGCGCAGTACAGAAATTCAAAACCACTTAAAAAGACTCAATATGGAAGACTTAATTAAATGACTAAAATGAGATTAAAACTTTCATAAGTATAAAATAATTCACTGGATATAGAAAACGTTTTGGAGACGAAATGTTTTCATTCACTAATGAAAGAAAATTTAATAACACAAAAAATAGTTATTGTACAAACGAATAGTTATGTTGTTTACTCAAGTGAAGTACTATGACGTCAGCAGTTGGATTGAGATGTAAAAACAATACACTAATGATATCATTTCCATAGATATGAGGCGAATATAGGAAATCTCAACCTCTAAACTGAATATATTAAGTGCTACAAACAATTTTCAAAACTTGAAGGATCACGCAATAATATTCAGTTGACCGTTTTGTACAAGTGAAGTATTTAAAGTCAACATATGAATATTTATTACGGAGATTTAAAATATTTTCACCTAACTCCAAACCTTACACCAAGCTTGATACAACACCTAATTACCCACCTTTTATGAAAGCAGAAAAGATTAATGATTCGTGAAAGTACTGACCAAATGTAAGTCAGTTTTCAGTCTCAGGATCCAGTTTATCTTGTACTATTCTTAGTATCACAGCAACAACAACATCAGCTGCTGCTACTACTACTACTACTACTACTTCTACTACTAGGCCTCTCCATTTATTTTTCAGTGATTTCTCTCCAGAAAAAATCGTATTTATTTCAAACTTCAATAGTAAGCCTATTTAACCATCTCATCCTCTATCTTGCAAAGAATCGTTGACGTGCCTTTTACAGTCCCTTGTTCATCTGTCTATGAATCTTTTTGATTATCTTCTATCTTCTGACTAGTCAAAATGTGGTGTTTATGGCCAAAACTCCCATCGACATGTTGGGTAGTGTCATTAAATAAGGTCCGTTATATCGTAGGTGACTACCTGGTTTGTTCATACGCTTTAATTCCAGAAAGTCTGTCATCACCAACGTTCGGCTGGAGAGAACGTTCTTAGCAGACGCAGCTGATGACTACTCTCTTCAACCCACTCGCCAACCTCTATACTCAGGGTAACAGTAACACTAAGTGAGCTGGGAGTACAGAAGCAGAAGAAATAAACGTATCACCTAGTATGGAGACACGATAGGGTTAATATAATAATAATAATAACAACAACAACAACAATAATAATAATAGTAATAATAATAATATAAATAATAATAAGATTATGGATGCGCGGTGTTCTCTTCAGCCAGGAGGTCGTGCTTGAAAGAGCTAGATCCTGTTCACAATGCAGGGTGCGCTACTCCACAGGGGCATAAAGCTTATAATGTGGAGCAAGAATGACGTCCTTACATCTGCGGTGTCAGCTGCTGTTGCTGAGAAATGTGGCCAAAATTATAGCTCTACCGAGCGACATAAACCACGTGTTGCTTGCGAACCACAGACTTGCGAGAATATACGACCGCCGTTCTATGTTCACCTGACCATCCGACATCAATGCGCTCGAAATAGCCCGGCGCTACAATATCCAAGCGTTCCGTGCGAGGTGCCTTCCTGGCTACCTCGCAAACAACATTGCTGGCTGGATATTGCCAGCAGAAGGAAAAAGTCGTGCCTTCCATCTTCCTTTTTAGATCAGTCATGGAGTAATAAGAGTATACACTCTTACGTACGTCGAAGAGTATAGCACTGTCAGAAGAGTATTCCGATGGCTCGAAGTCGGAGAGCGGAGTGGGTAGTGCGTTTATCATCGAGGGCGCCTTCCACTCCTGAACACTGCCCAAGGCGACAAGTTTGTGCACCGCCGAGCTCTTCGATTCTGTGAACACCGAGGTGAGAGGAAATTTGTTGTGTGTACGGATTCAGAGAGTTTTCTAACGCTGCAGACGGCCCACGAGTCCATGCGATTGCCATACGACCTTATGACGCGAAACTAGCTGTCACAAGCACTACTTAAATGTGTGGCAGCGGATTTGGAACACATGGCAGAGCAAACTTTCTGCTGCGAAGCAGAGCGTCCATATATGATAAGTAGCAGGTGATCGCAGTCGTCGTGAACAAGTTTACACCACGAGACTGCGCATTGGGCACACGAACTTGACGTCTTCGTACCTCCTACAAGGATAAGAACGACGCGTCTGTACATGTGGTGGAGCAATTACAATGAAACATACAATTGAAGACTGTAGTGCTCTTACAGAACTGAGGCAAAGGCACAGAGTAAAAAGTAACTTGTGAGAAGACCTCGGAAACAAACAGTTAGCAATATACAGAACTCTGTTCTTCTTAAAAGCAGCAAGATTACTGTATCGGCTCTGAAAACATTGCTTTGCGTCTTAGTGTGAACGACGTTTCACATCGTTGAGTTAACTGGAGTGTCGGTAGGAACAAAACATCCAGTCGAGTAACACTACTGGTCGACGTCGTTGGGCTAAAGCCTTAGTTGCTGAGCCCCCAAAACTTAAAAAAATTATAATATAATAATAAATTAATGATATTAATAGCGTTTTTGACTTCATCATCAGTCTGTTCTAACTGAAGGTTTAGATTGTATCTCTTATTTTACATAATCGATGTGTCGTGAAGTCGGCGTTAATTATTTAAGGAAGTATTTTTATGTTAAAAAAATATTCATCACATCTTTGTCAAGGCCGCTTTAAAATAAATTTAAAACGTTTTCATAAATGTGAAAGGATTTTCAGGCAACGATATCTAAAGTCAGTCACGCTTAGCAATTTGTGAATTGTACACCGTCGGCAGAATACACTTCCTGTATGACTCAGTCAGGTCTTTATTGTCCTTAACGTTTCTATTTTTAACCAAAATGTCTTTCGTTAAACAGTTTAAAAAGCAATTTGTATGCTTTCGAAAGACAATCTTAAATGATTGTACATTCAATGTAGTTATTATGTTAAGAAAACAAACACACTTCCACCATTCACACACGCACTCCAACTCGGTCTCTGCCTCTGTCTCTCTCTCTCTCTCTCTCTCTCTCTCTCTCTCTCTCTCTCTCTCTCTCTCTCTCTCTCTCTCTCTCTCTCTCTCTCTCTCTCTCTCTCTCTCTCTCTCTCTGTCCCACTATCTCTCTCTCTCTGCATGTCTGTCTGTCTCCCCCCTTTCTTTACCTCTACCTCTTTCTGTAGAGGTAATGTAATAATCGATCCAACAATGTTTAGCACTTAGCCCTGGACTTGGAAAAGTGCTTGTAAAACACTTTTAATATCACGCAATACCATGGAAGGCCGTTCTTACGAGTTCGTATGTGTGACAAACCGATAAGCCGAATTAATATATTAAAGATTTATTAAACGCTATTAATATATTTAAGCGAATCGAATCTTACAGATAAGCTAAAACGGTGAACTAAAGAAACTGAGAGAACAAAATAAATACAGGACTGGTAGTAAAAGTGATGGATAGATGTTTATATACGGACTATAAATTTTAAAGATAGAAAGAGGCAAGTAGACACACACACACACACACACACACACACACACACACACACATACATTTATATGGACACAGACATGTACTGACTGAGACACAGTCTTATATACAGATGATATGGACAGATACAAACGTATATATTCATAAATGTATACGTGAACTCAGAGATAGATCAAAAAGTCAAAGTCAAACCTCCGCTCAACAGTCCCTGAAAGGACCAAGGCGTACCGCGCGGCCGTTGTGTGCACAATGTGACCAGCCGCTCAGAGATAGATAGGGGAGAGAAAAAAAGCGGAGTGGAAAGGAAACAGGATGTCACTGAGAGGACGGGAAAAATAGGGTGGACATGAGAGAAGTAGAGAAAAAGTACAGAGCAATCGTTGATGTTGATGTGGTAAAATGTTAATAAATATGATGATGGTGTCCAATGATGCCAGTCAGTGATGTATTGATGATAATTAGTGATTTAAAGGGGATGTAAATAAAGTTACTTCATTGGCACTGTTTTTCAACATACAAAAAGCTACCGTTTTGCGTGAGCTTCGTCAAGTAGAGACCTAAATAAATACGGTTAAATTGCTGACTTCGCTGTTCTGATTCTGAGAATAACACTTGTGTCAATTACATGAAAAATGAAGGGAGTTTCGGTAGACGCATGAATGTGACAACAATTTATTTAAACTATGTTTAGTATATTTGAAACATTCATTGTAACTACTTATAATATATATTTGTTTCCAGCTGAATGACAATTGTAATCATTAAAAAGATGGTTACATTAATATAAAAATTCAAAAACGGTGTATCCTTAGTTTTACAGGCGTACCCTAACATGTGACTGTTATGTCACAGTAAATGTCCGAAGTACTTAATAGAATATTTACATTTAGAACATTTACCAATAGGTGCAGATAATTGTCAGGGTTTACCGATTGCGTGTGGTAAAAGCAGGAATTTTTTTTCCAGTTACTAAAACAGAAACTGGTGTATCAGGATTTTCGTTTGCCGACTGTGGTGCTATGTTGATAAAAATTCATTATCTATAATAATCATGGCATAGGAAAGATTGCCAAGGAGAGTTATGGAATGGACCCCACCAGGAAGAAGGAAAAGAGGAAGACCACCTATCACCGGGATAGAAGAAATTCAGACTATATTGAGGAAAAGAGAAATTGAAGATCTTTGGATGGACAAGCAGCAGTGGAAGATAAGAATTCAATCAATTCTGTAATCTTTGTTTTCGGAAAATGTGTAAGAATTGTACAGCCGGAATAATAATAATAATAATAATAATAATAATAATAATAATCATCATCATCATCATCATCATCATCATCATCATCATCATCATCATGACAACATATCATTAATTATTTGTCTGTCTTTGCTCGGTCTACATCCGCCATTTTGATTCGCATGTTCTGTCGATGTAAAGGTATATTGGTACCTTTGTACAAGGGGCAAATAAAATGTTATTCTCTTGTTGTCTTTGTCTAGCCGTCCGTTTTCAGGCTTACTGTAACCTAGACTAGCTAGATGTAACCGAGCCGCTGCGGTATTGTGACGATTTCATTAATAAAAAGTAAAAAAAAAATAAAATAGGAAATGTATAAAGGAGAGAAATTTAAATTTTAATAAATCGCACATTTAAACAAATTTTAAACCCCTGAAATAACTCAAAATAATATTTAATAAAAAGATTTAAAAGGCCAAAAGGAATGCGAGTGTAAAGGTAAGGAAACCCTTCAATAATTTACCATGCATTGACATGCGGTAACCGGAATCAACTTGCATACAGACCCATAAACAAAACTAATATTACCTGTAAATTGCAATTAAATAAATAAATAAACAATAACACAGTAGTATACCATAATTAATTCTAAAGTAAAGCATATCTTTGGATAATTAATAGGCCAAACATTAATACCGTAAATATCGAATAAATGTGGAACTATTTTATGGTGATGCGTAAACTCCGCGCAGTTAACTTACCTGTCCTAACATAGTAAATCAGTCGAGATGGAGCGTTCTCGTTGTAAACAGTACATACCGGAACCATGCCCCAAAAGTACGACAATATTTGTTTTTTTTTTAAGTGTAGATTTAACAATGTGCAGAGGAATGTAGCGGTAAATTAGTGTGTCATAAAGTAAACTTGTAATCTATAAAAAAAATAGGAATAAATAAGTGTGCGGGATGATATCTCTACTGACTAGTGTGTAAGATATCAATGTTTCTTTAAAATAAAAAGGTACGAGGTACCTAAGGTGACAATATTTTATCAATAATGATGTGACATGCATTTCTGTGGCAAACAAAAACATAAACTTGAGTTATACTACTAAAGAGGCTTAACTACCAGACTTATGAGAACAACGTACCAGCTTCATAATGACCGAATCACTTCAGGAACTTCAGCAGGAAAGAAAACTACAATAAAGATCGACCATCTGTAAACACCCCAAGGACCATGGAGCAGGACACGGAGTAAACATCTGGATATCAAGGTGACGCAGAAGCCTGTCTTCCGTGGTTAATTAACATTCAAACAAATGATTTGTAAAAGACACTTTAAATAACAATATAAAAGACTTTAATAATAGTCACTTTGTAACATGTAGTATGTCATACGATTAAAAAATATTTGTAGTAGCAAGTAATGCTTATATTATAAAGCTTCTCTGATACTAAAAGTTAAATCAAGTCCATTCTTCAAATGGCCCCCTAATAGTATGATAGTTTATGAGTAAGTGAGCTTTACTTACAAACCAGTTTAATATCCCGGATCCGTGGAAAATGCTAGCATATAACATTCCTTATTTAGAGGGCCCCTTCAGAAAATATGTTGTAAACTGTAAACTATATATTAAGAAAACCTTATGGTGAAAACCTCATGTAGAGCTGTTAAAGAAATCGTTTAATAAAGAGATGTCATTACATAACACATAATACTGAGTGAATAAATCATCAGACACCCCTGTAACATTTCCTTTAATTCTAACTACAGCTTGTAAAATTAATAATTAGAAGTTGGATACGACTATGGCAGCCGGTGCAATTGATCCGAGGCAATTAAGCACAGGTTCCCGATGTTATAATGTAGGGAAGACGTTATAGTATGCAAGAAACAAAAGGTGTGACTAACGAACACGTTGAAACATGCAGAGCACAGTTGACAGGGCGAATGAACTCTCTAATTCTAGCGTTTACCACATTCAGTCGGTAAACACAGATATTTACCTGCATCTGTTGTTAAAAGATCTGTTGTGTTCTATGAGTACTTCGGGCATTTACCATGATACAATAGTAAACCTTAAGATGTATATGTGAAGACCATAGGATTTACAGCTTTTTGCACTGTTACAACAACACTATATTATGCTGTCTTTTAACAAACATTACGTTAAAAGGTATTTAAGTAATATGTATCATGATTAATCTACTGAATATTGTTTATTTAGTATAGCGTTTGTTATTGCCTAAAGTAGTCGTATCCATAAAATAAAATGAAAACAATATAGCAATAGCAATAACAGTAGCAGGTATTACTCAAACGCGCTCACACTCATGCGCACAAGGAGATACGTAATACGACACACACACACACACACACACACACACACACACACACACACACACACACACACACACACACACACACACACACACACACACACACACACACACACACACACACACACACACACACACACACACACACACACACACACACACACACACACACACACACACACACACACACACACACACACACACACACACACACACACACACACACACACACACACACACACACACACACACACACACACACACACACACACACACACACACACACACACACACACACACACACACACACACGCACGCACACACACACACACACACACACACACACACACACACACACAAATAATGTGCGTTCATAGTTATATGAATGGTCATAAATTGTCGTGTGGTATGTGAAGAATGTATGTTAGATCTAAGTTTAGGTATAGGGAAAATTAAAGTTTGAGTCCGGGTTGTATTTATAGAATTCTCAGATTGTACATTAATGCGTTCTAACGTGTTATATATAAAACTATAGAATACTCTGATTAAAACTATTATTCCTCATTTGTAGAAATGATCCACTTCACTTATACGAAATGTTTTTATTTCAGGTGTAGCGCCGAGGAGGCGGCGAATGTGGTGATGGAGGCTGCAGTTGGAATGCAAGAACACACACACAAACAGCCTTGAAAATGCAATGGACACACAATTACGTACAGTTGTGTAATGCGGATGTACTACTGATCACGGTGTTGCGGCACCGAGTTTTATTTATTGTATACCTACACTTGTATATTATTTTATTTACTGATTTTAAATACGAAAGTTTATTTTGGATCTTATTTTTATAAATATTTGTTTGTTAGGAAATTTTTTCCTAAAGTATTCTAAAGTTTCTAAAGTATTTTTTTCAATAAAAATAAAGGATGCTTTATAATTTTAAGTTCTATAGTATAAGACGATATATAATGTATAGAATGTTCTGGTAATTTGTTAGACAAGAGAATTATTACACTGTTCAGTCATTGAAAGATAGGGTTTAAATAAGCGACACAAAAGTATTGTAATATGTGCCTTCTTATAAGACGTACTAGATGCAATTATTTTGAGTTAGGTAAACGATTTTAAAAACTAAAAAACATTTTATATTGATTTGTTAAATAAATTGGAATCCACCAGATTTATTCATCTCTGTAGCCAATATTCAATTAATATAGAGTAATATGTATACACATGTGTAGTTTATTTCTAATCGAATCGCTAGCAGGTCTAAACGAATAGCTAGAAAAAAATAAGAAGTTTCTGTTTTGGAGCCTGAGACACTATGTAGAAAAACTAATAAAAGTTTAGAACGTTTAAGAAAAAAAAATCAAAAGATTATACGAAGTCTTTAATTATGAACATAGTTGAGTAATTTATGCCAATTAGAAATGATTGAAAATACTGACAAAAAAAAGCACTGAAACTGAGTTGACTAGTTTTTAGTAACGCCCAAACAACCACAAGTCATGCTCGTCAGTGGAAATTCATAGTCCTATGCATCACGATACGCGCGCGCGATCCACACACACACACAACCACAAAGACTCGCGCGCACACTACATACATATATCCAAAATATTATATTTCATACTCGTACCTAAGTTTGATATAATGATTTTATGCATAGTTTAATACGCAGAAGATGGTGTAAAGTCATTTGACATAGAAGATATATAAGCCAGTTTATACAAACAAATAATTTGTTTAATTTTACTTTTGCTTGTAATGTTGGTATCATAAAAACGACAGTTTTGTTTTGACGGGCAAAAGAGATAGATAGTATTGTCTTTATTGTAAGGTTGACAATTTGTTTAGAGTTTCACTGGAAATGTAAACAATTTTGATGAACTATGTTTAAACTATTCAGAATGTTACTTTATCCTTCACAGTTTTAACCAAATAAGAAAGAATTCATTTAACCATATTCACTTTAAATTTGCTTTTGAACGGTGATATTCCTATTATTACTAAGTGGAACGACCGTTTGAGTTAAAATGAACCATCCTGAGAAGCGTCGCAGGAAAATTTGAAATGCATTGTTTTGTAATGAATGAAATCTAGATCTGCACGCTCAAGATCGCCCCGAACAGAAGAAAATAAAATGTCCTATACATTTGTTTAGAAATTACTGAGAAAATGACTGAGACTCCTCAAAAACAAATATAAACTATAAATAACTGTGAGTAAGAGTAAAACAAATAATTGTTTGTGTACATTTTTAAATCCAAGTAAGTGTCAAGTGACGTTTGCGCCAATATTTTGATCTATAAAGTAAATGAGCATAGTACTGTATTTAAATACACAATAAGTATAAATATGTTTTTTGATATATATATATATATACACATTTACATAATTTATATTATCTAAATAGTGTATTATATGTAATCATTTTGGTGATACGCTGACTGGCTCGTTATGTATCATACAGTACATTTGTATTGATCACACACACACACACACACACACACACACACACACACACACACACACACACACACACACACACACACACACACACACACACACACACACACACACACACACACACACACACACACACACACACACACACACACACACACACACACACACACACACACACACACACACACACACACACACACACACACACAACGCTGGTACGACTAGTGTCTGATGACCCCACCTAAGGTATCCGTGTATCCGTGTACATCGGTATCCCCCCCTCACACAAACGACTAATTCCGATACAAAACTCCTGTGGTTGTGTTATAACTTAAGGTTATGTAGTTTTATCAGACAATAGTGTTTTAAAGTTGTTATGACTGTTGTTATTGTTATTTAATAGTAATTTATTATATCATTAGTGTACTACTGTAACTATTTTGTACTGATTATGTGGTACTTAAGTAAAATGTTTAATGCTGTTTACAGAGTTGGTTATTATTAACCCGTTTCTCCGCACCATAGCGTTGTCAGAGGTTCACGTTTAACTTGTGTTACATAATCTATTCGTTCTTGTTCTGTTAGAATTAGTACAAACGTTAAGTCACAGAGTGTTTGCGTATTCGTTATTTGTGTTTTCACAGTGCTCAGAGCAAATATTTTGCTCTATATTGCAGAATGCCTATATTTCTTATAGTTATTTATCCCGTACCCCTACCACAAAGTACTTTTTAACTATTTATCAACTCTCAGCTCGGACGGTAAGAGTTGGATACTGTCGTATAATTTTCAAAGCTTAATGTGTAATATTTGGACAATTTTAAGGTACCTTTGTGTCCAGTGTTGTAGATATGGAAATATTTAGTTCATATAAAGGCAAATTAAGCTTTCAAATTTTATTTACGTATATATTATTTACAAATATTAAAATATGTACTGTGAAGGTAGGGGATAAATAACCATAAATTTATACACAGTATTTCGTGTATTCTGTGTATGCGTTCCATGAGTACGCTCATACTCCATTGTGCGTGTAGAACCGGCAATCATAGCGAGTACGCACTGTGTCTTCAGGATTAATTGAATGTTTGTGATGGGGACATTTATAAGGTATGCCGCCCGATTTGAATCAACTTTCGTTTGTTCCGATTGACGTTTGGATTGTAACGTAGTTAAATTATGGACTCAGTACTTCTACTACACGACAATTTCCGTTTAAGTTTTCAAACGTCGTTATTGAAACTTACTCTGAGCTGTGTGTGGTGTCGAAACACAAGTATATACATACATAAATACAGTAATTAAAGTAAATTAATGTTTTATGATTTACGTAAAATGAAAAGTGTTTTAAGATGTAAATTAAAATAAGTTAACTTTATAAGTTAAGTTACAGAGATTTGAGAGTCTGTAACAAGTTTCTCTTGAATAACTCAAAAAGCAATTATTAATTAAACAGATTTTTGTTCATTAGGAATAAATAATTCATTATTATATATTTTAAATTATAAATAATATAATATATTGTTACGACGGTCTAACCGATCGTCGTATGGTACAGTGGAAAACAAAATACACCAATGAAGTCAAAAAACCTAGCTTTAATTTTTCACAAATACAGTTTATAATAAACTTGTACAATAATTCAAGCAAAATTCGTCCACACGCAATAATAATGTCAACTAATACAGTCCCGCACAATTATAAAACACAACACTTTGCCACAATACTTTGAACCTCACTGGAATAAATCGCCACTTAAAGTGACTCTAAGCGGCAAACGTCGTTTAAATAGATAGCACAAGTATTCGAGAATAACCCATAATGCGCATCAGCACTACTCGAAAACACTAGAGCGTAATTGATTGCGGCTTTGAACATATTGCGCCGACCGGTGTGGTCTGGAATCGTTTGTTGACGGATGTTAAGTGTCACGTACGCACACGAACATTACAGCTGGCCTCTGCTGGGATAGCCGAGAAACATGTAGAACGTTCTGTAATGGCGTAACAATATAATATGACAGAATAGAATAGAATGGAGTAGAATAGAATACTTTACTAACCTTTAGTGTTTCTTACAAAGAAGTCGGATTCGTCAAGTTTACATACTATTGTAGCGAATTTACTTAATTTGAAACAATAGGCAAGAAATTCGTTTATAGAACCAAAACACTCTTCTTCTAAAATACCTTAAGCCTGCTACAAAATACGTTTTAGCTCTTTATCAAGCCTCAGCTCGGTCGGTAAGAGTTGTGTACTGTCGTACAATGTTTCAAAGCTTAATGTGTAAGCTCGGAAAATTTTAAGGTAACTTTGTGCCCAGTGTTGCAGATATGGAAATATTAAGTTCATGTAAATGCAAATTAAGTTTTACAAATTTTATTTAAAACATACTTTATTTATTTATATATATTTTATTTACACATTTTTAAACGTGTACTGTGAAGGTAGGGGATAAATACTGACTTCTTTAAAGAAGTGTCTACATTTTGTCCAGCTGTTAATATTTTTAATTACTATTAAAGCATACTTTTACATTTAGAAACTTTAGGTAATTACGAATTTTCCTAGTGTAAGACTTTAAAATTAAATAGTGACTTGAAATAACTAAAGTAAACTAATGAAAGCTTATTCATATCTATAATTTCTCTACTATTCCGGATTACGAAACATTTCAAACTTATTACGGAAGAATACGTCCCACATATGTTTCTTCAAATTTAATGCCCTGTCAACACTAAAACTTAACCCTTTAGCACTCAGTATTGCTTATAAGCAACATTACTTTCTCTCTCTATAACTACAGTAATATGGTTTGATTTCGCTCAAACCCCATTGTGTCTTTGGGGAAGCAGCAATATGTGGTTTCAGTTTTAATGCCTAGAAGGCGGATTAAAACAAAGGTATCACAATATAGACGAGCCGAAGATTGTGACTCATAGTAGTTTGCAAAAATGCTGTATATAATTTCTATGACAACATTAATTAATACAGTTTTTTAGTGTAACCTTTTTTTCCTATTCACTATAATTTTTAGCTTTATATTTGTATATTGGCAGTTAGTTCTGTTATTAGAAAAATTTTATATTATTACAAATTGACTTGTTGCTTATAAACAACAACGAATTATTTTGGGTGGATTATGTTTGGCTGTACAGCTGTTTCTCCACCCGCGGTTGAGGTTATGTTTGGTTGTGTCTGGAACTAGGTATTTTCCAGTTGCAGACATTATGGGGCATAAATAAGTTATTAGCAATCCTCAAATAGTTTACACTGCTGACAACACTAAAATGTCACCAAGGAATTGTCATACTAGGGATAAATTTATACAAAGCTCGTCCTTTGCTTACTACGTTGACAACAGCTTTACTTTCTCTACAACCTGAAGAATGTGAAGCTACTGATGAGCAGATTATTCCATTTAAAGATAAGCATGTTTTGAAATAATTATTTAAAACAAACCTCATAACAGGTTTACAAGGTACAAACAAACATCAAGGTATTTACAAAAGCAGACTTTACAGGAGTTATGTACAATTTCAAAATCTGTATAGGCAATGAAACGTGCCCTAAAAGTGGATTTGGCTTCTCAGGAAATATAGTTTTAGCTCTTTGTAAAAAATATTTCAGAAAATAAAATGTTTAAAATTTTTTGTGATAATAGGTTTCCATCCTTGCCATTAGGAATTGGAAAAATATGTGAGTATAATATTATTACTATCCATTCTACTTGCTCCTGTAAAGCCCGTTGTTGCTTATAAGCAACACGATCCTAATTTTTAAAAGGAAATGTTTAAAAAAAATATGTTTTTGACTCTTTGATACATCCCAAATTACTTTTTGAAGAAAATAAATTTTTACTATGTATTTCCAAAATTTGGGCCTGAAAGGGTTACGTAATCATTGTTTTGCTATTCGTAAGGCGCTTACGAGTCTACCCTATTTCAAATTGACGCCACCTCTATCATTTAGACCTCTGTCGAAACAAGGAAAGTTAATAACCACGGTTTTCTTTATTAATACGATAATTCTAATATTTTTTTGTATGAATGTCACTGTATATATATACATACATGCATCCTACAGTACACAAGCGCTCAGGCAGAAAGATAATTAAGATAAAGTTCTATATCTGAAGAATGGAAGTCGACTTACATAATTAACGTATAGATTATATGGGGTTCAGTAATAAGTGTTATCATACAAGAATAGAATCATTTAAATTACGACAATATAACAAATTAAGTTAAAAAATTCAGGATTTTGCAAATCTATAAAAATGTTTATAAAAATACAATTTATTTGTTATGTACAACTGTAAACAATCCGACGCACGACGTCAAGAGTAACATTCAATGGAAAGCAAAAAATCAAGGCAGAACCGACGGGAACCAACCTGACAAATAGAAAACGAAACATCAATCCATGCAACAAAAAATTTGCTTAACGACTCTAATCTGAAATTAAGTAAAACATATGTACACTACAAATATGCAGTCATGCACCATGCACTCGCCCCTCCCCACACACAATATTGAATACGTATGTAGTGATTAATGTTTATATGTATTAAGACATTGTGTGTGTGGGGGGGGGAGCCTATTATTTAACCAAAGTCACTGGTATCAAACACTGTTGTACCTATTATTAAGCGTACATGTGAAGTTAATCAACATTGTCTAGCGATAATTACTATTGTCTCGGGTAAACACTATCGCTGGCGTAGTTCCCGTCCTTATCTCTACCATATTGTGACACTCACCTGTCGTCTAGGTTTAACTATGAGGTACATCTTGAGGAACGGTTTATCAGTTTCACACATGATTACCGTTTGACTAGTAATCCAGTTGAAGTGTAGACTCGATGTTACTGCCACGATTCCCATGTAAGTTTACACAAACGTTTACCGACATTTACTTTAAGCTCTCTCACTTTTCCTAACTCAAGCAGTTGAATAAGAAAGTAATTCTAATTTACAAAACAAATTGTTTTTTGTGCAGTTCATAAGTTTTCCAAATAGGTATTTGATTTATATAAAACGTACATCACTTTTAAAAAGGTGCGTTAATATTTTTGATATCTTAACATCACAGATAACGACCATGATCGTCATGGAGAAGAGAGACTTCCACAGCCGTACCATTCCCATAATAATTGTTTATAGAATATAATCAATACTAGTTCACACGCCTCGATAAACTGTCATGTTACTTACTACATTTACCTCTCCGTTTCGTCTTGTTTCCTTCTGTTTTAATTTGGGTATTAAGGGTAGAATACATTACGCTTAATATTTTTCAGTTTTCCAGCAGAATTTCTGTTGTTTTAGTGTTTCTTGCTTTTTTGATTTGCATATAATCTGTGCAAGATTATACTTATAAAGCTAACGAAGATGACCGTCAAATACACAAAAGCCAAAATTGAATATTAGATTATGCAGAGTGAATCATTTACATTTGATAAGGGAGTTAAGCAAGGTGGTGGGTTATTGGCCACCCTCTTTATTATTACGCTCCACTATGCCATTAAAGACATAGATCAGCGAGGAAGATATTAAATAAAACAAGTCAAATATGTACATAGTGGAACGAGTGAGCACAACATTCACAAGGTGATAACAAATCGACTGACAGACGGGTTAACTTAAATTTCAAAATTCGATCATAAAATTGATGTCGTTGAAGAATGATAAACATTTTTGGAATGAATTGGCAATGGGTCAATAAAACACACGTTTGAATTCCTCATAATTTAGACTTAAAAAGACTTAAATAATATGTAGGGGTAAAAGTGGTGTGAACAGAAAAGTTTTCGTATTTTTTACTAAAGTTTTGTACTAAAACATAGGTAAAAGAGGTTTCAAACACGTTTTACGTTATCATTACTGTTGTTTACATTGTACACAGGGCATTATGAAAACACTGAAATTTTATAATACAAAGTACTAGTTTTAATATTAGTAGTTTATATTATAACATTTCAGTGTTCGTCACGGTTTTTAATAAACGCATTGGATTGAGATTTTGTAGTTTCAAATTAAATGTGTTTAAAAGTCAGTTCACTTCAAAAACAGATTAATTACCACGTACCTGTTAGTTACATGAACATGTATTAGCTGAATTTCACTATACATGTTACTGTTTTAAAAGTTAAATGGGTCAAACCGTGTTAGGCGTAAAATCAGATTGCAATAAATCACGCAAACCGCAGATTACCAGCTCACCCTATGAATGCCTTGCATCAACAGACGATAATTTATTATGGTTTTTGTATCCCGATCTCTTATTTATTGCTCCCGTTGCATTATAGAATATATTTTTTCGTAATTTAAATTGCTCTGTACTACAGAACCAGAACGAACCTACGTTGTATCATTGCGTCAGGTAGTGCGATCCATTAATATCTTTTACAGAATCACTTTTGTAGGCGTCAGCAAGCCAACATCTGACAAAAAAAACATGAAACTATTTTCCAGTAACTACAGAATGCAGCCATTACAACAGTTTAAATATTTAGAGATACTTTTATTTGTTAGTTATTTCCGAAAGGATTAGGATATTCAATACAAAAGTTAAGAAAGTTAAGATATTTCCGAAAAGGATAATTATAATCCTTGGATTTCGTTGTCCATGACGTGTCCGTCACTCAACCAAATACAACTATTTCATTAACGACTCGGAACACAAAGTGTTTTATGAGTAAAAACAAAAAGTTTTACCTTACAACCTGAACCGGTTTTCACTTTTAAAAAGCTTCTTCAGAGGTTGCCGCAGTTATTGTGTAACAATAAATTTTACACATAGAATGATGGTCTACCCATGGGCTCACCCATATCCAGCATTCTAGCAGAAGTCTTCCTCCAACACTTAGAAAAAACAAAAATCCTCACCAAACAATGACAGACACTCACATAAAATACTATATTGGCACAGATACGTTGATGACATTTTAATACTATACAGGGGAAACAAAAGACAATGTGAACAGTTACTAACACACATAAACAAAATACATAAAAACATAACCTTTACTGCCGAATATGAACACAACAATACCATCTAGACCTCTCCATCACAAAACTTGAACACAGGCACAAATTCAGTATATACAGAAAACCGACTACAACTGACACACTAATACACAACTCCTCCAATCACCCAATACGACACTAACTAGCTGCCTTCAGAACCATGGTACATAGACTTAACAACATCTCCCTAGATGAAAAAGACTACAAAGACGAACTAAACACGGTAAAATATCTAGCAGAATCTAACGGATATGACAGAACAATAGTCAGTAAACTCCTACACAAAACAAACAACAAACAAAGACAGAAAACAACAAATTCATAACACTAACTGAAAACAACAAACAAACTGAAAAAATAGCCCACAAATTCAAAAAAGCAGGGTACAGAATCGCTTACAAAACTACTAACAAAACAGAACACACACTATCAAAACACACACACAAAGCACAAAACAAATTCGATCTCCCTGGTGTTTACAAACTAAATTGCTCAGATTGCAACAAATTCTACATAGGCCAGACAGGGCGTAGCTTCAAACAAAGATACATTGAACACACAAAGCCACTCCACTCCACTACAGAATCCACCTTTGCAAACCACCTCATTGAAGCAAACCACACATACAAAAACATCGACAATAACATGAACATTGTACACGTACACACAAAAGGCCAAAAACTAGACACTCTAGAACAATTGGAAGTATACAAACACACGAAAACAAATAAAAACGACATCCTAAACGAACAGACACAATTCAGATCACACGCATTATTTGAACATATCTCACCCCACACACACAACATCGATCTTTCGAAAATCGATTCCGTCGCCATCAACAAGACGGGCAGCACTACCAGCGGCAACCTCTGAAGAAGCTTTTTAAAAGTGAAAACCGATTCAGGTTGTAAGGTAAAACTTTTTGTTTTTACTCATAAAAAACTTTCTGTTCCGAGTCATTAATGAAATAGTTGTATTTGATAATTATAAATTTACTTCTGATTGATAATGTAAAGAAACAGGAAAGGCATCTGTACATTAAACGAGTTCACATACTTATGACATAGGCCTATAATTTTGTCCAAGAACATCTGAAGTCTTGTTGACTTTTATTAAATTCAGTAGACCTGTGCCTCCTATATCACACATTATAACTGTTACGACTGTACTTTGTAGGTCCAATAATATTTTTTGCAGTCTTCCCAAAATTGTAGTAACTTTAACCTTTTATTAATAATTTATTTATTCGTTTTTGACAACCACTTTGTATTTTATGGTTATAACAAGGGCCTATCGTTTTGTAAATGCCTACTAACGTTTTTTTACCTTTCCCATATTTTATACGCGGAAGACTGTATTTGCTAAAATAGGTGCAATAATTTGGAGATGCTGTTACGGTAATGTTTGTGATTTTTTAGATGAATTGTGTTGCCTACACCCATCATTATCCGTACTGACATTAAGGTCTGTGTGTTTCTATATATTGGGGGGGGGGGGGGTTATGTATCCATGGGTGCATGATGCCGCTATCGTCACAGGATAATGGGCGCGGACCCAATCGGAACTCATTTTTCAGTAATAAAAATCTAAGTTTATTTAAAATGAATTTTGCACTGTGTTATAGAGACTTACTTTGAAGTAAATACAATTGTGAAATAAAATCATATGGAGAGATGGTAAATAATTTTTCCGTCGTAACCAGTAGACTGGCTTTATAAAGTTTAACACAATTATGATGAAGAAACAAATTTACACATTAACCGAAGTTTTTTTTTTTTTTAATATTACTGGTAAAAGTGTGTCAAAAATAAGCTTTCAGATAGAAAAAGAAAAAAAGAATGAGGAGATCAATTGAAAAGTACCAGCTTATGTCTACTGTAGTTTTGAGAGAAAGGGACGTTACAATGAAAATGGATTTCAAAGATGCCATAGATGATTTTAGTTGTCCTCAGTTAAGAAAAGTGTCGCAATTAAAAGGACGATTGGAAATTTTAAAATAAAAATTTGTTTCGTTTTTGTTTAATTACTAACACAAATGTTATATGTTAGTAAATAATAATCCCTAAATTTTCAAGTTTTCAGAGTGTGATTGATGAAAGGACTGTTGAACTGTGGAAGAACTATTACACTCTACATTATATTATGTTCTATTATGTTAAAAAAAGTTGCTAGACTCATGTTAGCGTTTCTAGGTAATTCAATAACGCAGAGGGTGCGCATGAGCTGGGTAGTAGAGTGGATCTTCGTCGAAGATTCAGGGAGAGATTCCAGAACGAATTATGTCATATACTTTATTTTGGGAGGGGATGTCATGATTACATAGAATATTTTATATAGAAGGCGCCTCTGATAATAAATAAAATCCTTCGAATTTGTTCTTATTAAGATAATAAATTTTTTAGTTAGCGTTAGAGAAAATGGATTCAAATTATTTTTGTGAATAGATGATCTGGGATTAGTTGTTGGCTTAGTAAAATACTGAGTACAGTCGTGTGATCCACTCTTTCAAACATAGCAATTTTCCTCGTACTCATTTCAGGATTTTCCCCAATTCTGTAATTCTGTGTCCTCGCCAATAACCTTTCCTTCAAATTCAACGTTCTTCTTATTAAAAATCTACTTCGATCAACATTCAGGGAACAAAAGATTTGTCGATTGTACAACGTAACAACGTAACAAGCATTTTCTCACTTGGCAGAGTTTCGTTGGGAAAGGGTTAGGCGTAAAGTCGCCTCGCGTCCTTCCGATTGTTTGAAAGTCCATACATGAGATGCATATAGGACATTTCAGCAAACTGCAGTTTGTCATTCTGTAACGGTGAGTAAAGACACACAAGCAAATGAATCTAAGAACTGTCTTTAAGAAAGGTAATTGACGATATTATTTATTTAAAATACACGTGTTATATCTGAACTCACTAAAGAAATCAGATAATTTACAAATCGGAACATGCCATTACGGTTTTCTATTAATTCCAAATAATTTTAATTCTTCTGATTACAATTTTTATCTGTAAATAATTGTAGTAAAATTTATTAAAAGTTATTAATTTCATTGAAAATCAACCCTTTATTTTGTTATAAATTAATAATACTGAGATAATATGAAAAAATTAGTAATAACTTTAAACAATAATTTTTTCCTATACTGGAAATATCACGTAGTCAGAATCTATGGATAGGCTGTTTTACACCATAACTCGGTTACTAGTTATTGGATTTGGACAAGCAAAGCGTCGATGTGTTCACATTAAAGTTCTTAACAGTTTATTTAATAAACCGTTATCTAATACAATTAAAAAGTACGTAGCTATTAGCAATCAAAACTTAAAGTAGTCGCCATTTTGAAATTTGAGATAAAAAAATAACAGCGATTATTAAAAAAAACATTAACGTAATCTTGTACGAAAGTTCATTAAGATATCTTAATCCCTTCTTGATATATAGTTTCCTTAAAAAATACAAAGTGGCGGCTAGACGGATAACGAGACTTTTCTGGACCTATGTTTATAAGAACGTTTTCTTTATACATAGAATCCGAATGTTGTAACGTCACAGAACGTTCCATAAAAAGAAATCATTTATATAGTAAGTTAGCATAAGAGGAAAGTGAGGTGAACAGTATCGAACCCAAGTAGTCCCAAAAAATTGTGTAATTTTGTATAATAATTATTTCTATCAACTTGAAAAAACGACCAAACTATGACTAAGACAGAACCCCATATATATTATTAAAGTGAATAAGAGTGAGAAAACCATAAGACACTATAAGAGAGAGAAATAATGTCAGAATCCACCAGAATAAAGTCAATAATTATTAAGTTTTATAACTATGAATATAGTATTAAAAACTATTTTTTGTGAATAAATGGACATGATCCATTATTATATTATGTGATGTAAATAAAATAAATGTATTAAATGACTTAAATACATTATTAGAAAGAGTTTAAGTTAGAATAAAAATGATATATTTGCAATGACAAAAAAATATTAATGTGTTGGATTTGAGACCATACACCAAGATTTCATGAAAAAATTAATTATTATCAAATTTAAATAAAAACTATATGTAATTGTCAAGCAGACAATAGTGAACAATTTATCTTAAATAAAGGAAGCTGTCAAATGAATAAAAAGCAGTCAAAATAGCCAAAAACCGTGTTAACTAAAAACATGTAATAGGCATCTAATATTGTATAATTTATGAATTTAATGTTGCCAAAATACAACCAAACTGTATTAGAAAGCTGTTATATGATATAAAGCAACTATACGAATATACCTGACCAACTTTAACATTGTAATAGTCAAGTCAGCAAAATATTTACTTATACCATGTATGGCTGAAGCCAATCATCCAGTACAAAAATAATTATATCTGGCTAAATACTTACATAATACTAACAAAAAATAAGATAGAAAGGTACAATACATCAGAATACCTTAATAAGAAACAAACTCAGTTGAAAGTAAAGTCAATTCTAAAAGAATTTAACTAATTAGAGTGAGATTTGTCACACCATAAAAAATGACATCTCAAGACCAATCAATGATGCTATGTCATCTTGTGATAAATATAATATATGTACAGAGTAACCAGGTATCACAAAAGATAGACAAAATAATAAACTCTGTGTGTATAGTAGTGAAATAATACATATATTAAAGAAAAAGACTAATCATTGTATTAGAAAACTGACAAGAATCTAGGCCATGAGCAGAGGCCATATAAAATTGTATTTATTTGTGTTTTATTGATGTTAAAATTTGTTTACTTTGTTGTAGGAAAGTAGTAGTAGTAGATGTTCAGCTTGTGGAAGGAACTTTGTAACTCCACAACAATTTTTGTTATAAAAATTGAGTTTTCAATGACAACAACTCAAGGTGAGGGTTGTATATTGTATTGTTTATTAGACTTAAGTTAATTAGATACCAATCATATTTAGTATCGCTAGATTCAGTTAAAAACAAGGAATCTAAATGCATTAATGGCATACAAATTGTAAGTACTAATGTGAAACTGTTTGATAAATACCAGTGTAAATTTTGAAATATCCTTTGTATGAAGAATAAGAAATTCGTTCTAAAAGCTTCTGCGGAATTGAAAATTGTTCTATGACATTCCATTTCGTTATTCTCGAACAATCTAGAAAGAATTTTTACACAAATATACCGGAAGTCGATGAAAACAGTCTACCTGATTTAGTATAAAAGCGAGACCAAATTCGACCCAAAAACACTTGAAGATTGAACTCCAGAACTGATGCATCTCACACAACACTGATCAACGCAGCTAAGGCGAAACCAAAGAGGCGAGAAATCGACAAGACACGGCAGGAAGGCTTTTTCCCGTACATAGACATAACCGACTGACTTAACCTCAACGAGAGTCTACGCCAAAAAGTATCGCTGAAATAGAGCAGCGATACGGCAAATTTTAATAGAAATCACGCAGCCAGAACGTCGACGGCCCAGGAGGGACCAAACATTTAAATAGAGAACGAATTCTGCTGTGTTCGCATTGACTGACTAACGTGACAAATAATTCCCCCGAACGTAAACAAACAATACACTAAGCCTTCCTCAACACTGCATGGGAATCAGCGCTGCGGTGGCAGATTTCTGAATCAACGCTAAACAGATGATTCGTAGCGGCGGCGTTTGAACGAGATTCTACTGCCAAACGTTTAGACAAAAAGTGCGGAAAAAGTAATGATCGCAAAATTTGACTTTAAATAGTTTCAGTGTACACCCGAAGAGGCGAGATTGAGAAACTACCCGAAGGAAGTGTCCAGTGAGAGAATAAACGACCATTGGAACGTGAGTTACCAAAATTAAAGTCATTTGTTACCTGGTTACATTTATCACACAGTTGTACTTTACACGCCACACATACACCTTCAAATCACTTAGTTTTTTCTTGTAAGGCATCTAATTGATATGTCTTGGTAGTTCAAAGGAGTCACGTCCTGAGAGTAAAGATTTTTCACATATTAAACTCATGCTTTTCAACTGAGTCAGAATCTGAAATACTAGCCGATACTTGATTGGATATATATAAAAAAATGTCAATAATAATAACTTGTAAAATTTTTTCTCTGCAATTTTATAATTTTTATGAATGATAGTCCTTCAGACGATTTGTTTGTTGTTTTTAAAGAATCATTAAACTTAACTGATTTTTCAAAGCTAAACTGACTTGTTTAAATTTTTTCGTAGATTTAAAAATTTTATCAATCACATTTAATTTTTTTTCTTGGAACAAACGTTTCCAAGTGGCGCCCACAAAAAGCATAGTTTTAAGTTGTGTTACAGGACTACATCACTGCAGAGGATCCAGTCAACAGAGTAAGTAACAAAAGTGCGCGGAGGTAACGCCCGACAGAATACAACACTTTTACAATTACAACACCCTATACTTGTTTTTCTATAATGTGTATAGTGAGGATACCTTTTACTTTACCTTTTACTATATAAGAAGAATCATAATTTATTATTCGATAATAAAAACAAAAATTAAAATTAATAATTACAGCATAAAGAAAATATCAGACTAGTATTTAAACAAGATGTTAAGATTTTAAAAGTAAATCTACAGTAAGGGTATGTTGTAGAGAGATATAATATTTTTGAACGATTATTGCATAATGCGGTGCTAAATGCACACATTTACATGGATATTTACATAAAGAATATGAAATATTCTTCTGGTTACACTTTTTTGTGTCTAAATTTTATGAGTTCTTCAATAAGTGAAACACAGGTCTTTAATATAGCCTTCTTCAAAGTCACGTTTATACAGAGAGCACCACTTGTACAATTGTAAGTGGATAAGTGATAAGTTTTGTCGTCTGCTGGCGACACGTAACACATCAATGTTGGCTATATAGCATTCCATCTTTTCGCCTAAGTGCTGTTCATTTATTGTTTTTCTCTGCCTGTAACTTGGTGTGAAGTACGTGATTAATCGTAATACGTATCGTTGCCAACTCCTCAAATCTATAACTTTTCATTGGACACATCGTGGATAAGAATAAATAAATAAAACTACACCGACATTTACTCATATTTGTCTGTCTCAATTTTTTGGCGAAATCACCCCGTTTCATTGAATATTAACTTACACAAGGCCATCTGAAACATTATAGTCGTCGTCACAACAACACCTCCGTGTACCTGAGCACCCGAGTACCCGAGTACGTTTACCCATTTGGTTGCTCATACCCGGTAAAACTACTCGGGTATTGTTCGGCTAAGATCTGCCATTCTCTGTCGCTTTGCGGCGGCCTGAAGAAGATTCCCGAGTGTGGGATTGAAACGTTGCCGTTTAGCAACCGACCACGGCCTAACAGACCGGTTTCTTTTCACTTTAATAATGTTGGCACTGGCCGTCTGAGCTTACGTTGTATTCGTGAATGTTAGTAGTTTCCTATCAGTTGGACTAGAGGATTTGTTTGATAACAAGTATTTTACTAATATTTAATATTATAGAACTAACTATAAATAGTTATTAGTCAGAGTAGCGATAATAAAACAATAGCTGGTTACAGTAATAGTCATGCACACAATCGGAAATTGTGAATATTAATAATAGTGATAGTATTTATTTCATAAGCATTAATTATAATCTACTATTTGGTACAGTAATAACAGTTTATTAGGAAGATCGGAAAAAGTTAATAAGCTTGTATTTAGGTTGTTTATGGTAAAAGAAACATAAAAGTTCTAAATTGTTGGAGACAATTCACAGAAAAGCTTTAAGATAAAACTGAATCATAAAATTGAAACATAACGACAGAGGAAAAGAAAAATAAAGGTTTACATAAAAGTTATATGAGGTGCAGTTGGGTTGAATGAACGACAGTAGCGGTTTCATCTGTACACCTTCCTCTGTAAGACAGCAGATTGACACTAACTAATGATCTTTCTTTACGTAACAGCAAGGGATGAGTGATTTGTACTGAAGTTAAATTATGTTAACCTCAGTAACTTGCTTCGATTTGTACCACTTATGGTAGAAATGTTCATACATAAATTAAAATCTTCATCTGGCAGGTTAAAATGTGTAAGATAGGCCTACAGTTTGCAACTTTACGATTTAGCTTGTAATTAAATAACCTGTATTCATGTATTCATATATTTTAATTATAATCTACACATTACAAAATTACCTATTATATTTTCAAATAATAAATTAGTTCTACAAGTGCATTAAACATTATATATATATATATATATTGTAACATAACAAAATGTTACCTAACCTAAATGTATGTTATCAGACTTTATAAGGACAAAACAACAATGTAAATAGGGATATAGTATTAAGAATAACCAAGAAAGGAGAAATCAAGAAAGAAGAATGAAGCAGAAGTACCACATGAAACAGTAACCCAAAGACTGTTTGACACTACAACTAGACAAAGACAAACACAAACTGATGGACAGAGTAAATTTACATTCAGCTGTCAATCAAGTCCGTAGTTAATGTAAACCGAATATTATATGTAAATAAAAAATGAATCAATAAGCATCTGAATACTGTGAAATCAGAATTAACATTTTGCTGATAATAAATTTGACCATGACTAGTAAATTATGAATGCCAAAAACTAAAATTAGCAATGGCTACATAGTGAGAACAAAGATGTACTTCAATATCAAATATACTTGTGAGAAAGAAAAACCATTTATAAGAGGGAATCTTATACAAATAAGGTACCTCCACAAATTACCGAATTGAGAACCAATAATTGTTGTTAAGGCAAAATTCCAAGATGAGCTATATGTCTTAACAACGCCTAGACCAAGCATTAGTCGGTGAATTGATTATTGGCAGTTAACGTAAGTGTAAATTAAAATACACACAACAATTGTTATGCTCTGACGTAACAAAAAACATTATTAAAATGATAAATTTAATCATAATTCAATTGTTAAATAGTAGAATAGAACGAGTTAGCATAAAACGAAATGTCATAGTAATTAGGATCGTTTATTACAGTGTATAAAGTTTAGGTGTACTCATAATGTTCAGTAAAAATGTCAGTACAGAGTTAATGGTGTTCACACATAAACGTTTGAATAATAAAATGATATGTGAACACAAACAATATTAACCAAAGTGTAAAATCGGCGATTCAGGAAAAGCAGACGACAGTGAAAATGGTGTACCCGAACACTGATTTTATAACAATGTCGGCCAAAGTGAAAGTAATTCGATATCGAGTGATATCAAATTAAAGAAGAAAAAATGATCTTTAATTTGATAATGATATCGACCCAATCGCAACTGCATTAAGTACGGGAAAGATGTTAGCATCATTTGCAAAATATGCATCAGAAATTTGTTTATGAATAACAACAACAATGAAAGCTATCTGTCACATCAGCGTTTGACGGTTAAAAAACCGTTATCAACGGCCAAAATAATAATACGTCATACTCTTCACACCTGCAAGAACCAATCAGAAAATTAGTTAGTAATTAACATTTTTACCTAAGACCGATAGACAAGGAGAGTATATAAGGGAGACGCGAGCGTTTCTCAACAGACACTGACCGACTCCATACAGCACAAGACGTGTGCTCGCTATCTCTACATTTTTTAATAACTATCAGCGTCATCTACATAATACATCGAAATAAATAGTTCAACACCAAGAAACAACTACTTCAAGTTAATCTACAGCAAACAACAGTGATTATGTGCAGTATTATTTCAATTTAGTGCGGGAAATAATGAACAGAAAGTAATTAATTATTATCATTCATGATCCATTAAGTCAGAAGAGGATCGCAATATTCTGTTCTTGTGCGTGTGTTGTGCAAAATCTGGTAATCATTATAATCCGATTACCGAAGTGGTTAATGAGTTTTAATTAAATAATTAAAATTAAAAGGTAACAGTGCAATCATTATTCATCTTTTATCTGAGTGCCATAACCTGAACATTTTTCTACACTGATCTGTACTGACGCAAAACACAGAAACATTTCAAGATTACACCATGTCTCAATTTATTATATGAATTTGTTATTATGAAATAAGCTGTATGATAGTTGTAAGTGTTCTCACATGATAAATTTTGTAAATCAAAAAGCAAGCGTTGACGAACGCAAGGCCATCAACAGGTCATTTTTATTTTGTTTACTTTATGAAAGTAACCTCAAAAAAACGTTGTTGATCAATTTTATATCAAAAAGATTATTAGATATTGTGTAGGCATAACTTTCTTTTTCGTGTCTCAAAGAATTCACATCTGAGATTTTAATAATATTACTGTTAAAAATAAACAACATCTGGACTTAGCCAGATTTATAATTCATGTTCTGAGCAAGCCGTATAAGGCATATAATAACTGATTTATAATTGTACAACTTTGTATGTTTTCATTATATTTGTTTTTATGAATTCTCTATATGGGTGTAAATAAAACCCATTATTAACAGCATCACTTGATTTGATTTATTTCTATATGATAATTAAATATTTTATTTAGAAAACTCAAACAACCTTCAGTTGTGTTTTAATATTTTGGAATAGCATTGCCAAAAGGTGATACACAATTATTTTAAATTTTTTTAATCATTCAGTAATTCTATTTGTGGGTTTTACACGGGATTTTCCCTAAATAAATCCGTGTGGCGCCCACTAACTAACAAACAAGGCAGTTTAACCTTGCAACTAAAGTGAGTTGGTGTTTGTAAACTGAGTTGACAGCTTAGTGAACTTCGAGAAAACACGATCAGGTACGTGACAGTATATTTTGTTATTTATATTGTCCAGACATTACGAGACGTAACGTACTTAGACTATCAGCAACCTGGAGGAGAAGTTTCACAGCCAGTATCAACCAGAAGATCATCATCGTCAAGCGACCAACCATTGTACTTTACAGTTAACCTTAAGCAAATTTAGTATTTAATTATTATCAACTCAACTATTTTATTTGTTTCATATAAGGGAATTCTTTTCAAACAAGTATAATTACACCATTGTGAACACACTGTGAGTAACCTCGAATGTTACATGTTAAATTACTTTACCACATTAGTAACCTTCAATTAGAAACAACTATTTCAAATTTTCATTTATTTCAAAAGAATATTTCACACATAATTGAACTTTGTTTAAACAAGACCTTTAATATTTTAAACACAAACATAATTTTAAATAACAACAGCGACACTTTTAATTTATTACAAGCTAACGTATACACCGCATTCGGTCGATTTATTTACAAATAAAACCTAAAACTAAACACACCCTATTTCAATTGGTTACAAATTGGCTGGCCCAATAGTGTGGCTTTTAAAAGGAGAGAATCTTTAAACAGCGAATTTCGTACACTTACAAATTGGCGCCCAACGTGGGGCTTAAAAAAAAAATTAAATAAAAATATTTTTTATATTTTATATCAGCCCGGTAGACACGAAAGAATTAACATGCCGCACACCCACCAATATGATACGAGATATAAGGACAATAGGGTAGGAGAAATACAACGGGATACAGAGGATTATGAAACACAACCCGTGCACGAAATGGAAGTTATTACCATCAATAATACCGAAAATCAACTTGAAGAAACACCCCAGGTAGAACCGGAAGTAGACACGAGGGTCGACAACCAACCCAGACGACCGGAAGGAATCCCACAACCAGGCGATTTGAGCATAGTCGAGATGATAAGGACAATGATGGAAAATAACCAGAGAAAGATGGAAGAAACATTGAGCAGAAATAATGACTCGATGAATAAAAATACGGAATCAATCAACAAAAATATGGAGTCAATCAATAAAAATATAGAGTCAATGAAGGAGGATCATCGCGACTTAAATAAAAATATAGAGTCAATGAAGGAAGACTTAAATAAAAAGATTGACAGTACCCATAAATCCATGGACAAGTTGAACAGTAAAATAGAGGATAACAGTAGAGCCATCAGAGAAGAATTGAACACCGCATTAAATAAGATTAGCCAAAAAATGGATGAAATGAATAACCGGAAGTGGAGAGAAGAACGGAAGGTATCCGAAGACAAAAACATGGAACCAATGAGTCCAGAGCCTGAGAATAATGAAGAAAGAAAGGACGATGACAAACCAGCGATAGAAGAAGTACCAAATGATGAAACCATGGAAGAATTAAGTCTACAATCCGAAGACACTGGTAAACAAACTGAGAACAAAGAAGACTCGAAAGCATTAGTGCCTGAGGATACACACCATATGAATGAAGAGAACATTCAGCATGAAGAAGCCATCATTAAAAATGTAAAGAACAAAATAATTAAGAAAACAGGAGAGAAAGAGACAAAGATAAATAGAATAATACGCTCTAAGAAGACAAGGATTACAAAGGAAATATTAGAGATGACTAGGAGTGGATTAATTAACTTCGTGGACAACCCAAGTATTCGTCATAGAGCAAGAATCAACGGTAAGACGTATAAACAAGACTTCATAAAAATATTAAAAGTAAATCACCATAAAACCGTGGGTAAAAAATTAAATAAGGAAACAATTAAATTAAATGTACCAACAAGTGAAATACACCAAACAAGGTCAATTGATTCCTTAACGGATAACCAACCATTAAACTATTTAATTAATAACCCAGATGACGGAACGATTAAGACAACGTTACATGCCAGTGACTATGTTATGACGGAGAGGGTTATGAACAATGAGGTATTTAAAGTGAATACTCCTAGAAGAAAGAAGCTTCACAAGAAGAAGGAAAATTATCAAGAACAACTGGACCAGCTCATTGAAGGGTACGCCCAAAGAATAAGGGAAATGCGGAAGAAGAGGGACCAAGCGATGGAAGAATCCAACCAGGAAATGGACGGAGGTCAACCCGGATTAGAAGGAGGGCCAGACATCAATAATAGCCCAGGCCCAGAGTACAATGGACACAGGGATACCAGAGATGATGAGAGGAAAAAGGCAAGGAAACGGGGAGCCAATGACTATCTGGTAGCCGCCAAGTGGAAGAACCGCCTGATAGGAAGGTATCTCCAAAACTACTAGTACTGAACCCGTCAGATATCCCGAACATGTAATATTACCAATAGAGTGGAAGAGCACAAAATAACCCCATGAATGCCAACCATAAAAAATGATTACTATTAAGAACAGATAATATGTAGTAGTAGGCGACAATTATCACCCGAATGTTTAGGGTATGAAAGAAAAATATATGTTTAAAAGGCCATTACCATGAACAAACTCATTTAATGTTTAACAGAATCACATATTAAGCTACAAATTATTGAAGGTAACTAATTGACTATAACAAATCAATTTGCCCTATCGAGTTACAAAAGTGTGTAGGATTAAGATATAAGCCAGACTATTTGTTACTGATGAAAAAAGAACCAGATCTATCACACCAAAGGATAGAAGATTATGTAGTGTCAACTAAATGATTTAATAAGAAAAGGGACATCTATTATGTCACAAAGAGCCAGTAGTGACATATAACTAAAATTACTATATTATACTTAGAAAAAAAAAATGTGTATCCAAATGAATATTCTATGTAACTTAATGTTTATAAAATGATTATTGTGTACCTCTCATAAAACTCAAATATTAACTAAAATCGTCCAGAATAAAGGTTCAACCAACTAACCTTTGAAGGAGTAGAGAGGCAGTATAACAAAGTGTGTAAAATAAAAGAAGGATATTATTATGGAAAGTGTAAGGAAAGAGAAAAAATGTAATGTCTATAAAATTAGATATTAGTATGTTATTATATTGTCACATGAAATTGTAATTATAGAATATTGTATATTATATAAAATCATCCAGAATAAGTGAGAACCACCATCACTTGAAGGAGTAGAGAAGAAAAATAACAAAGAGTGTTAATTGTAAAGATAACTATTGTTATAATGGAATGAAAGGAAAGAAAAATGTTTATTAATTATCAAATATGGTACATCACCAAATATGTCAGAGAACATCAAACAAAAAACCATTTAATATACGAACATTGTACGCCCTGATAATTCAGGATGAATATCAATTATTAAGAAAAACTTAATGAACTATTGTGAAAATAAAACTATTGTAAACTCTAGAAATAAAAAACCAACTGCATACGTACTATAAGCATCAAAGTAAGTGTATAATCTTCAGAATACTCAAGTGAACCAAAGCAAGTTGTCAACTAGTATAAACAGTAACAATATAGCTGATAAAAACATAGCTAAGAATGTCAAGTCTAAAAAGAAATAATCACCTGTAAAAAGATTTTGTTTAATTACTAACACAAATGTTATATGTTAGTAAATAATAATCCCTAAATTTTCAAGTTTTCAGAGTGTGATTGATGAAAGGACTGTTGAACTGTGGAAGAACTATTACACTCTACATTATATTATGTTCTATTATGTTAAAAAAAGTTGCTAGACTCATGTTAGCGTTTCTAGGTAATTCAATAACGCAGAGGGTGCGCATGAGCTGGGTAGTAGAGTGGATCTTCGTCGAAGATTCAGGGAGAGATTCCAGAACGAATTATGTCATATACTTTATTTTGGGAGGGGATGTTATGATTACATAGAATATTTTATATAGAAGGCGCCTCTGATAATAAATAAAATCCTTCGAATTTGTTCTTATTAAGATAATAAATTTTTTAGTTAGCGTTAGAGAAAATGGATTCAAATTATTTTTGTGAATAGATGATCTGGGATTAGTTGTTGGCTTAGTAAAATACTGAGTACAGTCGTGTGATCCACTCTTTCAAACATAGCAATTTTCCTCGTACTCATTTCAGGATTTTCCCCAATTCTGTAATTCTGTGTCCTCGCCAATAACCTTTCCTTCAAATTCAACGTTCTTCTTATTAAAAATCTACTTCGATCAACATTCAGGGAACAAAAGATTTGTCGATTGTACAACGTAACAACGTAACAAGCATTTTCTCACTTGGCAGAGTTTCGTTGGGAAAGGGTTAGGCGTAAAGTCGCCTCGCGTCCTTCCGATTGTTTGAAAGTCCATACATGAGATGCATATAGGACATTTCAGCAAACTGCAGTTTGTCATTCTGTAACGGTGAGTAAAGACACACAAGCAAATGAATCTAAGAACTGTCTTTAAGAAAGGTAATTGACGATATTATTTATTTAAAATACACGTGTTATATCTGAACTCACTAAAGAAATCAGATAATTTACAAATCGGAACATGCCATTACGGTTTTCTATTAATTCCAAATAATTTTAATTCTTCTGATTACAATTTTTATCTGTAAATAATTGTAGTAAAATTTATTAAAAGGTATTAATTTCATTGAAAATCAACCCTTTATTTTGTTATAAATTAATAATACTGAGTTAATATGAAAAAATTAGTAATAACTTTAAACAATAATTTTTTCCTATACTGGAAATATCACGTAGTCAGAATCTATGGATAGGCTGTTTTACACCATAACTCGGTTACTAGTTATTGGATTTGGACAAGCAAAGCGTCGATGTGTTCACATTAAAGTTCTTAACAGTTTATTTAATAAACCGTTATCTAATACAATTAAAAAGTACGTAGCTATTAGCAATCAAAAATTAAAGTAGTCGCCATTTTGAAATTTGAGATAAAAAAATAACAGCGATTATTAAAAAAAACATTAACGTAACCTTGTACGAAAGTTCATTAAGATATCTTAATCCCTTCTTGATATATAGTTTCCTTAAAAAATACAAAGTGGCGGCTAGACGGATAACGAGATTTTTCTGGACCTATGTTTATAAGAACGTTTTCTTTATACATAGAATCCGAATGTGTATAGTGAGGATACCTTTTACTTTACCTTTTACTATATAAGAAGAATCATAATTTATTATTCGATAATAAAAACAAAAATTAAAATTAATAATTACAGCATAAAGAAAATATCAGACTAGTATTTAAACAAGATGTTAAGATTTTAAAAGTAAATCTACAGTAAGGGTATGTTGTAGAGAGATATAATATTTTTGAACGATTATTGCATAATGCGGTGCTAAATGCACACATTTACATGGATATTTACATAAAGAATATGAAATATTCTTCTGGTTACACTTTTTTGTGTCTAAATTTTATGAGTTCTTCAATAAGTGAAACACAGGTCTTTAATATAGCCTTCTTCAAAGTCACGTTTATACAGAGAGCACCACTTGTACAATTGTAAGTGGATAAGTGATAAGTTTTGTCGTCTGCTGGCGACACGTAACACATCAATGTTGGCTATATAGCATTCCATCTTTTCGCCTAAGTGCTGTTCATTTATTGTTTTTCTCTGCCTGTAACTTGGTGTGAAGTACGTGATTAATCGTAATACGTATCGTTGCCAACTCCTCAAATCTATAACTTTTTATTGGACACATCGTGGATAAGAATAAATAAATAAAACTACACCGACATTTACTCATATTTGTCTGTCTCAATTTTTTGGCGAAATCACCCCGTTTTATTGAATATTAACTTACACAAGGCCATCTGAAACATTATAGTCGTCGTCACAACAACACCTCCGTGTACCCGAGCACCCGAGTACCCGAGTACGTTTACCCATTTGGTTGCTCATACCCGGTAAAACTACTCGGGTATTGTTCGGCTAAGATCTGCCATTCTCTGTCGCTTTGCGGCGGCCTGAAGAAGATTCCCGAGTGTGGGATTGAAACGTTGCCGTTTAGCAACCGACCACGGCCTAACAGACCGGTTTCTTTTCACTTTAATAATGTTGGCACTGGCCGTCTGAGCTTACGTTGTATTCGTGAGTTAGTAGTTAGTAGTTTCCTATCAGTTGGACTAGAGGATTTGTTTGATAACAAGTATTTTACTAATATTTAATATTATAGAACTAACTATAAATAGTTATTAGTTAGAGTAGCGATAATAAAACAATAGCTGGTTACAGTAATAGTCATGCACACAATCGGAAATTGTGAATATTAATAATAGTGATAGTATTTATTTCATAAGCATTAATTATAATCTACTATTTGGTACAGTAATAACAGTTTATTAGGAAGATCGGAAAAAGTTAATAAGCTTGTATTTAGGTTGTTTATGGTAAAAGAAACATAAAAGTTCTAAATTGTTGGAGACAATTCACAGAAAAGCTTTAAGATAAAACTGAATCATAAAATTGAAACATAACGACAGAGGAAAAGAAAAATAAAGGTTTACATAAAAGTTATATGAGGTGCAGTTGGGTTGAATGAACGACAGTAGCGGTTTCATCTGTACACCTTCCTCTGTAAGACAGCAGATTGACACTAACTAATGATCTTTCTTTACGTAACAGCAAGGGATGAGTGATTTGTACTGAAGTTAAATTATGTTAACCTCAGTAACTTGCTTCGATTTGTACCACTTATGGTAGAAATGTTCATACATAAATTAAAATCTTCATCTGGCAGGTTAAAATGTGTAAGATAGGCCTACAGTTTGCAACTTTACGATTTAGCTTGTAATTAAATAACCTGTATTCATGTATTCATATATTTTAATTATAATCTACACATTACAAAATTACCTATTATATTTTCAAATAATAAATTAGTTCTACAAGTGCATTAAACATTATATATATATATATATATATATATTGTAACATAACAAAATGTTACCTAACCTAAATGTATGTTATCAGACTTTATAAGGACAAAACAACAATGTAAATAGGGATATAGTATTAAGAATAACCAAGAAAGGAGAAATCAAGAAAGAAGAATGAAGCAGAAGTACCACATGAAACAGTAACCCAAAGACTGTTTGACACTACAACTAGACAAAGACAAACACAAACTGATGGACAGAGTAAATTTACATTCAGCTGTCAATCAAGTCCGTAGTTAATGTAAACCGAATATTATATGTAAATAAAAAATGAATCAATAAGCATCTGAATACTGTGAAATCAGAATTAACATTTTGCTGATAATAAATTTGACCATGACTAGTAAATTATGAATGCCAAAAACTAAAATTAGCAATGGCTACATAGTGAGAACAAAGATGTACTTCAATATCAAATATACTTGTGAGAAAGAAAAACCATTTATAAGAGGGAATCTTATACAAATAAGGTACCTCCACAAATTACCGAATTGAGAACCAATAATTGTTGTTAAGGCAAAATTCCAAGATGAGCTATATGTCTTAACAACGCCTAGACCAAGCATTAGTCGGTGAATTGATTATTGGCAGTTAACGTAAGTGTAAATTAAAATACACACAACAATTGTTATGCTCTGACGTAACAAAAAACATTATTAAAATGATAAATTTAATCATAATTCAATTGTTAAATAGTAGAATAGAACGAGTTAGCATAAAACGAAATGTCATAGTAATTAGGATCGTTTATTACAGTGTATAAAGTTTAGGTGTACTCATAATGTTCAGTAAAAATGTCAGTACAGAGTTAATGGTGTTCACACATAAACGTTTGAATAATAAAATGATATGTGAACACAAACAATATTAACCAAAGTGTAAAATCGGCGATTCAGGAAAAGCAGACGACAGTGAAAATGGTGTACCCGAACACTGATTTTATAACAATGTCGGCCAAAGTGAAAGTAATTCGATATCGAGTGATATCAAATTAAAGAAGAAAAAATGATCTTTAATTTGATAATGATATCGACCCAATCGCAACTGTATTAAGTGCGGGAAAGATGTTAGCATCATTTGCAAAATATGCATCAGAAATTGGTTTATGAATAACAACAACAATGAAAGCTATCTGTCACATCAGCGTTTGACGGTTAAAAAACCGTTATCAACGGCCAAAATAATAATACGTCATACTCTTCACACCTGCAAGAACCAATCAGAAAATTAGTTAGTAATTAACATTTTTACCTAAGACCGATAGACAAGGAGAGTATATAAGGGAGACGCGAGCGTTTCTCAACAGACACTGACCGACTCCATACAGCACAAGACGTGTGCTCGCTATCTCTACATTTTTTAATAACTATCAGCGTCATCTACATAATACATCGAAATAAATAGTTCAACACCAAGAAACAACTACTTCAAGTTAATCTACAGCAAACAACAGTGATTATGTGCAGTATTATTTCAATTTAGTGCGGGAAATAATGAACAGAAAGTAATTAATTATTATCATTCATGATCCATTAAGTCAGAAGAGGATCGCAATATTCTGTTCTTGTGCGTGTGTTGTGCAAAATCTGGTAATCATTATAATCCGATTACCGAAGTGGTTAATGAGTTTTAATTAAATAATTAAAATTAAAAGGTAACAGTGCAATCATTATTCATCTTTTATCTGAGTGCCATAACCTGTACATTTTTCTACACTGATCTGTACTGACGCAAAACACAGAAACATTTCAAGATTACACCATGTCTTAATTTATTATATGAATTTGTTATTATGAAATAAGCTGTATGATAGTTGTAAGTGTTCTCACATGATAAATTTTGTAAATCAAAAAGCAAGCGTTGACGAACGCAAGGCCATCAACAGGTCATTTTTATTTTGTTTACTTTATGAAAGTAACCTCAAAAAAACGTTGTTGATCAATTTTATATCAAAAAGATTATTAGATATTGTGTAGGCATAACTTTCTTTTTCGTGTCTCAAAGAATTCACATCTGAGATTTTAATAATATTACTGTTAAAAATAAACAACATCTGGACTTAGCCAGATTTATAATTCATGTTCTGAGCAAGCCGTATAAGGAATATTAAATTAAATTAAACCTCCGCTCAACAGTCCGTTAAGGACCAAGGCGTACCGCACGGCTTTTGTGTTAGTGTGACGGTGTATGGCTAGTACTACGCGCCACCAGCCGCTAGTTGCGGTATTCACAGCCAGGAGGCGGCGCTGTTATCTCAGCGCCTACTCAGTTTGCCTCACGACGCTGAGTGCACGCCGTACGGAGCCTCCGCCGGGAATTGAACCCGGGACCACGAGCGCATCAATCGCCCGCGTTAGCCACTAGACCACCTGGAGGCTATAAGGCATATAATAACTGATTTATAATTGTACAACTTTGTATGTTTTCATTATATTTGTTTTTATGAATTCTCTATAAGGGTGTAAATAAAACCCATTATTAACAGCATCACTTGATTTGATTTATTTCTATATGATAATTAAATATTTTATTTAGAAAACTCAAACAACCTTCAGTTGTGTTTTAATATTTTGGAATAGCATTGCCAAAAGGTGATACACAATTATTTTAAATTTTTTTAATCATTCAGTAATTCTATTTGTGGGTTTTACACGGGATTTTCCCTAAATAAATCCGTGTGGCGCCCACTAACTAACAAACAAGGCAGTTTAACCTTGCAACTAAAGTGAGTTGGTGTTTGTAAACTGAGTTGACAGCTTAGTGAACTTCGAGAAAACACGATCAGGTACGTGACAGTATATTTTGTTATTTATATTGTCCAGACATTACGAGACGTAACGTACTTAGACTATCAGCAACCTGGAGGAGAAGTTTCACAGCCAGTATCAACCAGAAGATCATCATCGTCAAGCGACCAACCATTGTACTTTACAGTCAACCTTAAGCAAATTTAGTATTTAATTATTATCAACTCAACTATTTTATTTGTTTCATATAAGGGAATTCTTTTCAAACAAGTATAATTACACCATTGTGAACACACTGTGAGTAACCTCGAATGTTACATGTTAAATTACTTTACCACATTAGTAACCTTCAATTAGAAACAACTATTTCAAACTTTGATTTATTTCAAAAGAATATTTCACACATAATTGAACTTTGTTTAAACAAGACCTTTAATATTTTAAACACAAACATAATTTTAAATAACAACAGCGACACTTTTAATTTATTACAAGCTAACGTTTACACCGCATTCGGTCGATTTATTTACAAATAAAATCTAAAACTAATCACACCCGATTTTAATTGGTTACAAATTGGCTGGCCCAATAGTGTGGCTTTTAAAAGGAGAGAATCTTTAAACACCGAATTTCGTACACTTACAATATGTATATACATATATATTCAATCACTTTCTGCTACAGTCCGTTTCTTGATGTATATAATACATTTAATATTTATAATTAAATTTACCTCAAGATGTTATTTTTCTATTTGGTACATGTTTCGAGAGTTCCTGTTCTCTCATCTTCAACCTTCGCGATCTTGTTTCTGGTGAAGTATTTGTGTGTTGGCTGCTGGATGCAATTAAGGTTGTTTGTTGGTCTTTGGTATTTTAAAGTTGTATTATTGTGTGTGATTGTGGTGTATGTTTTTGTATTTTGTGTATTTTCGATGTTGAGTGCTTTGAATATTGTGTCATGTTTTGTATTGATTTGTGTTTGTTCTGGTATTAGTTTGTTTTGTGTTTTATGTTAATAACTAAAGCAGACAAAAGTCAAGCAACAGTAATCATTGATAAAGCAGACTACATTAAAAAAACCGAAGACTTCATCAACAATAATAATTGCATACAACTAAACAAAAACCCAACAGAAAACTATCTTAAACAAACAATAAAACTAATAAAAACAACTAAAAACATTTTCAACATGAAAAACACAGACATATAAGTTATATAAATAATATCCAGAACCACCTAAAATGAATAGCCTAATAAAAATACACAAATTAAACAACCCAATACGTCCATTAATCAACTTCAAAAAAGCTCCTACATACAAAATAGCAAAAATAATAGCACAAAAACTAAAAAATAACCATCTAACAAATAACCATCATAACATAAAAAATACATACGAATTAATAGACAAACTAAAAATAATAAATATAAATGAAAATACATTTTTCACATCATATGACATCACAAACATGTACACCAACATCCCAGTAGAAGAAACAATAGACATAATAATAAACAAACTTAAAGAACAAAATGAAAACAAACAAAAATAGCCCCCAACTAATACTAAAACAAAATTACTTTGAATTTAATAGCAAAATTTATCAACAGCAAGAAGGTTTAGCAATGGGATCACCATTATCAAGCATAATAGCAGAAATATTCCTACAACACATAGACACAAAAATACAAAATATTATAAAATCACATGACCCAAATGGTATATGGATAAGATATGTAGATGATGGGCTATATGTATCAAATAACAAAAACACAAATGCAGAGAACATACTGAAACAAATCAATAACATACACCCTAAAATACAATTCACAGAAGAAAAAGAAAAACATAACAAAATCAACTATTTAGACATAACCACCACAAGATACAACAACCACATACAATATGCAATATATAGAAAACCAACTTCTACTAACATCATTATACCTAACCATTCTGACCACCCACCACAACATAAAATGGCAGCACTCTATTCGCTATTTAACAGAATGTACAAAATTTCCCTAAACAAACAAGAAACTGACAAAGAAAGAAATATAATATACCAAATTGGTTATGAAAATGGATACAATAAAAATACTATGAACAAAATAGAAAATAAAATCAAATATAAAATAAAAACTGAACAATTAAGAATTAATCAAAATGAACAACACATAAATAATAACAACAACAACAAAATGGGCGACATTCACATACATAAATAATAAAATGACAAAACTAACAAAACTATTTAAAAACACAGATATAAAAATAGCATACAAAACTAATAAAAATAAATTACACATTCTAAATAGCTCACACAACAAAGATAATACAACAACTAACGGTATATACAACATTGAATGCCAAGATTGCAATAAATGTTACATAGGACAAACAAAAAAACTGCTGAAAAAACGTTATTTTGAACACCTAAACGCATACAAAAAACCAGAAATATATAAATCCAATTTAGCCACACATGCAATAAACACAGGACAAGAATTCCCAGACATAACCAATGTATCACTAATAAAACATATACCACACAAAGGCACCATAATGAACATTTGGGAAAATTTACAAATATACAAACATAAAACACAAAACAAACTAATACCAGAACAAACACAAATCAATACAAAACATGACACAATATTCAAAGCACTCAACATCGAAAATACACAAAATACAAAAACATACACCACAATCACACACAATAATACAACTTTAAAATACCAAAGACCAACAAACAACCTTAATTGCATCCAGCAGCCAACACACAAATACTTCACCAGAAACAAGATCGCGAAGGCTGAAGATTGAGAGAACAGGAACTCTCGAAACATGTACCAAATAGAAAAATAACATCTTGAGGTAAATTTAATTATAAATATTAAATGTAATATATATATACACACACGCCTGACGTACGGTTTCAATATAAATCAACGAATAATCGATCTTATTTTGATTATAATTTTTCGATTGTTGTAATATCTGTTTAAGCAATCAGCTGTTTTGACGGTAGTATTGAGATATTTGTAATTTGTTTATTTTAATTAATTGATAATTTTAAGTAAATCATCTTGTTTTGTTTTTACTTTAAGTCGTTACTTAATTAGCAAATTATTATTGCGTTTGTGTATAATGAAATTTTTTGAAATATTTATTTTGTATACTCTTTGTATGCTTGTTATTAATGGCTGTGAATTGAATATCATTTTGAATATCTGGAAATCAAGTTTACTATTTAGACAGCGTGTGGTTAAATTAAATTTTCAGATAGATACGCGGCTTTAAAAACGCCTTGCGGTATTGAAGGAACCTATCGAGTAGCTTTTTTCGTTTGGCCCACGTAAAATTTGTTGGCTTCTGAGCATTCTATTTTGTATACTTCATTTTTATTGTGAACGATGAAATCAGTTTTAGGTTTATTTGATTAAAAACTGTCATTTAAGATACTTTTAAATCTGTACCTTTAAGCAGATTACTTAGTTTCTGAATTACAATTGTGTAGTAAGGAACGGAATTGTAATAATTCTTAATTATAATTAGTAACGGAAGCAAATAAATTTATTTAATCGACACTTAAGTATAATAATCCGTCACTGTTCCCATAAACAATAACAATCACTGGCGTCATTAAATTAAAAAACAGGATCTTGTATAGGTCCTAAGCGCTCTCTTCCAACAGATAGAAGCGAGAAAAGAAAGCAATGCATATAAGCGATCCGCAATGTATTAACATGCGGCTTCTTCGGAAAAAAAATATTGTTACCGCTTTATACCTGCGAGACCTAGTAATGTTACATGATTATTCTAGACGTCGGAAGAATAATCGACCACTGTCTGGAAGGCGCAGAAAGATGGAGAATATGCGAGAGTGAGAATCTGTGTGTAAGCCAAACAAACCACGCATGTTTCCTACAGCGGCAGAACGAAAATATCTGAAGTTTCAGTACCAAACAGCAATCTGCATATGTTATTACTTATATGTCTGATGATATTTGTAAGGACTAATAACTTAATAACTTCAATTTTCTTTGATGATGTCCTCAAACAGGCAGAACTTGTTTCCAGTCTTGGTTATGTTCACGTATAGTGGATGTCACGTGTTAGGTCTATGATAATAAGTGACATATACACGGTGTATACAAATGCAGTATCAGAATACTATGAGCAGTTTTCTTAAACATTATCAGATTATACTTTATCCAACTTTATAATCCTTTTTATTACTATGAAAATGTTTAAAACTGGTACAAACCAATCCCTTTTCAGACAAAATCCACAACTCAGAATATCAGTTTAATGCTCAATTTAACAGATTTTTAAGATGCTTGTATTCTAACACTGGGAGAGTAATCATGAATAAGTAATGTTGTGAACCAATGTGCTTCATATACAAATTAACACTTATAAGCCATGTTGGACTGTTATAAAATCCTCTTTAGTGTGAACAATTGTAATGCATTTAATTCTTTAAGGACAGATAACAAATGCAAATGTAATTTTCCATTGTATTTTTAGGATTGTATAAAAAATTAGTCTAAGTTTTACTGACGATGTGTTTGCAGATCTTTATGTTTGTTTTCATATAGTTATGTAAATATTAATTAATAGTTGAAGGTTCATGTCAACGGTAATTCCTAACCTTAAACATTTGAGTAAATTCTAAGATATATTTGCTGACTAATACTAAAACTAATACATTTACTGGTATTAGGAGTTACAGTAACTAAGTGATGTAATTAAAACAACAAGGCTATGTTCTGTTTCTCGTGGTGGCTGTGTGGTTGCTGACATCTCAAAAGGTAATTGGATTTTGGCCGGTGGGTACGACCGCAGATTATCCTAACTGATGGTAACAAAGCACGGTTGCGACACAGGAAGCAACCGAGTTCAACCAAATACAGTATAATCTTAGAAGATTTTGTAAACTTTCTGTTGTGTAGCAGATGATAAGACGAAGCACACTATGTTAAACGTTTCACCTGCTTTATTAAAAAAATTGTTTGTTGTTGCTTTTACATAACAATAAAATTTTGAAATATGAATTGATTTAATACGAGTTCCCTAATCCTGCAAACATCCCGAACATGTCAAGTAAATTTCAGAAATGTAGGAATTCTGACTTCTTGCATTATTTTTTATTTTTGGTATAGAGGCACATTGAAGCCTAAAACTTTGTGAAAATGCATGAATGTCTTCCCGTGTTCCTGATTAAAACATACCCAGCCTAAGCGAAATGCAAACAGCAACGTTATGCAAGGCATCCAATGTGTATGTTACATACAAAGAAAAGGTTATTTAATAAATTTTGAAGTATTTCGTTGAATTTGTTTTCTTATTTAACACAGTTAAGCCATAAAAAGCTAAAAATCGCTGAAATTTATACTAAAATTTATAAACATCATCAAATAAGTCAAATAATACTAATTATTCATTAAAAAGTGCACAGAGGGAGGGAAATTGTTTTATATGAATTGAAACAGATGAATCTGGGGTTTATAAAAAAAATGTAAAACCATTGGTATGACTAATTTTTGTAGCATAAACAGTTGGTTAATTTGTTTTTTATTTCAAAATTTTCCGAAAAAATTAACCGAATTAGATCTTTATAACAGTAAACGGTTATTTATAACATATTTCTTAAATTTTCGTTCTTAAATAACAATTTAGACATATTCGCATTTTGAAAAGAAGATATGACGTCATTTATAAGGAAAGCCTGTCTGTGCAAATCGAAGACACCGAGTTTGCAATATTTACGAGTCTGCTGTAACACATCTTTATTCGTAGGTGACGTTTCGTGGAATCAGTTTGGTGCGACTGACACTCTTATTCCTGTATTTAAAGGAAAGACAAATATTTACATGTAAGTTGAAAAAAGTAGGACTTTATCCTAACAAAGAAAAGACAAAATACTGTATATGAAAGTATCAAGTGCAGAGGGAAGGAGGAGAATTTACAATCTCAATGTAGGATGGCATACTTTCCGAGGGGTCCGGGAATTCAAATATTGGATGCCTTACTAGAAGGAAAGGAAGACCTAGAAGAAGTGGCTACAGGACGTAGAAGATTACCTCAGGAGGATGGGTAATGGGTATAGGGGATTGGAGGCGGGGCTGGAGGACCGAGGTGTTTGGAGGCGACTAGTCGGGGAGGCCAAGGTTCATCGTGGGCTGTAGCGCCAGGGGAAGAAGAAGTTAAAAATTAATGAAATATTGCACAAATGAATACAAATGAATACATAAATACAATGAATATTGTTCCAAAATGTAATTGTTCTCTCTCTCTCTCTCTCTCTCTCTCTGTTTAATGTTAGTAGGCATATTTAGGATTTAAGTAAAGACGTAACGATATCTGAGAACTTTTATCCTCACTTGAGCTCTTGTGAGGATATTTAGAGGATGAGGTTTAAGTAGGAACCGGAAGCACTGCCGGTGTAGTTTAGAATGCGAGATATATGCTTTAAACTGGAATCTAATTAGGGAAATAGTGTTGCGTGAGACGAGTTAGACGAATGTATGAATGTGGGGTAAATGGATAGGAAAGATTAACAAAGAAGATTGGTTTAATCCATAAACATTTATAATCTGGATACTTAGGTTAGAACATTCTTTGTGATTTTCGTATAAAGTGTTCTTGTCTTTCATCTTTTAAGGAAAGATTCAGTGTTTAAATGTGGTGTTGTGTGTAGAGAAGTAACTTATGAATTACAAATAATAGTCTGGGAACAGTAAACATGTTAAGTAGGGTTGATGGTTGAATACGAACTTGAGGATTAGGGCAGGTGGTCAGTGCAATCAATAAAGGCAGGTGTATTAACTTTAATCGAGATACGGCAGCGATGTTCACAGCGGTATTGTGGTAAGACCGTTTTGGTTTCTGATTATTAAATACAGTTTAAAAGCTTGATCCAATTAGGTTTGTGACTGACTGGTAGGGAGGTTTATTTTTATGTATTCTTTTTCATCTTTTCTTGTTTTTCATAATGTTTGTTTGCGCTATATGTAAAATAATAAAGTTAAAAATGTGATGGTAAGAGTGAAAGACAAAGAGGAAAAGTGGATACAGACAGTGATGACGGAACTGATAATGAGCGGAAAAGGAGGACTGAAGCATCTAGTCCGTTTAAAAGTAGCAAGAAAGTGGCAAGATCGTCAACAAAAAAGATAGGAATGAATCGGTAAATGGGGAAATAAAGAAATTGCTGCTGAAAATGTTTTTAGAGGTAAATAAGATGAGAAAGCAAAACAAAGAATTTATATCCAAAAAATTATTAAAGAAAATGAGATAATTAAGAGACACTTAGAGAAAACAAGACTGAAGTTAGAATAAATGGAAAACAAAATAGAATATTATGAAAGGGAAAGGGAAAGGAACAACATAGTACTGAAAGTTTTGAAACTGGAGCCAGGACGTGTATAAAGAAGGGATCGACGGCTTTCTCCATTAGAATCTGGGCGTGACAACAAATATAAGAATAAAAAGAAACCACGTGTATATTAGAGTTAATTAGCAGGGAGGAGACACTGGAAGTAATGAAAAACAAATGGAAACTAAGGTACGTGAAAGATATTAAAGTATTCGTAGACTGTGGCCTGACAAGGCCAGATTTAGTATAGCAGGAAAGAAAATATTTCCTGCTATATTTCCTGAAGGAAGTGGAATTCAATAAGCTATGGATTAGCAAAGGAAAGTAGATATGGAATAGAAAGGGTCAAATATTGTAAACTGGGGTGGAGACGAAAAACAAACAGCAATACAAGTAGGAAAGGAAAGAAGTGATGCCATAAAAACGAATAAAACGAGACATACAAGACAGAGAATGGAATCATACATATTTGTATTCAGTGGAGTACAAAAAGGAAAAGAGCAGCTGATGGAGTTGAATGTCTGTTACGTGTGAGATTGGAAAACATGTGTCGTTGGAAAGCTTGTCTAGTATCTGTTGATTAAAAGGAGCAAATCAAGAAGATAGGAGAACGATTAAAGTGGTGTATGGTCCTAATGACGAAGGACTTATTAATCTCACTACCTACGGCTGAAGGACAAAAAACTCAAAAAAAGCCGTATCCCTTTTGATTTTTTTTATATCATAGATTTGGAAATTTTCAAATGTTAAATCTAACATTTTATATTAAATGTCATTGTATATTAAATGACAGATATATTTGGAAATTAACAAATGTTAACACGAAGTATAAATCTTACAACACCCGAAAAATTTTAGTTCTACAGCTAAGCTACAGATGTTGCCCCGCAAACTTTTCAACTGACCCTCGTAAAATTAATTCTACTGCATCATACAGATATACAGTACGTATTATACATAAAAGATGATAACAGTAATTTAATTAGTAAACTACAGTTATACAAAATAATTGTAATGAAAAACACTTACACATAAAGCGCTATAAAATAATTACAACATACAATCAAAACTACTTAGTTTATCAACCCTAAAAAAGAAAACTACGATGTAATGTGTTAAATAGAATTTAATTATACAAAATCTTAATGATTCGAAATTAAATACATTACATTCAATACTACGAACAATACAACTAAACAGTGTTCACACGAAATACGAATCTCACAACACACGAAACATTTTAGTTCTACCGCTAGGCGACAGATGTCGCTCCGCGAACTTTCAACTGTCCCTGTATTTTATAAAAGTAATGTGATTATTTTACAGGCATGTTGAAAGTTTTGATTTTCAATTTCTTTAGTATTTAATGGTTTATTACATTTAAATGAAAGAGTTTATGTCAATTTTCTACAGTCACAATCCGTGTTACGTAGATTGCGTAAAACGTTTCTATTCGCGACCACGTTTGGTCGTTGTGGTACAGTGGCATAGTGTCTGTTAATAATAGTTTATTAGAAAAATTCACTAGTTTATTAGTGCAGTTTTCGGTATTAACGTACGAAACCCATCTTGACAGTTCAGAGAAAACCGCAGGGAGATTTTTATGTTCCTAATACGTTTGTGTCTCCCATAAATTAGAAACTATTACTAATATAAAAAAGGTATTTAAAATACCTCAAAATTACATCCAGAATATTGAAATTATTACTTTGTAACTTATAATAACATTGGCGTAAGTTTTACTCTTTTTTTATGGAAAGTTTATATTATGCATTAAAGAAACAACTTATTTAATTTCAGAGGATTTCCAGAGATTATTTACATTTTCATCGTTCGTAGTAGGGTTATGAGATATTAGTTTGTCTGCATGTGTATGTAATAAAAGGAGATTATCAAGGTTGTAAACGCGCTTTATAAATTCAACTTACATGATATTGAAATTTACGTTTTAGTACAGCCAACGCAGCGAGCGGTCTGTTAAACCACTGGACCCTATAACAAATAATAAAGGGTGTTGTTTAAATGTTTGTGTTGTAATCTGTCGGGCGTTACCTCCGCGCACTTTTGTTACTTACTCTGTTGACTGGATCCTCTGCAGTGATGTAGTCCTGTAACACAACTTAAAACTATGCTTTTTGTGGGCGCCACTTGGAAACGTTTGTTCCAAGAAAAAATTAAATGTGATTGATAAAATTTTTAAATCTACGAAAAAATTTAAACAAGTCAGTTTAGCTTTGAAAAATCAGTTAAGTTTAATGGTTCTTTAAAAACAACAAACAAATCGTCTGAAGGACTATCATTCATAAAAATTATAAAATTGCAGAGAAAAATTTACAAGTTATTATTATTGACAATTTTTTATATGTCCAATCAAGTATCGGCTAGTATTTCAGATTCTGACTCAGTTGACAAGCATGAGTTTAATATGTGAAAAAACTTTACTCTCAGGACGTGACTCCTTTGAACTACCAAGACATATCAATTAGATGCCTTACAAGAAAAAACTAAGTGATTTGAAGGTGTATGTGTGGCGTGTAAAGTACAACTGTGTGATAAATGTAACCAGGTAACAAATGACTTTAATTTTGGTAACTCACGTTCCAATGGTCGTTTATTCTCTCACTGGACACTTCCTTCGGGTAGTTTCTCGATCTCGCCTCTTCGGGTGTACACTGAATCTATTTAAAGTCAAATTTTGCGATCATTACTTTTTCCGCACTTTTTGTCAAAACGTTTGGCAGTAAAATCTCGTTCAAACGCCGCCACTACGAATCATCTGTTTAGCGTTGATTCAGAAATCTGCCACCGCAGCGCTGATTCCCATGCAGTTTTGAGGAAGGCTAGTGTATTGTTTGTTTCGTTCGGGGGAATTATTTGTCACGTTAGTCAGTCAATGCGAACACAGCAGAATTCGTTCTCTATTTAAATGTTGGGACCCTCCTGGGCCGTCGACGTTCTGGCTGCGTGCTTTCTATTAAAATTTGCCGTATCGCTGCTCTATTTCAGCGATACTTTTTGGAGACTCTCGTTGAGGTTAAGTCAGTCGGGTATGTCTATGTACGGGAAAAGCCTTCCTGCCGTGTCTTGTCGATTTCTCGCCTCTTTGGTTTCGCCTCAGTGTTGTGTGAGATGCATCAGTTCTGGAGTTCAATCTTCAAGTGTTTTTTGGTCGAATTTGGTCTCGCTTTTATACTAAATCGGGATGACTGTTTTCGTCGACTTCCGGTATATTTGTGTAAAAATTCTTTCTAGATTGTTCGAGAATAAACGAAATGGAATGTCATAGAACAATTTTCACTTTCGTAGAAGCTTTTAGAACGAATTTCTTATTCTTCATACAATAGATATTTCAAAATTTACACTGGTATTTATCAAACAGTTTCACATTAGTACTTACAATTTGTATGCCATTAATGTATTTAGATTCCTTGTTTTTTACTGAATCTAGCGATACTAAATATGATTGGTATCCAATTAACTTAAGTCTAATAAACATTACAATTTACAACCCTCACCTTGAGTTGTAGTCATTAAAAACTCAATATTTATAACAAAAATTGTTGTGGAGTTATAAAGTTCCCTTCACAAGCTGGACATCTACTACTACTACTCTCCTACAACAAAATAAACAAATTTTAACATCAATAAAACACAAATAAATACAATTTTATATGGCCTCTGCTCATGGCCTAGGTTCTTGCCAGTTTTCTAATACAATGCTTAGTCTTTTTCCTTAATATATGTATTATTTCACCACTATACACACAGAGTTTATTATTTTGTCTATCTTTTGTGATACCTGGTTACTTTGTACATATATTATATTTATCACAAGATGACATAGCATCATTGATTGGTCTTGAGATGTCATTTTTTATGGTGTGACAAATCTCACTCTAATTAGTTAAATTCTTTTAGAATTGACTTTACTTTCAACTGAGTTTATTTCTTATTAAGGTATTTTGATGTATTGTACCTTTCTATCTTATTTTTGTTAGTATTATGTAAGTATTTAGCCAGATATGATTCTTTTTGTACTGGATAATTGGCTTCAGCCATACATGGTATAAGTAAATATTTTGCTGACTTGACTATTACAATGTTAAAGTTGGTCAGGTATATTAGTATAGTTGCTTTATATCATATTACAGCTTTCTAATACAGTTTGGTTGCATTTTGGCAACATTAAATTCATAAATTATACAATATTAGATGCCTATTACATGTTTTTAGTTAACACTGTTTTTGGCTATTTTGGCTGCTTTTTATTCATTTGACAGCTTCCTTTATTTAAGATAAATTGTTCACTATTGTCTGCTTGACAATTACATATAGTTTTTATTTAGATCTGATAATAATTAATTTTTTCATGAAATCTTGGTGTATGGTCTCAAATCCAACACATTAATATTTTTTTGTCATTGCAAATATACAATTTTTATTTTAACTTAAACTCTTTCTAATAATGTATTTAAGTCATTTAATACATTTATTTTATTTACATCACATAATATAATAATGGATCATGTCCATTTATTCACAAAAAATAGTTTTTAATACTATATTCATAGTTATAAAACTTAATAATTATTGACTTTATTCTGGTGGATTCTGACATTATTTCTCTCTCTTATAGTGTCTTATGGTTTTTTCACTCTTATTCACTTTAATAATATATATGGGGTTTTGTCTTAGTCATAGTTTGGTCGTTTTTTCAAGTTGATAGAAATAATTATTATACAAAATTACACAATTTTTTGGGACTACTTGGGTTCGATACTGTTCACTTCACTTTCCTCTTATGCTAACTTACTATATAAATGATTTCTTTTTATGGAACGTTCTGTGACGTTACATATGCCTCACCGTTAAAGTTGATAATTTTGGAAAAACATATCTTTGGTTTTGATGAAATTATCATCTCTATAATAACCCTTTATTATTAGCTTCTTTATATTTCATTCTTTTATCTTATAATTAAATTCCTGTACTACTCCTTTAATATATTAATCCAACTCAATATTCCTAGTTCGTTCTTTGTCATATCACCTATTCCTTTCCTTTTTACCTTGATGTTTTATAATTAATCTTTGATATAATTCCCTATCAATTCCCTAACTTACATAGAGGGTTGGGAGTCAGAGTGGCTCGCTATGGCATACATTCTCTGTCCCTTCCTGTCTATAACTACTGAAATCAGAGGCAACACATCCCTGTTCAGAAAATAATAATTGCACCTTTGCAACAAATAATAATAATAATAATAAAAAAAAATACAATATTCAAAGATCATAGGCTCCTACACATAAATTCCCTTTCTTAAACTCTTCTGATTAATTCACAATTATATTAATATATCGTTCTCCGCAGGTTAAAATTATCGTTTAAAATCATTCAATGTCAATAGCTATATTCATATTCATCATTACCTCCTTATGTAACACACTGTTTTCCCTTTTTTTTTTTATTTTTCATTTATCATTTCCATTTAGTATCAAATATATGACAGTATTTCTCCTTCTTTCTCCTTTACTAAGTGTCCATCTAGTAATATTTATTTATTAATAATCTCTCTCCTTTTCTAAGTACGGGTAAGCTGGTAAATATACGTTGACTTGGCTATTGGAAATAAATCTATATTTTATATATATCTTTATGCCTTTGGTGTAAGGTGTCCTTCTCGTAATATTTATTAATAACAATCTCTCTCCTTCTGTAAGTACGGGTAAGTTGGTAAATATACGTTGTCATGGCTATTGGAAATAAATCTTGCCTATGATGGAATGTGTCCATCTCGTAATATTTATTAATAATAATCATTACACAATAATATTTATATTTATTTAAAAATCTCTACCTCCCTTCTAATTATGGCTAAGTTAAAAAATTCACGTTGACATGTTTAGTCAAGGTACCTTCCCTATGATGCTGTATTTGACTTGGGTCTTTGGTCATGGTACTTGGTCACTGATTGAGTATTCGACTTGCGATTTTTTAATCATGGTACTTTTTTAATGAAGTCTGGTTATACGTTCCTTTTACCTTGTTCCTAATTGTGTCAGTTACCTCGTAGGTATTGTTTTTATTATCTCTGGTTATCGTGAAAGGCCCTGTATATAAGAGTAGCAATTTCCTCGTTATGCCTTGTATAGCACTGGGCAATTCTCTATTTTTAACTAACACCTTTTCACCTACCTCATATTTAATTGCCTTAGGCTGTGATTTGATATATTTTTTCCGCTGCTGTTCCGTTTTTTCTAACACCTTATTATAAAATTTTGCCCTTTCAAATTGGTATGCGGGCTCGTCGGGAAAATTAATAATTTCTTTTATCTCTCGTGGTGGGGGTCTTTCGAACATAACCGTGTATGGCGACATCTCGATGGTATTGTGATGCGAGAAATTGAGAAAATCCTCGGTAGAGGCTACATATTCATGCCATCTTTTCTGCTCGTTATGGCAGTATGTTCTTAGTAACCGTCCTACCTCCCTTAACACTCTCTCGGCTGGGTTACTATTCGGGTGATATACGGACGTCTTGTACGTTTTTATTCCGTGTTCTCCCAAGCTTTCCTTCCAAAGTTTTCCCCTAAACTGAGTACCGTGGTCCGTAATTATAGAATACGGTCGGCCCACTTCCATTATATAACGCTTGATTATTATGTCTATTATTTTCCTGGTCGTTGCCCTAGTTATTGGGTATAGCTTTGTATACTTGCTAAAGTGGTCGAAAATGATTACGATAAATTTATATCGGTGTCTCCCACCGCTGCGTGGAAAGGGTCCGCAGATATCGAGAAATACCTTTTCCAACTTTTCGGTAGATAATATGGGTATCATGACCCCTTCCTTCCTTTCGTTATCACACTTAACTTTTTGACAAATATCGCACGACCGTATCGCCAGTTGCACCTTCTTATTCATCCCCTTGATGTATGTTTGCTCTTCCAATGCCTTCCTTACTTTAAGGGCACCCATATGTCCGTACCTCTCGTGATAGTCGATTATTAGCGGTCTCTCTATCGCTGGTGGAATCACTAATTTCCAACTCTCCTGGTGCGGGGTATTCCTAATAAACAAAGTGTCGTCGTGTATACAATAAAATCTGTTTATGACCTCATCGCCTTCCTGTACCCTTTTTCTAATATCTCCTAATTTCGGATCGGCCTCTTGTTGTGACTTTATTTCGTGCAAAATATTTTTTAAATCCTCCCTGCTCTTAATAATGTGGTAAACCTTGGCTAATTGTTCCTTTTCGCCGTCAAAGGTTTGGTCTGGTATATTGACGCGAGATAAGACGTCGGCGGCTACGTTCTGTTTGCCGGGTATATATTCCCATGTGATATTGTACTCTTGCAAGGCCAAAACCCATCTAGTCAGCCTTCCATGGTTTAGTTTACAATGCTTTAAAAATGATATAGATTTGTGGTCGCTTCTAACTGTTATGGGGTACCCTAATATATATGTCCTGAATTTACCGCATGCGAAAACTACACTCAACAGTTCTTTTTCGGTAGTATTGTAGTTTCGTTCGCAACTGTTCAGCACGCGGCTAGCAAAGCTAATTACTAAATGGTTACCGTCCTGATCTTCCTGATAGAGGGCTGCACCTAAACTCACGTTACTGGCATCGCAGTTTAGAAAAAATGGTTTTGTAAAGTCGGGATGATGCAACATTACGGTTTCTAAAAACTTTTCCTTTATTATATTGAACACTCCATCTTGCTCTGGTCCCCAAGGCCATTTGTCTTTAGCTGATAACTGCTTTTGGAACCTGGCAGTTAGTTCTGAGTAATTGGACCGAAACTTTCTGTAATAGTTGCAGATTCCTAAAAATGACTGCAGCTGTTTCCTATTCTTTGGGGTGGGGAACTTCTGTATGGCCTCTACCTTTTCCTTGGATGGAGTAATCCCTTGTTCTGTTAAATTAAATCCTAAAAATTTCACCTCATTTGCTATGAATTGGGACTTGTCTAATTTGAGGGTGATATTATTCTCCGATAATTTCTGTAGCACCTGTTCAACCCTATTACAATGGTCGTCCCAATTCGCTGAAGTCACCAGTAGGTCGTCGACGTACACTGTCGTAAACTTCAGTACTTCCTGCCCCAATATTCTGTCCATTATCTTTACAAACACCGCCACAGAATTTATTAAGCCAAAAGGTAACCGCTTAAACTGATAGTTTCTGCCCTCGAATATGAATGCCATATATTTCCTACTATCAGGGTGGAGTTCTATCTGCCAGTATCCGCATACCGTATCCCATGAGCTTATATATCTGATTCCGTGGAACTTTTTTAATATCTCCTCTATCTCCCCAGGTGATGTGCGGTCGTTAACAATCATTTTGTTAATCTCCCTAGCATCGAGACATATACGTACCTTTCCGTTCTTTTTTGGCACCGCTATGATTGGGCTGGTAAAGGGCGAATGGCTATACTCGATTATGTCGTCCTCTATCATCCTGTTCAATTCTTCCCTGACTTCGTTCTTTAGCGAGTATGCGATCGGGTACGATTTCCTGTTAAATTCCACCGGAGTTTTGAATTTTATGGTGCACTGATAATCTCTGGCTTTACCTGGAGCGTTCGAGAATATGTGTTTATAATGGTTGTATACCTCGATTAATTGTTCCGCCTGTTTCTCGCTGATCAGACCCCTTGCTTTCGTCCTTTGGAAATCCCGTATTTCTTCTAATTTTTCTAACCACAACTCTGGGTTTTCCTCCTGATATAACGGCATATTGATTGGACGATCGGTACAATAATAATGGTTCACTATCGCTTGATAAGGTGTATTGTCTGTACCACTTCCTTGGACATCGATTAAATTATTGGTCCAAATCCCCTTGTTAGTCTTAAAAGTTATCACCTTACCTTCCAAATCTATTACAGCATTGTATGGCCTAAGTATATCGCAGCCTATTAGTATACTCATGGGTAAATTACTCGCCACTAATAACCCTATTGGTATTGTTACCCCATTACTAGTCATCTCTAATGACACCTGTTTCTTTATTGATTTATTTTGCCTCCCCGTTGCTCCGACTAAAACAATGTTATTTATCGGTAGAGTGGGTATTGGTAAATTACTATTTTGTTTAATCCGCTCTAACTCAATGCTATCGATAAGTGACACATTTGACCCCGTGTCAATGAGTAGTATCGCTTCTATGCCATTGATATATGCTTTAATCTGCACGATACTATTATTCCCTTGGTTACTATTTTTAATGATATCGTCACCTTCTTCTAATAACTCCTCTCTAATATCCTTAAGGTAATTATTTATTCTTAATATAGTCCCGTCTTTGTCCTGTCTATGTTCGTCGTTTGTCACCCCATAATATTGATTCAGTGAAGGGCGGTTTTCCTTTTTCACTGCCGCGTTTAGTTTAAATGAGCCACTGTCTCATTGGCCCGGTCTCCCGGAACATTGGGTTGCTGACCCGTCTGTGTTTCCGGCCTGACCTCGGGATTACCGTTAATAGGTTGGCTATTCGCCGTGTTACCCTGGCTATCTGACGCCTGTTGTGGGTAAAACATGTAAGTGGGTACATTAGGTGGATATGGCCGTCGGTTATTGGCTATTGTATAATTTACCTGGGGCCTATATTCATTTTGGTTTCTCCTATCGCTTCCTCCTTGGTTTCCCCCGTTGCGATAAACATTACGTTGACCATAATTACTTCCTCTATAATTATTCCCGCGATAACCGTTTCCCTGGTGGAAGTTCCTACCGTAGTTATTCCCGGTGTAATTACCTCTGTTTGGTCCCGGATAGTTGCGGTTAATTGGGCCCTGAGTGGTATCATTTCGGCCATTTGGTGGGATATTATTATTCTGATTATTGGTGCTTAGATTATTACCGTTCCCACCTCCATTCCGGTTTGGTCCGTTATTATTGTTGTTGTACTCTACCTTACGATTGGGGGGTTGGTAATCCTGGAACCTTCCTGTGGATTCGCAATTTTCCAATAATTTGGCCAGATCGGCTATTTTGCTAATCTGTTGGTATAATTGGGCATCCTTGATCCCATAGCTGTAATGTCCAGCTAACTGCCTTACCAAACATTCTTCTGGGATCGGCGGTATCAACTTCCGTGCTAAACATACCTTTCCCAGGAAATAAGACGTCGGGGACTGCCCATAGGACGCGTCGTATTTGCCATAGAAAATGTCCATTCTTACCCTGTTTTGTGCGGTCTCTGACCAATACTTTTCCTTAAACTGGCGTTTAAACTCTGCTAAATTCGTTATTTCTGGTCGCACCGCTATCCACCAGTTATCCTTAGTATTTTTAAACGTCTCGTCAAGCATCTCTCTTATCCTGTCCCACCTTGTTTCTCTACTTCTCCCAATAACCTCCTCCATTCTTTCCAAAAATTCCATTGGGTTTCGTCGATAGTCCTGGAAGTTGATTACTTCCCTGTTTTCACCATGACACGTATGAGTGTTTAGCATTGGTGTGTCTCTCAGCGCCTCTAATCTTTCCTGCAGGTTTTTCTCTCTCTGGTCTATTTCCAGTATGCTATTTTTGTTAGTTTTTATTTGCTCATCCAGCCTGTTAGCGATGTCATATGTTTCCTGCATCCTCTCGCTAACGTCTTTCTGGACTTCCTGCATGATGGCGTCTTGGTTCTGCCTTACCTTGTTTTCGAGATTTCTAACATCTTGTTTGGTCTCTACTGTTTGTTCCTCTATCTTTTCGAAACGTGTATTGTTTCCCTCCCGTAACCTTTCCAATTGTTTCTCCATGTTTTCGACCTTCCTGTCACTATCGATCTTATTATCATCGATCCTTTTGTTTACTATTTCGTATTTTATGCTAATTTCTTTTTTCAGGGACTCTATGCTTCCTTTTATTTCCTCCTTATCTTCCTGTCTGTTTTTATTCAGGGATTCTATATTTTTGTTCATACCCTCCTTTAAAGATTCCATCCTTTGGAACATTTGCTCATTACTTTTTTTAGTATTTTCGTTCATATCCTCCTTCAGGGATTTTATTATTTCCTCCTTATCTTCCCGTCTCTTTTTATTACTCTCCTCCTTATCTTCCTGTCTATTTTTATTCATATTTTCTTCCATTTTTTGGAGCATCATCATTAATATATTCGTGTCAGCACTCCCTGTTATTTTTTCTGGTTCGGGTTTCTCTGTCTGTTCTACCATTTGTATGGGTTCTTCTCCCGTTTGCTCCTCTAATTCGTCTGCCGTTTGTACCGGTCTTTCCATTTCTAGTGTGGGCGGTTCTAATTCCGTTTCCTCGACCTGTACTGCCTCTCCGTCTTCCACACTTAACTCGGGTTCCGCAGTCTTCTTCATTTTTTTTCCCTTTGGTTGCGGCATTTTAATATGTTGGTAGTTGCCGGGCTTGTTACGTCTTTTTCAAGCCTCACTAGTTGGGCTGCCAATTTATAACAAATAATAAAGGGTGTTGTTTAAATGTTTGTGTTGTAATCTGTCGGGCGTTACCTCCGCGCACTTTTGTTACTTACTCTGTTGACTGGATCCTCTGCAGTGATGTAGTCCTGTAACACAACTTAAAACTATGCTTTTTGTGGGCGCCACTTGGAAACGTTTGTTCCAAGAAAAAATTAAATGTGATTGATAAAATTTTTAAATCTACGAAAAAATTTAAACAAGTCAGTTTAGCTTTGAAAAATCAGTTAAGTTTAATGGTTCTTTAAAAACAACAAACAAATCGTCTGAAGGACTATCATTCATAAAAATTATAAAATTGCAGAGAAAAATTTACAAGTTATTATTATTGACAATTTTTTATATGTCCAATCAAGTATCGGCTAGTATTTCAGATTCTGACTCAGTTGACAAGCATGAGTTTAATATGTGAAAAAACTTTACTCTCAGGACGTGACTCCTTTGAACTACCAAGACATATCAATTAGATGCCTTACAAGAAAAAACTAAGTGATTTGAAGGTGTATGTGTGGCGTGTAAAGTACAACTGTGTGATAAATGTAACCAGGTAACAAATGACTTTAATTTTGGTAACTCACGTTCCAATGGTCGTTTATTCTCTCACTGGACACTTCCTTCGGGTAGTTTCTCGATCTCGCCTCTTCGGGTGTACACTGAATCTATTTAAAGTCAAATTTTGCGATCATTACTTTTTCCGCACTTTTTGTCAAAACGTTTGGCAGTAAAATCTCGTTCAAACGCCGCCACTACGAATCATCTGTTTAGCGTTGATTCAGAAATCTGCCACCGCAGCGCTGATTCCCATGCAGTTTTGAGGAAGGCTAGTGTATTGTTTGTTTCGTTCGGGGGAATTATTTGTCACGTTAGTCAGTCAATGCGAACACAGCAGAATTCGTTCTCTATTTAAATGTTGGGACCCTCCTGGGCCGTCGACGTTCTGGCTGCGTGCTTTCTATTAAAATTTGCCGTATCGCTGCTCTATTTCAGCGATACTTTTTGGAGACTCTCGTTGAGGTTAAGTCAGTCGGGTATGTCTATGTACGGGAAAAGCCTTCCTGCCGTGTCTTGTCGATTTCTCGCCTCTTTGGTTTCGCCTCAGTGTTGTGTGAGATGCATCAGTTCTGGAGTTCAATCTTCAAGTGTTTTTTGGTCGAATTTGGTCTCGCTTTTATACTAAATCGGGATGACTGTTTTCGTCGACTTCCGGTATATTTGTGTAAAAATTCTTTCTAGATTGTTCGAGAATAAACGAAATGGAATGTCATAGAACAATTTTCACTTTCGTAGAAGCTTTTAGAACGAATTTCTTATTCTTCATACAATAGATATTTCAAAATTTACACTGGTATTTATCAAACAGTTTCACATTAGTACTTACAATTTGTATGCCATTAATGTATTTAGATTCCTTGTTTTTTACTGAATCTAGCGATACTAAATATGATTGGTATCCAATTAACTTAAGTCTAATAAACATTACAATTTACAACCCTCACCTTGAGTTGTAGTCATTAAAAACTCAATATTTATAACAAAAATTGTTGTGGAGTTATAAAGTTCCCTTCACAAGCTGGACATCTACTACTACTACTCTCCTACAACAAAATAAACAAATTTTAACATCAATAAAACACAAATAAATACAATTTTATATGGCCTCTGCTCATGGCCTAGGTTCTTGCCAGTTTTCTAATACAATGCTTAGTCTTTTTCCTTAATATATGTATTATTTCACCACTATACACACAGAGTTTATTATTTTGTCTATCTTTTGTGATACCTGGTTACTTTGTACATATATTATATTTATCACAAGATGACATAGCATCATTGATTGGTCTTGAGATGTCATTTTTTATGGTGTGACAGATCTCACTCTAATTAGTTAAATTCTTTTAGAATTGACTTTACTTTCAACTGAGTTTATTTCTTATTAAGGTATTTTGATGTATTGTACCTTTCTATCTTATTTTTGTTAGTATTATGTAAGTATTTAGCCAGATATGATTCTTTTTGTACTGGATAATTGGCTTCAGCCATACATGGTATAAGTAAATATTTTGCTGACTTGACTATTACAATGTTAAAGTTGGTCAGGTATATTAGTATAGTTGCTTTATTTCATATTACAGCTTTCTAATACAGTTTGGTTGCATTTTGGCAACATTAAATTCATAAATTATACAATATTAGATGCCTATTACATGTTTTTAGTTAACACTGTTTTTGGCTATTTTGGCTGCTTTTTATTCATTTGACAGCTTCCTTTATTTAAGATAAATTGTTCACTATTGTCTGCTTGACAATTACATATAGTTTTTATTTAGATCTGATAATAATTAATTTTTTCATGAAATCTTGGTGTATGGTCTCAAATCCAACACATTAATATTTTTTTGTCATTGCAAATATACAATTTTTATTTTAACTTAAACTCTTTCTAATAATGTATTTAAGTCATTTAATACATTTATTTTATTTACATCACATAATATAATAATGGATCATGTCCATTTATTCACAAAAAATAGTTTTTAATACTATATTCATAGTTATAAAACTTAATAATTATTGACTTTATTCTGGTGGATTCTGACATTATTTCTCTCTCTTATAGTGTCTTATGGTTTTTTCACTCTTATTCACTTTAATAATATATATGGGGTTTTGTCTTAGTCATAGTTTGGTCGTTTTTTCAAGTTGATAGAAATAATTATTATACAAAATTACACAATTTTTTGGGACTACTTGGGTTCGATACTGTTCACTTCACTTTCCTCTTATGCTAACTTACTATATAAATGATTTCTTTTTATGGAACGTTCTGTGACGTTACAACCCTCACTATTATTTTTTGTCGCGTGTAACTAAACGTTGTACACTTGTAATTTTTAAATACAGTGTATGAAAATAAAGTTTACATTTAACGGTACAATTGAGTTTAATTAATTTGTCCGATTGTCAGCTAGATATTTGAAATAACAGGACAGTTGTGATTATTTATTATATTTTATTTATCTATAAACAGATTATTATGTGATAAAATAGATGTATTCAATTTCAGAACAATAAATATTTTGTTTTTTAGCTAGTACTTATAAATAAATATTAGTACTTACAAATAAATTAAAAAATAATGTTTTTTATGTATAAAGTAAAGTGTTTTACGCTTTATCAGTAGATAGTATTTAATTTTTTGTGAACTTAATAAAACCAGGTTTTTCTATTAAACCAAAAAAGTTTAGTTTAAGAAAGAATAAAGGATTTTGGTTATTTGGTTATAAAATAAACGTATAGGCTGTGATGAGGGCATTGACGCGAATGATATACTCTTATTCTTATGATAGCGTCGATTCTTGCGGTTTATCAGACAGTCTCTCGTAAGCCAAATACAATGGACTAAGATCTTGGATCAACCAAACATTTTACCTCAAAAATCCGTGTAGTAACAATGTCAGTAGAATTCGGAAATCTGTAAAGCAGAACCTACAGCAGAATTAACTCTTCAGAATTATGACTATGTGAACGGCAAATGACAGACCGTCCAAGGTGATTGTCAGTAAATGCCACAAGGCATAAGGGATGTAGACTCCACAAGGACTGGTAAGACTTGCCGAAAGAACGTCAATCCTGGGTAACAGATGGCGAAAACTGTTGAAAGCGCTAATCGGAAAAATTTCTATAGTGGTGTGCAACAGTGTTATTTCTATTTGTGATTATAAACACTAACACAACTTTAGTAATTAAATATTTTAATTAGCACGTTCTCGTCATGCGTATTTAGCCTATTCCGTCTCCCTCAGCGAAATTTTTTTTTATCAATTTTGTGTCTATTAGGCTACTAAATTGAGGTTCATTGGTATTATCATACCCACAGTGCAAGAACTGTTATCTCAAGAGCTTTCGGTCAATGTGACCGACGCGGTGTCGTGTGGTTATTTTTGTCATCCCACGCCGAGTGGGTCATAACTATGAGTAAGTGTTATTCAGTCACAGCTGCATGTTGTGTACAGCTCTGACTAAAAAATGCCCTGTGTACATAAAATCTGAAGTTGTTATTGACTACAACAAAGGAAAGTCTTCAGTAGACCTATCTGACCAAATGGCATGATATTCGTCATCCCTCAGGGAAATTATGAACTGGTACAGAAAATTGTCTGTAGAGTTACTTACGTCAACATCCATGGTCAATGCTCACATTCTGTACAAAGAATGTAGTGGAAAAGACATTGGCATTGTCGACTTTCGGAAAGAAGTTGTCAGATATTTTGACTTCAACCAAGGAAGAAAATAGCAAAGAACAGGGAAGGAAGAGCAGTGGATGTGAGGAAGCACGTAAAGGATGTTACGAAAAAGCTATAAGGGAAGGAACAGAGCCTCGAGAAATAAGAAAAGTAAAAAAAGTTACTATGTTTTGCTCAGTGTGTCCAAAACAAACTCTCCTCTGCTTAATATGTTTTAATACCTTATATAAAATGATTTAAATATTTGTAATTGTTTAAAAAGTTTTGAAATCATAATTATAGTTTACTACTTTGTTTTATGTTTAACTAGTTTGTATTATATTTAAAATAAAGTTTGTATCTCCATGAAAAATATAAAAAGCAAAATATAGAAAAAATGAAAAAAAATAAAAATTAAAAATTTCTTACGTGCATTCAACTATACACGCCTTGTGTAACGTCTTTTCGCCGCGTTACAAATCCAGGGAACCCCTCGTAATTAAACTCCGTTAATTAGATGGGCTGCCTACGTTGTAACAGAATTGATCACAAATAATTAATATAACAAATTACTTACTAACTGTGTAAGGAAACAATGGCAAGGTATACAATTGATTTAAGCACTCCTCATATGTGTGTAACAAGAAGACTTCTCTTTATTTAACATTTAAAAACATTTAATGACAGATCCCATGACATTATTAATTCAATTATTAAATTATTTGAAAGGTTTCTTTAAACTTTGGGATCAAACTTGATTCTATATAGCTATACCTCGGATCCGGGTCAACTTTCTGTATTTCTGTAATTAAGACTTTTAATTATACTCATTTCATGATATTAGCTTGCAAGACTTTCTTTTATTCAACCATTGGAAGAATGGTATTATTGCTTGAATTATATTACTCTACATTAGCATATAAATTGTTACAACGTATGAAGTTAGAATAGTTACATGAAATTCTTAGATTTAATTTATAAGTCTTTACAAAGTTAATAGTTTCTGAAAAGTCTCTTTCAAGATGTGTTGTGTAACAAATATTAGTAACCCTCGATAGACAGGCTATCGAGTCACCTTTTAATTGGTATGCTGAAGACTCGTCCTGGGGTATCCGTCTTGGGAAACAGGAACAGCTACGTCGTCATCACGGTCAGGTCTTCCTCAGTAAAGCGCTCCGAAGTTCGCAGGTTGAACAATATGTTGTGTAGATATCTATGATGATCTTGTAGATTCTCGGATGTCCTGATCTGCATATTCTGTCACGTGCAGTAGAGTTTGTGGGTTCTGATAGTTCACATCTCCAGGTATGACTTTGGAATTGTTGTTATTTGTTGAAGCACGAAGTCATCTTGTGTTACACTCTTTTTTTACGTTTCGATTTTTTTTACTTTATATTTCTTGTCTATTTACATGACTATATTAGTTAACACATCCAGATGCTTTAAACAGCTACATCTGGTACACCATCTTAAGGTGAAACAAAATATAGTTAACATATTTTAAGAGCACAGCTCCTACGTCTATACTGTACGAAGTCACCATTGCAAGAGAGAGAAATTCTGCTCCCTTCGCCTGGTACTGGGCAAAAGTTAGTGGGGCAATTTCCGCGCGAGAATATAGTTCCTAACTATATTTAAGTTAACATTTTTATTTATACAAACTATCCCTAAACAAATATACATAATTTAAATCAGTTGTTTTAGCGACTATTTATGTCTTCAGATTTTTAATTATTAACATTAGTTTTTTTATCTTATTCTAACTTACACAAGACTCGGAAAACATGTCGAGTCTGGAATCAACAGGACAGCGCCTGCTCACAAGCAAAGGGTTAAATACGATATTAATAACTCTTTACAATTTATCTTTTTATTAGAGTATCTTCTAACTAACTAATTACTGCTTCCTCTCATACTGAGTACATACAGGTATTTTATATTAATACAGTGAGATTTAAATGGCTTAAGAGCTCGCAACCTTAATTTTTAAAAATTTTATTTTCTTGATTATTTCTTTTATTTAAATCGTCACATACTCCACCGCTTAAATTGCACGCTACGGTTAAGCTTCTTTGAGTCTAACTCACTATTGGGCACTGGGATATTGAATGGGGTTAGTGTGTGTAATTTCTTTCACATAGTTGTTGTACACTTTACAACGTTGTCCACATAGTTATTACCTATAGTTACAACACAGTACACTTTATATTCTTATGAACTACCTTTTTTTTTTTACATACTATTTACACTAAATATTTACACAATTAAAACACAAAACTCTTTCTTATCTCTATTACTTAATTTTACTACCGGTTTTTCTGATTGTCTTACTCTCTCTTCTATAGAGTAACTTTCTAAATCTTTACTATTTAGAATTCTATCTTTTCTTCTGTGAGTCCTATATAACTCATGTAGTTAATGAGTGTTAGTACCCATCTAGTTAATGATTATTCATTAATGCATGCTTCGCAGAACTGGAACTCAGGTTGATCAGGCCTCGTTTCCAAACTCTACGTTTTACATTTCTTACGTGGATTCAGAAATATAATTTTCTTTACTCCCTAGTATTTCCTTTTCTTTTTTGGGTTATACTATACCGTCACTTCTTCTTATACAACTTTAGTTGCGAAATATGCGTTCTCCGCACATATTTCTGAGTTGCAGGTTCGCACAGGGCTACTGTAACTGGAGTTAGGTACTTTTGGATTTGGTAAGGGCCACACCATCTGAATGATAGTTTCGAGGTGGTCTTATCAATCGCACTACTAATGGGGTGAGTCTTGTACATTACTAAGTCACCTACTTGGTACCTGACTGAGTTGCTATGATTACCTTTCTCGTGGTATCTTCTGGATTTTTCCAAGCTTGGTCTCAAGTTAGAGCGGGCTTTGTTCCATATTCGCTTTATCTGCTTATCCGTTATTTGCGGAGGCAGCAGATCGTGTATATTCCATCTTGTGGACAAAGGGTGGTTTGGTCTATACTTGTATAGTAACTCGAACGGGGTCGACTTGTGACCTTCGTGGTAAGCTGAATTAAAAGCGTATTGAATCCAGGATAGATTTTGGTCCCACGACGTGTGATCGTTCGCATGATAGGCGATTAGCGCAGATTTGAGGTTTCGTAGATACCTTTCAGCAATATTGCCTTGCGGTCGATACTCTGTAGTGGTTTTATGGTCTATCCCTAACTTGAAACACATATTCTTAAATTCTTTTGCTTTAAACTGCGGACCGTTATCAGATACTATACGTACTGGAGTACCGTAATCTTTAAATAATCTTTCCTGTAGTATTCTAACTGTTGTCGACGCTAATGCTCGTCGCATGGGATACATCCAAACAAATTTGGTGAACGAATCTACACATATCAGTAACATGGTATTTCCTGATTTGGATCGTGGATACGGACCTGAGAAATCTAGATAAAGTTTCGAAAAAGGGGTCTTTGGGATTTCTGATATCAATTGGCTTACTTGAGTATTTCTGGCGGGTTTGCTAAGGGCGCATAATGAACATTTCTTTACGAAGGTAGCTATTTCGCAGTTCATATTGTTCCAATGATATTCCTTTCGAATACGATGTATCGTCTTATTGATTCCCATATGGGCTCCTATGGTAGATGAATGGAAGTATTCCATTAGCATGGGCTTAATTACATCCGGGGCTATTATTCTTAATTCCTTTCCGTCTCTTATTTTGAGACATAGTACATTCTTACTCAATACGTACTTCTCGGATTTAATACCTTGGGTAAGTTGTTCTATAGTAGGCTTCAGTAAGGGGTCTTGTTGTTGATACAGGGCAATGTTTGTAAAGGCAAGGGGGAATTCAGTAATTACAGCGTTCGCACTTGCTATTTCCGGCTTCACTATGTTTTCGGAAGTTTTAGTGGGTGACTGGAACATACGGGACAGGGTATCGGCGACTACATTTTGAGTACCTTTAATATGCTGCACTCTGAATTTGTAGCAGTTTAATTTCAATATCCATCTGCCAATTCGTCCTAATTGTTTAGGGTGATTCAATAACCATGATAACGCCTGATTGTCGGTTTCCAAAAGAAATTCTTTATGTTCTAGGAAGGGTTTAAACTTTTCGAATGCAAAAACAATTGCTAAACATTCCAATTCATATGCAGAATACTTTCTTTCTTGATCGCTCAGTGTTCGTGATGCATAACTAATTGGTAGTCTACAGTTATCTACCTCTTGGTATATCACTGCACCTAACGCTACACTGGAACTGTCGGTTTGCACGACGAATGGTTTTGTGAAATCAGCTAATTGGAAAACTGGGGGAGATATAATGCTTTCTTTAAGTTGCTCAAACGCGTTTTGATGTATTGAGCTCCATTCGAACTTCGTTCCCTTCTTTCGTAAGGAGTTTAGGGGTGCTGCTATTTCGGCAAGATGGGGAATATATTTGTGGAAATAATTCACCATACCTAAAAATCGGGCTATACCTTTTGCATCTCGTGGGGGTGCAAATTCTCTAATAGCACGGGTACGTTCGGGGTCAATGCTTACCTTTCCATTCGCTTTCACGATGTGTCCTAAGAAAGAAAACTGAGGGACAGCAAAACTTACCTTATTTGGGTTCACCGTTAATCCTGCTCTTAGTAAACGAGATAACACTTCACGCAAATGTCTGAGATGTTGTTCCATTGATTCACTGTATATTACGATGTCGTCCAAATAGTGGTACACATATTTAAATTTAATGTCGTGAAATATCTTCTCCAATAGTCTACTACATATGGAACTTCCTTGAGATATTCCAAAGGGTACCCTAGTAAATTGGTACAAGTTAAAAGGAACTGCAAACGCGGTTAGACGTTTGGATTCTTCTGAAAGAGGTATTTGGTGAAAAGCTTGATTTAGATCCATTACCGTAAAAACCATAGCTTTAGTAAAATAATGAAACGCACTATGGATGTCTGGAAGAGGGATTGATTCAAATTCTATTCTTTTATTTAATTGCCTGTAGTCTACAACTAGTCGGTGTTTATCTGGTCCTTTCGGTACTAAAAAGGAGGGTGAAGAATATGGGGACGTAGAGGGTTCTATGACTCCTTGGTCCAATAACTTATTGATATGGTTTCGCATGACTTCCATCTTGGGAGGCGACAGCTTGTACGGAGGTAGTCGTATTACTTTCTGATCACTCAGATTAATTTTATACTCTATTAGGTCCGTAAGTCCTAGTTTTGGTGTAAGAACCGAGGAAAATTCTTTTATTAGTTTTACTATTTTGACTCTATCTCTTCGTTCTAGGTGAGATAAATCTGAATCTTGGTGTATTACATGTGCAGTAGATGAACAACGTTTATCTTCATTACTATCAAATTTATGTTTTCTTGCACGGTCAAATCTGAAATAAAATTCTCGCTCGTAGATGTCAAGAATCATTCCTGTCTTACTAATAAAATCTGCACCTAATATTAAATCAGGTCCTAATTCTTTACATACTAACATTGTAAACATCCAACTTAGGTTTTTTATTTTAACCTTAACGGTAATGCTCAGGTTTATATTTATTTTACGTTTATCAGCGGTAGCACACTTTATATTCACAGGTTGGTTCCGTTTTACTAGATGATGTTTAGCTAACATGTCCGCTAATTCTTGGCTGATTAAGCTTCTACTAGATCCCGAATCAATTAAGGCGGTAGGGAATGTAACGCCTAAGTCGACTTGTATTAATGGTAGTAGATTTTTTTTCCATTTACATCTATTAATCGCATTACACTTTTCACGAAATTCTCGCACATAGGGGTTGATTTCTTTCGCACCTTTTTTGTTTTTCACTTGGTTACAGAATAATTCATTCTTATTATTATTACTGGTTTCTTTTAGTTTACCCTTTTTTGAGTAGCTGCGGAAGACACAGGTTTTCGGGTCTCCCTGCCTTACATGTTTTTTTGAATTGGGGTTATTCCGTTCCAATGGCTTACTTTTGCACTCTCTTCTTATGTGCCCATATTTGCCACAATTATAACAGGTGGGTTTTCTGCGAGGTGGGTACTTGGTTTCCGCTTTATCTGGGTTTACAGTTAACTTACCCGCTTTGCGCACATGGTGAGGTCTACTAGAAACTTGTCTTTCATACGAGGTTGTTACATCAGGCAGTAGTGCTCGCAACTGATGTCTATTAGTTCCAGAGATTTTCATTGCTTCTCTATTTTGATCTGAGTACCATACATTTGAAGAATGGATACTGCACTGTTCTAGATCAGCAATTGTATTGGGTCTATTCATCAATGATAGTCGAGATCTTTCTTCAGGTGACACGCCTACTAAAATGGTGTCCACCAGTTGTGTTTCATTCCAGCTTACACGTAGTAGTCGAGAGGACTCCCTAATATCGGAGATGTAGTGAGCTAATCTCTCCTGATGTCCTTGTACTCGGAGTAGTGTCTTCCTTTTTATTTCCTCATAGATGCCGGTGGGAATAAAGTATTTTATTAAAGAGCTATGTAGCTCTTCTACTGGGAAAGTAGAGGTTAGGGCTTCTAGCACACGATTTTTTAACGGGGGTTTACACTTTGGTAACAGAACTTGTAAAATTTGCCAGTCATTCAGCTGCTGTAGATCCTTTATCTGAAGAAGATAACTAATAAATGTTAGTAACTTGGAAACATTTAAACCATCTGTATAGGGGATTTCGGTTAAAATCTTCTCCACAGGGTGAGTCATTTTTCCGTATAGATCTGCGTTATAGTTCATAGGGGTAATTCCTCGATGAGGGCGATTAGATTCATTGGGGGTGTTGGTCAATTCATTATTTCCGGGACGAAACTGAAAATGCTCGGGAGGAGGGACATTTACATCTGTATCAGTTTTTTGTTCTGGGTTCGCTTGCACTTGCGATACGATAGGTGAGTTCCGATCCGAGTTAGGCGGAGGTAAACCAGTGGTGGGGGATTGTACTGGGGAGATGTGTAATTTCATTAATGATTTCTCTATTTCGTCCATCCTGAATGAGTCGGATTTTCGTCTTAAATCGTTGATAATTGAAGGTAAGCGGCGTAGAGCTCCGTCTGCTAGCTTTTGTACATCAACGGGTATTTCTGTGAGATTCGGCCAGATCGACAAATTTTTTATTCGCCTGGTTAAATGCTCTATTCTCTGGGTAGTCCGCAAAATTTTTGCCGGAGATTTCTCGTCTTGGAGTGTTTGAGGCAATAAGTATAGTTCACTATACTTGGCATTACAAATTTCTTTCTCGCTTTCATAATCGAGTTGGCTTAGATTGTTTAATTGCACGGGCGCATCAAATCCACATTCGCGAATTGAACTTCGTAATTCCGCGACTGTTACATCAGCATGGGGTAGTCCACGCAAAAGGGCTTCGTAAGACAGCTCGTTTTTTAATAACAAATCCGGGTTAAATTGGGCCATTTTGTTCTAACACATTAGCACGTACTTAAAATTAATACTAGTATATTACACATATATTCCATATACATATAATAAATTCATAAGTAATCAATTTACACAAATTAGAAAAGAACAATTTCTCTTCTAAGGGAGAGACAGAAATCACACACACATAGTTTTCAAGGTTAAATAGCCGATCAGCTGTTTACTGGAATGTAGGTCAGAGGGTGGCCTACATATTTAGTTAACAAAGGAGGGTTGAGCGTGTCAGTGAGAAAGGGGGTTTTACTCTTATTGTTCTCCACAATGCGACTGAATAACACAACTACTGTATACGTACTCTAAACCGGTATAAACACGAGAGAAGGGGAGCGCAGACGCTTGATTCTATTATTATTATTCCGCTTAGACAACACTTTGGCTTTGTTCATTCATAAACTTTTCTCAATTAAATAATTACTTATTTTGTTCACAAGTTTTAAATCACGAACTTCTACTTAATTACTTTATTATTATTAACAAAGTTATTTTTAATCAAAAATTTTTTTTATAACACATACTAGTGTATGTAAGCTAGATAGTTGGACATACACTGTGCAGAATGATTCAGGAAACAACAGGTTATAGATTGTCATAAACAAACCTGTTACAGATTGTTCGGTTGACCAAAATTGTTATGCTTGGTCACAATTCATGTATGCAAGTACTTACATCGAATTATGCAGGTTCCTACTGGCCTATAGAATGCAAAAGCTACATGCATTGTATGACGCTAAGGATATTTTACTTATACATACTACCATCTACGTCACTTAATACACTATTAAATATGTTTTGAACATTACATTTATTAAAGTAACTTTCTGAGTGCATATATCAATATTATATATTTAGTTATTGATCTTACAATTTATCCACGCATAGTGAATGCAATTTTGTTTGTGACACTATATACACAATTAAAACTCTTTCCTTTGTTTCCCTTTTTTTTGAGTGACGCAATTTTGTTTGCGTCGCGATGCTTAAAACAACTTTTATAAAATTTAGCAGAGTGGCGCACTTTTGTGACACTCTGTAAACAATTACCCTTTTATTTTTTACAAGAAAGCAGAGTGGCGCAGTTTTGTAACGTCTTTTCGCCGCGTTACAAATCCAGGGAACCCCTCGTAATTAAACTCCGTTAATTAGATGGGCTGCCTACGTTGTAACAGAATTGATCACAAATAATTAATATAACAAATTACTTACTAACTGTGTAAGGAAACAATGGCAAGGTATACAATTGATTTAAGCACTCCTCATATGTGTGTAACAAGAAGACTTCTCTTTATTTAACATTTAAAAACATTTACTGACAGATCCCATGACATTATTAATTCAATTATTAAATTATTTGAAAGGTTTCTTTAAACTTTGGGATCAAACTTGATTCTATATAGCTATACCTCGGATCCGGGTCAACTTTCTGTATTTCTGTAATTAAGACTTTTAATTATACTCATTTCATGATATTAGCTTGCAAGACTTTCTTTTATTCAACCATTGGAAGAATGGTATTATTGCTTGAATTATATTACTCTACATTAGCATATAAATTGTTACAACGTATGAAGTTAGAATAGTTACATGAAATTCTTAGATTTAATTTATAAGTCTTTACAAAGTTAATAGTTTCTGAAAAGTCTCTTTCAAGATGTGTTGTGTAACAAATATTAGTAACCCTCGATAGACAGGCTATCGAGTCACCTTTTAATTGGTATGCTGAAGACTCGTCCTGGGGTATCCGTCTTGGGAAACAGGAACAGCTACGTCGTCATCACGGTCAGGTCTTCCTCAGTAAAGCGCTCCGAAGTTCGCAGGTTGAACAATATGTTGTGTAGATATCTATGATGATCTTGTAGATTCTCGGATGTCCTGATCTGCATATTCTGTCACGTGCAGTAGAGTTTGTGGGTTCTGATAGTTCACATCTCCAGGTATGACTTTGGAATTGTTGTTATTTGTTGAAGCACGAAGTCATCTTGTGTTACACTCTTTTTTTACGTTTCGATTTTTTTTACTTTATATTTCTTGTCTATTTACATGACTATATTAGTTAACACATCCAGATGCTTTAAACAGCTACATCTGGTACACCATCTTAAGGTGAAACAAAATATAGTTAACATATTTTAAGAGCACAGCTCCTACGTCTATACTGTACGAAGTCACCATTGCAAGAGAGAGAAATTCTGCTCCCTTCGCCTGGTACTGGGCAAAAGTTAGTGGGGCAATTTCCGCGCGAGAATATAGTTCCTAACTATATTTAAGTTAACATTTTTATTTATACAAACTATCCCTAAACAAATATACATAATTTAAATCAGTTGTTTTAGCGACTATTTATGTCTTCAGATTTTTAATTATTAACATTAGTTTTTTTATCTTATTCTAACTTACACAAGACTCGGAAAACATGTCGAGTCTGGAATCAACAGGACAGCGCCTGCTCACAAGCAAAGGGTTAAATACGATATTAATAACTCTTTACAATTTATCTTTTTATTAGAGTATCTTCTAACTAACTAATTACTGCTTCCTCTCATACTGAGTACATACAGGTATTTTATATTAATACAGTGAGATTTAAATGGCTTAAGAGCTCGCAACCTTAATTTTTAAAAATTTTATTTTCTTGATTATTTCTTTTATTTAAATCGTCACACTTGTCGGTCATATATTATGAGCGGTAACTTTATACGCGTGACCGATGGCGTGATACACGGCATAAAACATAATGCCGATTCTTCAGTCATAATGACCGACGAGGCGTCATAACACGGACCCATTTTCGGTCATTGTGAGCGACACGGCAGAGAACAACTTAAAAAAATATCGTTTGCAAAATCTGGTCAGTAAATTTTGTTTTAAATTTTAACATATAAATAAATGGAAACATAAATATTAAAGTGACAATTAATTCTGCTCTGAAAGCAATATTAGTCTAATGTATCCTATAATAATGATGTGTACAGTCAGACTGTATTTGTGTACAAGTAAGTGTTTTAATTTATGTGTATTAAACTATTCACGTTCTATTAACGCTCTATTTATGTGCCTCTATTAATGCGGCCACTTTTGTTATCCTTTATCATAGAACTATCATCATAATGCTATCTTTATTAGAAGAGCAGCACTAAACGAGACCACGGTATAAAACAATGTGTATCAGGTCATCAGGTCACATATTCACCCGCTAAGGTCACATGTCTAAGATTCCTAATGAGCTGTTTATAAAATATACAAGGCATAGATAATACACTCAACTGAGAATTCTATTTAGGTCCGTAATTCACAATTTCAACGTCATATACTTTGTGACACACACACACACACACACACACACACACACACACACACACACACACACACACACACACACACACACACACACACACACACACACACACACACACACACACACACACACACACACACACACACACACACACACACACACACACACACACACACACACACACACACACACACACACACACACACACACACACACACACACACACACACACACACACACACACACACACACACACACACACAGAGGTAATACAGTAATTAATTTAGTGCCCAAATTATACAAAATTAATGTAATTAAATTTTTCATTTTTTCTTCCGAAACTATTTTTGAGAAGCGGCAACAAACCAATTATGCTTAAAATATTGTGGGGAACATGAGACTTTTGGGGATTTATTGAATCAATGAGTTATGAGGACATCAGCTTGAGGAAGGGCAACCGTGTGTGTGCGCGCGCGCGCGTTTGAGTATGATTGTATGTGTCTATAACGACACAAGACAGATACTCGGAATAAAAAGTATATTGCACTGAAAAGCGGGTCATACCGCACTTTTAATCATTTATGCGTAAAGTCAGATCACAGTAAATTTTGCGGCGCATGGATTGCCTCTCTCTCACCGTTATATTAACAAAACCAATTTACTGCCAGCTAGTTTTACCGCTACATTTTTCTAATTCATGTCTCTACCTATATTTTCTTTCCATTTGTTTTTATTTTTCATTTGTATATAACTATAGTGATATAGCACAACAAAAATAATTAATTTAAATTTTATTAATACTGTGCCTTTTAATCAGTAATTATTTATGTTTAATTAATTAAATATCAGTAATCAGTAATTAAATATTACATAAATTAACGGGTTTCCGATATGTCACTCAACCCCAAAATAAAACAGAACATACCTAAACACTAAATAATATACAGTGCAACACAATAACGAACACTTTAAGATATCATATATATATTTAACTTTGAAACATAATTCTTAGGTATTGTTCAAAATTCCACCACATATTTCTATATGAGCTATCACCATTGTAATCATATTTTTGAATTGATTTGGATACGTGGAAACTCGAAACTTAGAGCGAATGTAATAACGATCTTCTGCGGCTTCACAACTTCGAAATATTTAATACAGTGCACAACGTGGACAGTGAAAACTGAGTGTTTTGATATTAATTCCTGGAAACCGTACTTGAAAACAATTGCTTTTTATTACAATACTTCACTCCCGAGAAATTATATTTTAGATATTTCATCAATTAAAAAATATAAAAATTGAGTTGTAGTCTTGCATATTACAGAAAAAGTAATGCATATTACAGAATAAATAAATTAGTAAGCGTATGTACATAATGTACACTGGAGGATATAAATATAAGAAAAATATAAATAAATAGATGTAATGTATAAACATTTATAGATGTATGTGCATTTAATGGATACGCAGGGAGATACATAATCAGTAAATGAAATTGGACAAGTGTGAACAACTACAGAGATAATGAAGATAACTACTGATAATAGATAAATCAAATATAAACTATCAAAATTAATAAAGAATTTACTTTTATTGGAAAATACCATAGGGTCGCTACATTCTGGTAGCGAACAGATTCACAATAATGTGGGAAGTATTTCAGGTGCAGGTAATATATTAAGGAGCAGGACTATAGAATATGAGGTTTTAGGGCTAAAGAGGACATAATAATAACACGAATATTAACTAATAATATATACTGTTGTACTTTTTCCAATATTCATTAAATATAAGAAATTGAAAAATTTCGTTATTCAGTGCGTTGTGTTGAAGAGCTTTGCTCAGAGAACTTTGAAACAAAGACAATACACAAAGTGATAATTCTTTTCATCATTTGATATCAGACATCTGAATTAACAACGTTGATTGTGCTTTATTACAAAAAATTGACAATAACTAGATTTTAACATTATTTATATTATTTAATTCCTGGCTTTTTGTCGAAATAAATGTTATTGTTACATGTTACGTGAAGATAACTGAAATGTGTAGGGAGAGAACTTGTGTTTTTTTTAAGAGTAAGGAAAGCATCAGTTGATATCACTTTGTTTTTTTTTGCCACAATTTATGTAGATATTCTTAGAGATGTTGACTGAATTAGTAACTCAAGTGTGGTGTCAGTAGACAGGCAAAAGGAGAACGTAATAGGTTTGGAATATGGCAGTAAAGAACTCAAACAGTAATTGAATTAAAGCAACGTAATGAGTAATGAAATTAACCGACGATTTTCTTACTCTTACTGAACACATGAAAAATACAAAAAATTTTAAAATATAAAAAAGTAAATTTTTTAATTACAATTTGTTTTTTTTATTTAACTTTGGAGTATAGATGATGTAACCAAGTTAATAAATAAGCAAACTGCATTGTTGCAACAGTTTGTACTGCGTTAGCAAACGAAATCAGGCTTTCTGTGAAATAAGTTTGATTAAACCAGTATTTATTTACTTTGTTATAGGTTTATGGGAAGCCGCTTTGCGCCTGTACGTAAACTTTATAACAGTATGACTGTACTTCCGTCGTAAACGTTTTATGTATTTTTTATTAAAACAACTACGGTTTCCTTAGTTCGTAAAGCAGACGTCCGCCTTTCTACACCGTACCGAGATATGGATTTTCATAAGAATTTAGCATACATTTTATTGCATCTACACTTTTGAATCGTTAAAAAGGTGTAAGCTATCTGATATAAGAAAAAGAACGGTTTAAGAAATGCTAAAAATGTGTAGATGCCCTTACAGACTTTTGTGAAAAATAAGCAAGTAGTGTATACAAGAAGTAAGTAATTAAACTCAAATTAGCACAGGTCTTTACTCCAACCCGGGAACTGTACGGAAAGAAAAACCTTTCCAGAAGTGCGAAAGTCCGCCATTATAGCACTGTGATCAGGCCGGTGATCATGTATGGAGTGGAAACAACGTGTTTTCAAAATTTGGATTCTCTTCTTAAGATTGAACGAAGAATTCTGCGGAAAATTTACGGCCCCAAGAAAACCGAAGATGGGTACAGGCATAGACCCAAAGAAGAGCTGTAAAGGGATCTGGAAGATCTGGAAACGGCTTTACAAAGGAAAAGACTGATTCCTTGGACATATGGTTCAGACGGATCGGTCCTGATTAAATAAACAATTTTTCAACTACATTTAGTTACTTTCCAGTCTGAACGGATACACCAAACAACGCAAGAAGGACATGATGAAACTGGGTATCTCTTTGAACGACTGTGTGGATAGAAATACGTACAGAAACAAAATTCAAAATCTTGAGGTTCTCTGCGCTGAGAGGAAGACGAGAAAGGGGTGGGACAGTGGAAAGGAAGGCGGCGCATAGTGTGAGATTTTTTACTTCCGGTGGGAGAAGAAAAGGAAATGATATTCGCGTGCTCCACGGCTGGCCTGTTAATGAAAAAAAAGTAAGTAATGCATAAGTAATATACGGTACTGTGGTTATTAAATAGTAATCTACGGCTGTACTATAGAAATAGTTTTATAGAAGTTAGAATGTAAATTTATTGTTTAAAGTTAAAGGTACTCTTACTTTCAATTTACATATTAGTTGTGTCGCGCCTACTTTAGTTTCTTCTTCCATTCTTCCATCTTCCATTCTTACCCTCTCTCCTTACTTAACTGCAGTGTATGAAGAAATAAAATTTTGAGTTTTCAAATATGCGTACATACTTTATATTTGTCAATGCATAATGTCACTAACACACAGTTTTTGAGTATCATATCCCTATGAAAAATAAGTAACTCAGTTTGTTACGTCTATTCATTATAGTAAGTAAAAGTTTTGTTTAAAACGTTATAACTAAATGATTTAGATTAAACTGTCGTATCTAACTTTTACTAAAACAAAAGAAAACCTATTAATTTATATCCTTAAGTATATATTTTAGACTTAGAAAAATATAAGTATACTTTTATGCTTATTATAGTATGTTATACTTAGAAAAGAATAAAATCTAAAGTTATATTTGTTTGTCACATATGTACAGTTGTTTCTACCAACACATATTGTATGCGCTCAATGTAACATATTTTTTATCCATAAACTTTTGTCAGCTCTTCAAATTTAATTATTTCTTATGTGTCATGTGTTAGAACATTTAATAATTAAAATTATTTTGTACTAGGCGGCAGCCGTAGGCGTTAACTACGATGGTGCCCTGCACTCCCTCAAGGAGACACTTGACAGCCTCACGGAATCCATCGTCTGGACAACTCGACTTGAGTATGCTTCCTGCACAGTATTCACTTAATATCTTTTTGTTTTCCTTTCAGTACAATTAGTTCTTGTCATTTTATTGCTTTACACTTCGGCATTTCTACTGCTTTAATGTCGGGCTTTCTTCTAGCTTCTTGATCCAAATCTCACTGCCATAAAAATATGCTTCTCACCACTGAATTTATTTATATGTTTATATATTATACAAAAATACGCGTGTGAACGTGTGAATGAGAGTTAATTTCCTGAAAAGTACAAATAAAATAAAAGAAATACACGGCAAATTTGGTTTATTAATTATTTTTGTCTCCTTCAGGTTTTTTTGTCAGTTTCTTGTGAAATGTAGTTAAATCCTTGCTTCTGGCGCCGTTTTGTCAAAGCCTAAAACACAAAACAATGACTCTTAACTTATACAGTTCGTACTTTTTAATTTATTCAAATGCTTCAATGCGTAATAAGAAGGAAACCACCAACACATTCACTTATGTGAGTATACGTTCCTTCCTAACCTTAAATGCAACTCATACACAACAAAAATATCTCTTGTATACTTGGCTATGACGTAAGCGGACTACACATTATAACGCAAGTTATCATTAAAGAACGGACAAACAAAGATTCCAAAACTTACCGGTAATATTAAAAGGCCGGATGTGTGAATTTGTTGTCACTACCAGTACCACTTCCCAGGCAACCTGAGGGCAGTGAGTGCAGACGTTCTTGTTGTGACCACGGAGCCACTTCCCACAAGTCCACGTGAAGCGATGTTATAGTATGGCAAGTCCGCTCCCGTACGTGAGACACCGCTCTGGATGGATGTCGGGGATGGATCTTCGCCCGAGAGCCCTTCGAAGGCGCCCAGGTTCTCCCGTCTTAGCGGCTGCTGAAGGTACTGCGCCTGACAGAGCCCTTTCACAACCTTATTGAGAGAAAATAAGGCTTTCTTTATTTTTTCTAGCAATCTCACTTTTCTGTTTAAAATATTGAAAAGCATAGGGTAAGAACCGTCATAGTCTGTTTTTCAGATATTTTGAAAGATACAATTTGAAAACGTGGTATAATTAATTCGATAACAGGATGTTATAGAACAAATAAAAACGAAAATATGAAGCCAAAGACCTTAATTATCATTCAGACCATTCTAAAACCTACGAAGACCATTTAGGATAAGTTTATGAATTTTATTTATTTTTATTTTAGAATTTCCGGGCTCTTAAGTCGTGGCCCTTCTTAAAAATACAAACATTTTGATTTCAGCCTCTGAAGACGTCTTCAGTGTCGTGGTCTTCGTCTTGGCTCTGAATAAGGCAGGAATAAAATCGGAGTGTGGCTTTATGGGACAACAGTATTGCTAAATCATGCAGTGGACAGTTCAGGCAAGATTGACATATATGATTGACTCATAGGTTGACATCTGACAACGTGCACTGGTTGATATAACAGTAGACGTTGTCTACCAATTAAACATCACCGGCCAAAGCCAAGGGAACTTTTCTCCATCACCACCTAAAACCGGGCGAAATCATATAGGTGGGTCATATTTTGACGTCGTACCCGTTAACTCAAAAACGTTAGGTTCTTTATTTTAAGTGTTACTGTGCGATATGCATTCTATAACCTATATACATTAAACGTTATGTTTTCCTCAGCCATAGCTTTTATTTATTTCAGCAGTAAACTAAAAACCAAAAACCTTTGTCATTTAACCTCACAAATGAAAACAACACGTAGTTTTGCTTTGCATTAAGAAATAGGACAATTTACAACTATCACACTTCTTCTTTTCCAAATCGTAATACATCTATACAATCGGATTTACAAATATCGAAAGTGTACTACAGAAACGGATAAAGGTATGGATAAATAGAATTTGTTTATTTACTTGTTACTATGGTAATAAATTCTGGTTTCCATGGTGTTGTTGACATCTTTATACGCGTCAACAAAATGGCATAATTAAAAGGGCTAAATCGTGCGAACGGGGCAGAATATCAAATTACAAGTTAGACAGTGTTTTTCGCCTTGTGTCAAAGGTTACCTGTGCAAATTTTGGTGACAATTGGTGTAACGGTGTAGATTTGTATTCATACAAAGAAACAAATCCTGAGACTTTGTGTTTTATATATATATATATATATATTGTAACATCTTGATGATGTTGTTACTTTCTTTAGTTATATTAAGATGTGTGGAAGCACCACTGTTGGATTCCAAATTGGAATACAACGTTTACAACTATGTGAGTGTGTGTACTGGGGTTCAATCCAGCCCCACTTTGGTTTGGGCCAATCTGTAATGTAAAGCTTTCTCTGCGTTTTTAATTATTTATTTATTAATGAATATGTCTTTCTGTTGTGACCGATGAAACCTCCTGAAAATATGTTATTAGACAAATATGATTATAATAATGTTTGTTTTTAACTTATAATCGTACTACGATATAGATCTAACTTAGTATTCAGTAGTTGGGTAATATTAACGATATGTATCGTGTATTAACTGAATGTAATGAATATTCTTGTCAACCCTAGTCACTCGACGTCAGGAAATTCTATTCAAAGTTTGCACTGAAAACGCGCTAGTTCCTCGATCTCCCGTTCCACCAGCTGAGTATTTAGCGCTGCCACTTGTAATAAGCGTACTTATAGGTTAGTTGTTCCTCGGATTAGAATAAACCTTTTATTGTAAATTATTACAACCACTACTTATAGTATCTATTCTGCAATAACTTCAAATATAATCTCATACAATCAAGAGCCTTTATTAATTTTATCTATTAATTCACAGTACCCGTGATTTCCAAAATAACAATATAATCAAATCGATCACACAGAAATATATCGATTATCAATCAATCCAATTCCATAGACTTATACAAATGAAAAATAATAATAAATAGTTCTTATCCCAGGGTTCGTAAAGTTCTTGGAACCATTAGTAAGGCCAGGTAAAATGCATAATTAAGGTTACTCAAGTATTACAAAACAAAATTATTTACTCTAAATATAGTGAAATTAAAATAGGTTGTTTTTTTACCGAGTCGACGAAAGCTTCGACTGGCTGTGGACGTCTGTAAACAGTTGTCAAGATGCAGCTTAATTCATTTTCATACAGTAAAAGTGCTCCGGCGCCCAATAAAATTGATTATGGCGTGTACTGGGAAGCTCTCAGGAATTCTTCGGACTTCTGAACTTCTTTTATGATCTTAACAATTCTCGGTCCCGGTGAAATGCAAATAGGATCCCAGCTTCTTCTGCTGCCAGTGAAGGTTATCTCTGCCAAACTGGGTCTTCTGGTATTTTCAATAATTCCGTTAGTTCAGGCTTTAATTCTTTTAACTGATCTTCGGTTTATAGAAGGAATTGGTTTAATACCGAATCCAGCGGAATTATTTGGTGAATGAGGTGAGAGGCTTTCAATTCTTTTTAAATGTATTCATTTACAATTTGGAAGGTTATTTAATTTTATTACTCATCAGTATTAAGTTATAATTATTTTTCAAAAAGGGTTTTCAATTTTGATTCATATTTCTTCCAGATTTATTATTCATTTTTTTTAAATATATCGGCCCATCTCAACCTAATAGCTTGTAACAATCAGAACGAATGATCCAAAATCAACAACTCATGTCCATTTCAGTTGCCTTAACAACCACGTTTTCTAGATATCCTTGAGCCGGCATTATAGAATATTACTACTCTTTTCCAATAAAATACTCCATGCTTGGATATCCTAAAATTCTCCCCTAACCTTCCTTCTTAAACAGTAAATGTTTTACCATAATTTCGTTGGACTGGACTTCTTAAAAAGGTATTAATTTCCTTTCACTAATATGGAATTTAGGCCTATAGCTTTTCTTACAACCGTTATAACATTATTTGGTTTTTTAACTTAATTTTCTTTTACCTGACCTACTGTACAATTAATTATTGGTTAAATGGTTAATTACATTAATTTTAATTTACTGGTGGTTACTTTTTTACATTAATTAACTGGTTCTGGAACCCTTCATTAGTTTATAATATAATTGTCAGAACTACTTGTCAAACATTAAACATTGATCGCCCTCCTGGCCAAATTTACAAACATTAATTAAAACAACAGTATTATTCAACTTTAGACAATACTTAGAACTTAGTATAATGCCTAACACTAGTAACTATACTTGATTGTCTAAAGACAAATTTAACATAAATACAACCATAATCTTTGATGAAGTATTACTATTAAACAACATCAGTTCATTTCTACACTACTCAAAATATAACATAAATATTCTGTAAACCTCATTAAGTTACAGTATAAAAACAAGCATTTTATTATATTTAACTATTCATTGGTCTGGTTTTTTTATATTTAACATTAGTCATCGCCTCTTTTGACTTGAGGTACTTCTCAGATACATTAACTACTGAGCAACCTTAATTCAGGGTATGGTCCTTGACCATGGTTCATTCAATTTTTTATGTAACGTTGGGGAACCTCAACTCTGTTACGTTACAATATATATATATATAGTATACAGTAGATAATTACGTGAATAGCAGCCTTCTATGATACACTGCTATGATGAAATACCAAAGTTATTAAGTTTTTTAATTTTTTACAGATATGTGGTAGTGTTTCTAATACTATCAATAATATAATTGGACAGTGTTATGCATCACTACACCAAGCGCCATATTTTATATCAAAGTTCAAAGTTTACTGGCTATTAAAAATTGAATATTATATGAATATATAAAATACAATACAATTTTAGAATTTTTACATTATTAAAATACGCTAGTTCTAGTGTATGCCTCGAAGAACGCGTCACTATATAATTTTTTAATTTTTATGAAATGGCACTTTGTCTAGTGATGCATAACACTTCGTCCATTCAACAGTCATACGCACTGATAAAAAGCGACTTTAACAGCAGACTTAACGGATCGTCTACACATTTAAGATATTTTTATAGTTTTCAGTCTTCTTTCAGATGGGTCTTCTGAGGAATTTACAGAAGTGATAATAATGGGAATCATACGTAGAAAAATTAGGCCTACTGGTATCTATGTTAACACACACACACACACACACACACACACACACACACACACACACACACACACACACACACACACACACACACACACACACACACACACACACACACACACACACACACACACACACACACACACACACACACACACACACACACACACACACACACACACACACACACACACACACACACACACACACACACACACACACACACAGTGTTTATGTTTAATAACGGATGCATTTGTCCTACGTTCCTACGTTGCTGTCGCTGTGAAGTTTAATCGGCCGTTGTTTACTAGATTTACGTCAAGCTTATTTTATTTTGTAGTTTGTCCTGGCTACTCGTTACTAGATTAAAGTGTGCAACAAACACGTAATAACAATTAGGTTTTTTATTATACAATTTTTTAAAAATAATAATTATTTTTTTATAATGCTTCCAGTATTTCTTTTGCAATTTTTTATAAATAATTATTATTTTTTTATAATGCTTCCAGTATTTCTTTTTATGAAGCATAGTTCTAAATCGTATTAGAACAACGTTATGATTGACAATAACATGTAACAGCGGTTGTTACATGTAAATAAAATTTGACTGCATTCATAAAATCTATAAAATTTGTAAATAAATTATTTAGCGTAAGAAAAAATTATCGTAAATTAGAATGTGTTGCATTTTTTGGATATAACCCATATTCTTGTACATTCATATTGCTACGCTGAAGAGATAGATAACGTGTGGCTACGTTACGCTTTTCACGCGCTATGTGAGCGGCAGGATTACGCAGTGTTCGCGTTTCTTCTCGATTTCTCCAAAGCCGCCTTCCAGCTTATGACCGATATTTCTACTGGCATGCAGGACAGTTTTGTCACACACTACGCCACACAGCCGGGATTGAAATACAGTTTCGGGGATTCGGAAGCGGAGTCAGTCAATTGAGATCCTCGATTTGGGTTGCGTTATCGGAGTTTTAGTTATCATGACCTATTGTGTGCGGACGTCCGTAATTAGCGAATTGTATCATTTAATACGACACTTTTAAGTAAGCAACATTTATTATCCGTTAGATTACTGTCTGTAGGCAAAATCGTACGCTTGAAGAATAGTTGTTTACGTGTGTTTCTTGTGTTCTACTTATTTAAACTTTAATTAAAGTTCCGAATAACGATATCATCTGTGTTTGATAATTCTGATTCCACTAATCAAATCCACAATCCGTGCGACCGGCGTAACAATATTAAAAGTATATGGACACTAGAGGAGCAAGGAAGAGGATGTTCCTATCACGACTTACACAAGAGCTAAGTATGTGAATATTGTTTGCAAATTGTGTAACGTTCAGGGCTACGTTACAAATCCAGGGAACCCATCATAATTGACTCTTGCCAATTATACAGGCTGCCTACGTTTTAACAAACTGAAATTAAACTTAACACATAGAACAATAATATTTACGCTATTTATTAGGACACAAGGGGAAGGTATTTCACTGATTTATGCACCCACTTCAATCTGTAATAAGATGACATCTCTTTATTAACAAATCATATAACTAGATCCCATAACACAAAAATTTATACTGCAATATTTAAAATGTTTTCTGTTAAACAAGGGATCATATTGATCATGTAATTTACCTCGGATCCGAGTCTCTGTAAATCTAGTAAAGACGTCTGAATTATACTATGCTCTTCAAGGAGCTTGCAAGATTCCACAAACCATTTGAAGAATGGGGTTATTTAATTAATTGATTATAACTTACATTTCAATATTAACGTTACAACGTATGATTATCGATACTACAGTTTACATTTCTTTTGTTTTATTTATTGCTTAGAGAAAATTATAGTCTTTTGAAAAGTGTCTTTCATCTATAAAAGTTATGTTTTAAGTGTACTTAATTCTCGATAGGCAAGCTATCGAGTCACCTCAAAAATAAGCTTTTGCAGTCCTCGTCCTGGGGAGTGACTCTTCGGAACTCTGGTAGTCGGGGTAGTCATCTGGGTCGTGTCTCTGGTGAATATCTTGTAGCTGTATTAGTGAGGAGATTGATGTAATGCTGCATGAAGTCGGGTTGAACTCCGCCGGTGCTGGTCAGCGTTGTATGGGTTGTAGACGTCCGTATATGCACTTGGGTTGGTCACATATTCACTGGTAGAGTTGTACTGGAGTTTGCATCTTAAGTCGAGACGTCACCTTGTTTACGAGTTCTTAATTTTTTTTTATATTACTACTACATTTCGTTAACAAACCTTTTACATCATATACATATAACTACCACTAGCTCACCACGTTTTTTAGAGGTAGCTAACCATTATTTTAAAGTTTAAAATAAAACATTTCTGCAGAGCCCTCGCTTGGAGGTGCGTACTGTCTGAACGCCGCATTGTAACTCTTCACTTGATGCGACAGGTACATTACAACGAAGCGGAGCGAGTACTCCGCCATAATATAGTTCCAACTTTTATTTAAATAGACATTCTTATAGAAAGATGAAACAAATTATTTAGACTTATTTAGTTTACAGGAATTATTTTAACTACTACTTGTGCCTTCAAATTATTAATTACTTACATTACGATTTTCAGATATTTCTAAGTTACAGACGGTTCGCTATGCACGTTGTGTCCGGAATTAAACAGGTCAACGCATGATGATTTACTAAAGGGTTAACTGTATTATTCTTAACTTTTTACATTACGATTTTTTATTACTTGTTTAGTTAGATTTTTCCCATTTAAAACTCATACTTATTCTGAGTTAGTACAGGGGTATTTGGTTTTAATTGTGCGATTTAAGCAAATACTTATTTGCTTTCTATTTTTTATTTTCTATTTTTTATTTTTTATTTTTATTATCAATTAAATCGTCACAATTGTCATCAATGATGTAATAGGTATCTGTTTTATGTGCGTATAATATGGTTAGGAAACAAAATAGTGCCAACGTCAAAAACCACGGTGTTTTATTAAGGTAGATGTGAGATTATAACAATAAATCTTACGCCTCAAATGTTGTAGGCGGCACCCTGTCAACACTCTTAATTCGTTACTTTGACTTCTTCAATATATTTTGCTATGTAAATGAACTACAGTCCCTGGCCAAATTACTAGTCAAAAATAAGCCTATCACAACATGAATATTATCAGTTTTTTTTTAAAATTAAGTAATAAACAATAAAAGCAATAAGAATTAAAAAATGTATTTTCTTCTAAACTTAAGCAGTTAAGTAAAGCTTTCTTTCAGTTCTCCTAGATATACTTTTAACGAATTTTAGAGCAATTCCCTTCAAAGAATCATTATGAAGGGAATATTATGTCAAATTATCCTGAAAAATTGTTGTATCTGAATTCTGATGTCCCCTTTTCCTATTATCACTTTAAAAACCCCAATACATTCTCAGTTGAGTTGAGATCCAAGAAATTTCCTGGCCTAATAAAAAGATAATATTCTGCTCTAGATAACATGTTTTTCTCACTTTGATGTACGGCAGGCACTTGAATCCTTCATGAATATTTTCCTCTGATGTTGGAAAAGCATTTATTTAGAAAAGAAGAAAGTCATGTTTGAAGAATTCTCGTGCAATTGGCCTTCGCCCTGGGCCATGCACAATGTAAAGTCTCGCCAGTTCTCTACAGCTGATGATTGAATCACTCAAAACTAATGTTGTTATAGGTTCTAGTAACACAGTTTTTATTAAATATGATTACTGGCCTTCAGTTTACAAAATGCTTATTGCCACTGACAATTTGATATATGGAATCATTACTGTAGAGGATTGTAAAAAGTATTACTATCAGCTTGATGGACCAGCATTTGTAACAATCTGTTGAATGATTTTTTAACTAAAGACTAAATGGCGTAACATTACTAAACAACTCCGTTTCGTAACGTTTGAACGTTTTGACTTACCTTATTCAAATCTTTAAAAGTGAATATCCTATAGCCTACTTCTTGGTTCAAAATAACATCATCTGTCTTATAACTACACTCAGCTGTTTTTTATTACGTCATTATGCTAGACATACTTTGATATATGTGACATCGCCAGAACTATGTAATTCCTCTTAGTTGCATCCTCACTGTCATTATTGATTTTTATAAATTTTTCCTCATTTGTTGGAGTAATAATTCTTTTTCAACCACGTACTCCTTTCTCCTTATTGACGAGAGAAATTAGTACACGGTTAAATTTTGCTAGAAGCTAGTAGCCTACACGGTACTAGAGGTGTTATTTTTGCTAGCAGTTGCTATTTCACTAATGTTGGAAGTGTTTAATTTCATTAACATTACACTTTTAACTTTGAAGAATTGTTTTAAAGTAACTTTTTTTCATCACTGCTATATATTTCAGCTTGACCATATCAGTAATATTGAATATCTGAAGCAATTTAGCACGGCCTACAGTTCACTGTGCTACAGTCTATTGTGGAAACATAGTTACTAACAATGATTTTTATGTTTAATCAGGTATCACGGATCAGGGTGCACAAAGACCAACGCATCAATTGAATGTCTGGGTAAGTACATACTGTTAGTACCTGATAAACCAATAAATAAGACACAATTAACTGGATACTGTAATGTTTTCTACGTTTCCCTTACTGCAGCTGGCATTAGTTCTTCTTACCCCACACGGTTAGAACAATCGTACACAACTGTCCTAAACTCGTATCACAGCTTGCTCTCTTGACAACAACAACCACTTGGCCGTATCACAGTTAATGTCGAAAAGGTTACTATTTGTTCACAACTGCGTTTCAATACGATATCTTGCTTTTTGCTACTACTGGAGTAAGCAAATATTCAACAAATAATAAATTGACTTTGTCACAAACACTGAACTCTGTAGTTTACTAGTAAACACTTGGTAACATAGCAACTACAAATAACACAATAAAATAAAAAATTGTTGAAAACATTGAGACATCTACGTCTACGAATCCACAGTCAAATTTACTGACGTAATGGCTACACTTAGGGATCAAAGTTTTCGAGTTTTTCCGGAAGCGATCAGTTTGTAGTTTATAATCCAAGCTATGTATGAGAGATTTAACATTCTTCAGCTCATACGTAATAAGTATGCAAGCTACAAACGGTAACTGCTCGAAAATTATTTTACCAAATGTCATAAACCCAAACACGATATCCTCCTTTTGCTTTATACTGATAAGCAATTGAACAGGATACCACACAGATTAAAAACGCATGTATTAAAAAAACATGAATAAAACTTCCTGTCACTTTCAAAAATATCAAAACTACAATGACAAAGAGATGTCAGGGTTGCGATATAATTTATGCCTTCATGAAAACTAACATTCCCACTTAAAAATCTCAAAACAGGAGCATAATCATGACTGCTCCATGTAACATGTCTGTTGTTGTATTTCAGCAAAGCCTTCCGAATTAGTCTCATTCTTTGCCGTAGGAAGTAGAGTAAAAAAAGTAGTCTAATTTTGAATAATGCACCGTAAAGGGTGAAAGCAACGGAGAAGAGAATAAAAGACGTGGGACCACTCACCCAACGCGATTAATCCACATGTGACGTGTATTTTAGATTCTCGTAAACTGTTAACATTTTTAATAAGACATACACTATAATGGAAACTAAGCTTATGATTTCGTTCTGTCTGTGAGGTATTTTGATACGCAGGCATTCAAGTTTTCTGTCCACGTAACTGATATTGTCAAACGCATTCCCGTCACCGAACAAAGTGTATTTTATATGATAGTACAAAACTAAGGTTAGATACGATGCTTCTCCTACAGATGCCAGAAGACATAAATACGTCAAATCTATTACATATAATATTCCCAGCATATTACCAATCCACGCTATACACAATAAGACAGTTGCGATCCACTTATACATCCGGAATAGTTTCCGTAATTTTGGCTGGTGACGAAAAACTGTTGCGAATCCAAACGTAGTGCAGAGAACTATCACTGAGAAAAACGATCGATATATATATATATATATTTTTTAATTTATTGGAGATCTGTAATCTGTTCGACTGAGCGAACATTTAACAAATTGGCTGACAACACACACAGGATTATGAAGAGCTGACCATTGACAACTCTTCTTGTTTTTGATAATAAATTAAAGAGGTACACAAAATACAAAACTAAATGATAAAAACATGTAAACAAATGAACAAAAGTCACTTCCACTTCCTGCTGGCATGATACAATAAGTTCAAATATTAAACACTGGGCCCATAAGGCACATATACAGGTTATATTAACACGTATGAATGACACGAATACAAAAACATACAGAACAGATATCACAGACAGTACAATACAGAAAACCCAAGAAAATACAGAGAATACCTTATTAGTTAAACCTGAATGGTAAGTCTAATAGTTTGTGTCTTTTTAGTCTATAAATATCTTCACTGTTGTCTAACAAGTTAATTGCCAGGTGGTTAGGATGCTGTTCTAATTTGGAGATATGAGTCCTGCAGAGGCGCATGATTTCTTCTCTCACGGTTGAAACTTTGAGGTCGCGGTGTATAGAGTTGTTGGAGACAAACCATGGAGCGTCGACTATTGATCTAAGTGTTTTGGACTAAAAGCGCTGGATAATCTCAATATTACTTGTACTTGCAATACCCCAAAGTTGAATACCGTAAGTCCACACCGGTTTAAGAACTGCTTTATAGATCAAGAGTTTGTTGACGAGACTTAACCGTGATTTTCTGCCTATAAGCCAATAGATGTTTCTGACCTTGTGATTAAGTTCAATCTTCATAGATGTTATATGTTTTTTCCATGTTAGTCTCCTGTCCAGATGCATCCCAAGGTACTTAGCACTTTCAGCTTGCGGTACTGGTTGACCGTTAATTGTTACTGGAGGGCAGTTTGCCTTACGTGTGGTGAAGGTAACGTGGACTGACTTGGATGCATTGATTTTTATGCGCCAATTATCAAGCCATAACTGAACGCTGTTTAATGATGCTTGTAGTATAAGAGATGCTATTGAGGGGTCGGAGTGTGTCGCTAGAATTGCTGTGTCATCGGCGTAGGTAGCAACAGTGGTTTCACTTGCTGACGCTAAGTCCGAGTTGAACAGAAGGTAGAGCAGAGGACCCAGGACACTACCCTGCGGAACACCTGACCCCACTGGTAAAAGAGGAGAAGTAGCATCCTACTTGAAACACTCTGCCCACTAAGTAGGCATGCAAAACACGGTAACAATTATGTGGCAGATTTTTCTTTATTTTATATAAGAGTCCAAGATGCCAGACTTTGTCAAATGCCTGGGAAACGTCGAGAAACACACCTGAGCAGAACATCTTCGATTCCAGCGATTTATTGATAACATTTGTTAGTCTGTGTATTTGATCTACCGTAGAGTGCTTTTCACAAAAATCAAATTGGTGATCCGGAATTAGGTTGTTTTCTACAATTGTTGGCATAAGTCGTTTACAAACAGCTTTTCCAAGATCTTACCAAGTATCGGTAGAAGGCTTATGGGTCGATAAGAAGAGGGCGCTTGAGGGTTTTTACCAGGTTTTAAGACCATGATAACTTGAGCTGATTTCCAGAGAAGAGGAAAGTATTCAAGTCTGAGTATGGCATTGAAAATGTATGTTATTAGTACAACGCCTTTGTGAGGCAGCTCCTTTAGAACTTTCCCCGATAGCAAATCAATGCCGGGAGCCTTTTTACTTTTCAAATTATACAGGATTATTTCCTTGATTTCCTTAACTTTAAAAGGCTTAATAGGTAGAGTCAGTTGGAGCGGGGAGTGTAAATATCTTTGTACCTCTTCATCGAAAGAGACGTTCTTGCTGGCTTCAGGTTGAAAAACGTTGACCAAATGTTCGGCAAAAGTCTGGGATTTCTCTGTATTGCTTCGCGCCCAGCTACCATCTGGTTTATGAATTGGTGGTATTTGTGATAGTGGCCTTTTTAATCGTTTAGTAGCCTTCCACAGAGAATAATCAGTACTTTCATTTGGTGACAGATTTTTCTAGATAATCCTGAATCCCTTCATTCTTTAAATTTTCTAACAATCGTTTTAGTTGTCTGGCCGTGGAATTCCACTTTCTTTTCTCATCCGGATGATGAGTATGCTGCCAAATTCGTCGCAATCTACGCTTCTCAGCTAATTTCTTCCGGACAACCAGAGGAAGGTTTAAGTGCTTATTCTTCGCTGTATTGCAAGGTGTAGCTTCCCAGGCTGATTTTTTAAAAGTACTGGTGAGATAATTTACAGCCGCATCCAATTCAGCAGGCGTGTGGAGTGGAAGTTCTAGCGAGATATTATCATTTACAAGCTCTCTAAAGTAATCCCAGTCAGTATGACGATTTGTGAGTATTGGTAGACTTTCAGACTCAATTATAGTATTGCTAATAGTGGTAATAATTGGAGTGTGGTCAGAGGACAAATCAAGGCAAGATTCAAGTTTGTAGTATTTATGAGACAAGCCTCGTATTAAAAAGAAATCAATTAGGTCAGGTATTTTATTTGTGTCAGAAGGCCAATAAAATACCTTCTAACCAGTGGGCAGAAAGGACAGGGATTCTTGTCTAATGATGTTATATAAAATTCTACCTCTTGGATTAGCTAATCTCGAACCCCAATGCGGGTGTTTTGCATTAAAGTCACCTCCCACCAAAAAAGGTGCACCAAGAGTTCCAAGAAAAGAACTGAAATCAGTTTCATTGATTCTGTGTTTTGGGGGACAGTAGACTGCAGAAACAATTAAAGGGCCTCTTTGATCTTCAATTAAAACGTTTGTCGCCTGTAGGTGAGCAGTTTTGACGTTAGAGAAGAGATAATGTTTTATATTGTTTCGGATTAACAGAGCGGTTCCGCCACGAGCTGTACCGTCAGGATGTTGGGTATCATAAACAGTAAATCCTGGAATCCTAATATGGCTTCTGTCTGTGAAGTGTGTCTCAGATATAAGCATTACGTCTAACCTGTTTTCAATAAGAAAAGCTTTGAGTTCTAGGGTGCATTGACAGAGTCCATTGGCGTTCCATAATCCAATCCTGTAATAATGAAGATGATGATGATGAATTTAACAGTTCAACATAATAACAATACTAAACTATACGATATACTATATCGATATTTGGTAAGCATTTTGTAGATTGATGTATCTGTTAAAGAGTTACTATAACAAATACACTCATTTAAAGAGCTTTATTAAATTTTAAAATCCGATTATTAAGTATACTGTACTGATAGCAGTAATATATGTCCCACAGCTGTCTCAAGCTTACCGATGGACTGCAGTATTGACCTGACACATTAGACATTATAATGTCGAGTGCAGCTGCTTGTGGTGCCGTCACTGACCACTTGTGAGTAAACACGGGAACAACCGCTAACCGTCTGCACAAAATCAATAGAACAACTAATCGATAACTGGTGTCACACTTGTTATCGAAACAATCCAGTCACAGCTAATATAACAGAAAATAATATGTGACATTTTAAAAAACAATTTGTGATCAATACTGGAAAATACGAGTGTTACAATTTGGGAGGCGTGGTACGAAAACGTCTTTTTCGTCTTCCACTTCATCTGAGAACCGCTTCCTTGAGATCACTTTAGTATTTCTCCCTTCGCTTTCCATCTCATACCACAGTTATGTATCTTCTTCTACTCTAACTCAAGGCGCAGGGTGGCTGCCTGTTACGATTTTCACGAAAAAACTTCTTCTGATAGGCCTGCTATTGCTTCTGATGGGCCGTCCTAACTATCTTTCCCGAAAGCCAAATTCTTCAAGGTTCTCTGATTCTTTCCTCGCGTTCCTTCTATTTTTGTATCCTTATTCAATTCCGTTGTTTTGTTTGGTCTTAAATTCCTCCTTGCGTATTTGATTCCCGTCCTCCGTGCGATGGGAAACCATTCACGTCCCTCAATAACTTCATTTCGGTAGACTGGGTTCACTTTTTGTCATGTTTAGTTATCATTCATGAATTACTTCCATATTTTTAAAGTAAATATTGCCATTACTTTATAAAATTTCATTTAAGTATCTGTTTTCGTTTTCTTTGCTAATTGGAAGCGTGATATCTGTTCTTCGGTTGTTTGTTTTTGATACTATTGGCAAGTGCTGAATGTTTTCACAGCAAAATGTTTGTAAATAACAGCTTATAATCCAAAAAATAGAGAAGTTTTCATATTTATTCTAAGTTTAAACACTTTGTATTAAGTTGCAGTACAATAACACACACACACACACACACACACACACACACACACACACACACACACACACACACACACACACACACACACACACACACACACACACACACACACACACACACACACACACACACACACACACACACACACACACACACACACACACACACACACACACACACACACACACACACACACACACACACACACACACACACACACACACACACACACACACACACACACACACACACACACACACACACACACACACACACACACACACACACACACACACACACACACACACACACACACACACACACACAAAACAGTTCGAACAGAAACTGATGGTAAACCAACTTTACAGTATTGCACAACTGACTGACAAATTACTTAAGCAATTACTGTATCAGGTTGTACATAAGTTTTCAGTGTCACCAGCTAACAGATATAAAAAGTTTATTTGACTTACAGCATAGGCCTAATTCATACTTTACTATTCTACAAAAGAAACAAAGTGTAAAACTATTAAAACACCTGAAAAATATTATTTTCTTCGTAATTGTTGGCATAACAGTATGGTGTATACAGTGTCTGTCAGCTGTCTGCTTTTAATGTTCAGTAATGATTGCTGTTTTAAAGTATATACTTTGTCCTTACACAAAACGTTTAATACAATTTACATTGTACAAATGTAATGTTTGAAAACATTTAAGTAAAAACAGTATGACACTGAGAATAATATTCAGTTTAAAAGGTAGCTGGGATTTATACTTTCCGTATACAGCACTGGGCTGTGTATTGGTTTGGGCAGCTAGAAGCAGTGTGTTATCAGCTGTCAGTACATACTATTTTTAACAAGTTCTCTGCACTGAACAGCTCAAAGAGGGAGCAAATCACTAGTTTATAACGACTTTAAAAGTATAAAGTCACTAGTACTGACTTTAAAAATGTTTAAATCAGTAGTGTGCTAGCTTTGAAAATGCGATGATCAGACCAGGTGTTGAATATTTCTTCTTTACTTCCTATAGTTGCAACATTGAATTTTCTGCAATTATTTTGAGTAAAGCAAACTTGTTAATTGCTATCATCTGTAAGTTTTCCAAGTATTTCTTCTCTGCCTACCTGTGCCTATCTATCTCAACAGTTTTACTTGAGAATATATCAACTCATGGCCTAGAAATTTTGACTTTCTCTTTTCCATTAATTTTATAAGATTTAGTTCTTCATTGCCTTGATTTGAAACTTCCGTGTCTGTTTATCTCTTCCTCAAACTTGACATTCTCCGTATTCCCAACTGCGTCGTTCTCCATGTGTACTGCGTCATCCCTGAAATCTTCTCTACTGAGTCGCCTTCTTCCCCAGGTCCAAACATCACTCCCGTTCAGCAAGCTCCAAAGGTTGTGGAAAAATGTTATTGTTAAAATGATTAGCCTTTTGCATTTGTTCAAGTGAGGTTATATTCACATTAGTGTGATTCGATTGCCTATCCTTTCGCCGTACTATACGAATCTGTAACGCGTCCTAGGAATATGCAAGATTACCCCCTAGGTTTAAGATTGTACCTATAAAAGTCGGTACAAGTTAGCGAGCCATACATTTTTACAGTAATGTAGTGTTCAATATATTAGACTGAATATTTGCAACGTTCCATATTACACACATATGCATATATATGATATAAACTTGAAATTTTGATTAAATTTAGAATAAATAGTTTATACATCAAACGTGGTTTGCATTACATTGAAAACAAATCAATATATTTTAACATGTTTTGAGACGATATAGAAATATAAATATACGTATAATACGTATATATTTACATATTTATATGTATATTATATATATATATATACATAATATATATATATATATATTTATTTATTTATTAAGTACGAAAAATATTTGAGTCGTGGTAGGTCTACACTGAAAATCTCCGTTTTAGTGAATTGCTTTCCTTTGTAAGTAACAACCATTCAAGAGGTATAAAATTAAAATTTAACATGTATAATTATTTTCAAGGCGATTTTTTGGTACTAATGTTTTTTGGAACTGCTCCAGAAGAGACTTCTTTGATAATTCGTTAACATAAAATTGTTGTATTTTAATTATTTAAATCTAAATACGGATACTTTTTGATGAATGCAATGTGTACACTTTGCAGCAGATTACTGTGCATTATGTATTGAGTACCTACTCAAGTCATACAGTCATTCGTGTGCGATGAAGGTTTTGATTGCTTGTTTGTGGAGACATCTGGTGAGTGCTATGCACTTAATCGGTTATAATTACTGGCAATTAAATTAAAACACAGTTTCTTAATCTAATTATGAAATAATGTTTGTTTAATATCTGACTGTTTATGCTGTTTTTAAACATATCCTTTTATGTTTTTCTGTTTGAGTAATAAGAGAGCTATATGCTAAACATGTACTGACAGAACTCTTGTCAAACAAAGTTATGACAAATTATGGTGTTGTCAGTACTTAAAGATATATCTGTAAACGTTATAAAATTGTTTATAAAACACTTTCGCAGATTGCAGCAAGCAAGCGTGGATTATTTTCAATATTTATTTGCAACTCTATTTGAAACATAACCTTCACTTCTTTAGCGCTTTGTAAATACGCGACATGCTAGTAAACAGGTCCAAAGTAATAATTCCTTTACAAATTTTATGTAGTCTCACTCTAACGTTGCATAATTCACACACACACGCGCGCGCGCGCGTTCTCTCTCTATACACGTAAAATGCCTGTCGGTATAACTATCTCTCATCTCTCTCTCTCTCTCTCTCTCTCTCTCTCTCTCTCTCTCTCTCTCTCTCTCTCTCTCTCTCTCTCTCTCTCTCTCTCTCTCTCTCTCTCTCTCTCTCTCTCTCTCTCTCTCTCTCCTTTCTCTCTCTGTCTTTTCGCTGACTATCTGGATATACGTAAATTTACTTGGTTTATTATTTAGAAACGATTTTAATAAACGCCAGTAGCTAATCTTTTCATAACGAAAACGAAGATTAAGCCTTAAATTCAGGCCTTCGTATTCAATGTTTACGTGGTATAACCACTGTATAAGTTAGATTGCATAGTGATTACTGCCTTTAATTTAGTTCAGTAAGTTTAGATTTAATTCTGACCAGTAATTAACAAAGCAAGCCATTTACGAATTATTCATAATTCCATGAGTAGTAAAGTTCATTCTAAAATAGAATATTTAAAATAATTCATTTGCTAAGTCACATTATAATTTTTAGTTATTTTTCCCGTCATTTTGATTTATAAAGTAAAATAAAAGTTGCATTATTTTACTGGTAAACAAAACAAAATAAATGGGTTATCTTGAAGACGTAAAATGTATATTTTGATAAAAAAACTGCTTATTTAAGTCATCTGATACATTGAATTATATTTAACTTTTAAATGTATGAAAACTTAGTGTACATATGTTAGTTCTATATTAGCATGTGCAATATAGAAACGAACACGCGCGCGCGCGCACGCACATTTACGCATAAGGCCTGTATAACTTGTTACGTTAAAAGACAAGTGCAATGTTACAATTATAAAATTATGAGTAATGTGGATTATTGCTTATTGCCCTAATTAGTATAGTGGTAATTTTTGCTTATTAGGATTTAAGCAAAACTCAGTCAGTGTACGTATACAAATTAAGGCACATTCATTTGATATGACTCTCTATTTCCAAAGTTTATTAGTGAACAGTCAGTAGTAGACACGACTATGTCCTTGTTAAAAGTAATCGCTAAAGATTATTGCTTAAAAAGCTTGAAATTTTATGAAGTATTAATGAACCACTGATTAATATAATGGGAACTGTCAAACAGATTAAAGTGTAAATTTAGTGGGGAGACATAAATTATTTTAAAATCCAAGGGCAGATCTCGATCGTTCTGACTGGAGACGACAACAATTAATGAACCCTCTTCATAGCAAGCGTCTAGTTGTTACTTCCATACAGAAGACACATTTTGTGGATTAATAAATTTGTTGTAACAGTATAATTTGTCTCTGCCATACGTTATTGTTGGGTCGCGCATTGTGTTGCAAAATAAATACAGCGAAAACGTGTTCAATAAATCAGAACCTTACAAAGGCGGTTTAATTGAATCTTCCACACCAACGCCTTTAGACAAGACAACTTCGGCGGCTTTGTCTTCTACTGAGGACGCATTACGTATTAATGCCGTCGTTGCGACAGATCTAATTACAGCATGTTACTCCTCACTTTTGTTACGCGTTTGTTTTAGTTTGTGTGTATGTATGTGTCACACACAAATTATGTGTTCATACAGTAATACTATAAAACTAATCTCTATACTAATATACCAGGAGGAAAAGGAACTCTTTCAACCGGCAATTCTGGAACTAAAATTAAGCAAAAATGTCATAAAACATAGGTATATAAATCCGGAAATGCGTTGTTTTCGAGTTATGGCCTGTTGAAAATTTTTCTCATGTTCCTGCTGTTCCGATGGTAAAATAATACAAGTCAAAAATTTAGGAACACAAATTATAGAAAAAAATTCATAGTTTCCTATGTTTTTCGACCTGAAATTAAAAAAAAAAGGTTTTAAAGCTTACTAGTACTTTATTACTAGTACTTTGTAATAAAATAGCTAAAATAGCTAGCTAACAATTTCCAAAAATTGGAGTCTGAAACCAATATTTTTTTAAGTTCGATGTAAAACAGTTTCGTTAAATTGCTAATAAACAAAGAAAATGTTGAAATAAACTTTGTAGAGACAAAATTTATGAGAAAATATATGTATAAATGACGTTAGTTAAAGCCAAATACCAGTTTGAGAAATCTTATTTGAATTTAAAATAAAACATGGAAGAAATGTGTTGAATGTTATGAATCTAAATAAAACAACACAACTACAAAACAATTATAAAAAATTATGATTATAGAATATTTTTATTTAAATTATATAACTGTGAACAAAAGTTTGGGATCGCTGGCTAAATGCAATGAAATCTAATCTGAGTGTGACCCATTGTTGTTCACAAATAATGTTGTGTTGTTAGTTGAGTAGCTATTCGAATAGTGTTTGTATTCAGAACTTAAATTTAATCTCTGTTCGGTGGGTGAAGTTGTAGCTCATTATTTGTAGTAGTATAACTGTCAATACAAGTGGACAATGTATTTATGTATTTATAACAAAATGGAGCTCTTACACCTTCTACTAATCACGAAAGGCAATGTTTAAAATGAAAATGAGCTGGAAAGTAAACCGGTCACGGAGGACCTGTTAACTCACCATTAATACAATTTATGTATTGTATTCAATTTATGTGATTTATGCGATTCATTTATTCTATTCAATTTACGTATTGTATTCAATTATGTGTTACAACCAATTTATGTAGCCGCTGTTGGCGTCATGGGTGAGTAACCTGCTCACTGCATCAAGCTCGGGAAAAATGGAGATCTTCGATTTTTGACGGGCAGTATGTTCAGGCTTAAAATGTGTTCAAACTATGATTCGCCTGTGACGTCGGCTGCATATCACGTTATCGCCGGACGAGCTAAGGTCGGTCCGCGCCCCCCTTTCCACTCTAGCAGTCAGCTCACGGAGCTCCAAGAGGCAAGAGCCTATTCCGCGCGTGTGTTACGCAACCGCTTTACGGCTGTCAATATGTTAACGATTTAATCAATTCAATTTCAATTAGTCTAAATTAATAGATATGCAGTCGTACGGGCACGCGCGGATTCGCAGAATCGCATATGTATAATTTAATCTGTTCTTTATAATAAACCGTTTTATACAGTCCACTTTTATCGTTTCATATTTTATTAAACCCAGCCTATGGTTTAAAGTGTGAACAGCCCTTAACCCCAAGCTACGCAAGAGGACAGCAAGTTCAACCGCAACATATGAACTTGTATTAATTCCGGGCCGGATTTAATTTTCATCTCAAGGTGCATAAAAACCTACGAGCAGTTCGGATTGACGGACTTTAAGTGTCGTAAGGGAGTTAGTGCGTGCTCGTTTTCGGATATTAGTGTGGCATAGCTGTATGCGTCCGAGTATTATTCGGGAATTGAAACTGTTATGCGTACGTTCCGCAAAATCATTTAGCCTGTAAATCAAATACGTAAAATTGCGGTTCGCAATAAGTTCGCAAGTGCCTACCGGACAATCTATTACATGCAGCGCAGACAGAATTGGACAGGTACGACACACCTACGCAGAGGCAGAGAGACGCATCTTTATCTCACAGCATTGCAGAAATCCAACGTCACGAACTGCCGCTATCTCAACAGATAACAACCCGTTCTACTCAACGGCAACTACGTCATCCTGGTTAACTCTTATCCGCCATCAGCTGATTACCTCTACAAACTGTATGTAACTTATTATCTCGAATCAGTGGAAATTCAAGTAAGACGTTTTTGCCATGTTATGTTTTGATATATTATTCACTCATTATGTTATGTTGTATTATTTATTTGCAATTATTCTATGTAACTATTAATACGTAATTATATTGCTGAGAACTGAGTTGCCTGTTCTACTTTCGTTCCACGTCTTAATACGCTCAATATGGCCGAAAGCAAACAGCTCATAAGGCAAAGGGCCGTTATTAAAACCCCAATAACAAGAATTAATATTTTCGCGGATGCTTTCGACATAACAAAAAATGACGTCCACGCGTTGCATGTCAAATTAACGCGCAGATTTGTCTGATTACATCCGAACTCGAGTTGTCTGAGGACGTTGTTTTTGACGCGGATCCAGGTAGAAGATGATTTATGTACAATCGAGTGCAAACTGCACAACCTTATAGAAAAATTCACGACTAATCTTACTGAGAATTCTAATACTACTGCTAATGACAGTAGAGCGGAAAGATTCGCTCATGTCACGCAACTGGAGCCCATTAAAATCCCAGAGTTTAGCGGAAATGTTTAGCGGAGTGGCAACACTACATACACATATTCAAAGACTTGGTAGATTCTCGCTTGGATCTTACCAACATACAAAGTTGCATTACTTACACAATTCATTAAAGGATGAAGCGCTCCAAGTTATACAATCGCTGCCTATAACTGGTAAGAATTATGGCGTATCCCTAGGGTTACTCAAGACTAGATTTGACAATAAGCTAATTACTGCCATCCACCATGTCGAAGATATACTGAAAATCAATAGGCTATCGATAGGCACTCGGTGGGTAGCACATCTAAATTTTTTAATAAAATAAGCGCAACCATAAACGCGCTCAAGGTTATGGCGTTACCCGTAAATATTTATGAGCTTATTGTCACTCAGCTATTAGCGTCGAAATTGGACCCGAATACTTCCAAACGTTGGAAGGAGCCACTCTCTAACATCAACTTTCCCGATTTTGAAGCGTTAATTGAGTTTTTAAACAATAGGAGATCGGTGCTGGAAACCGTGGCGGCAGATTCCGTGAGTGGTCGGGAAAGCAACTCAGCAAGGCCTAAACAACTGATAAAATATGTAAACAATTCAAAACAAGGCAAGGTGGTCAGCTATCATGCTAATTCTAAAAACATTCTATGTGCAATGTGCAATGCTAACCACCACTTATATACGTGTAAACAATTTAAGGGGTTAACCATTGACAAACGTAAGGGGTTTTTAATTAAAACTAAATGCTGCTTTAACTGCTTGCGGGTGGGCCATTCTGTAAATGAATGTAAAAATAAGCACACTTGAAAAATTTGCTCTAAGAAGCATTACTCCTTAATACATACAGGACAGGGCATCTACTGTGCCCTCAAACTAAAAACTAATAGGAACATACTATTTTCTACTGCGGTATGCAAAACCTTAGACGATTCTGGTAAACCCCGCCTTTGCAGGATTTTACTGGACTCTGGTAGCCAGGCGAATTTCATTACACAGGCCTTTGCCAAAAAACTTAAATTGAACCTTGTAAAAAATGAGTTGCCAATTACAGGCATCAACAATGCGCCCTGTCGGTCCCACCACGGCACCACTATCACCTTACAATCGCTGTACGAAAAATTCAATTTTAGCGTACAATACTCAATTCTGCCTAATTTTAATGACTATCTCCCCACGGAATCTTTTGATCCTGCGCAGTTGGGATTGCCCGAGGGTATATTCCTAGCGGACCCAAACTTCAGCACGTCCTCGAGCATTGACGTTCTGCTGGACGCCCAATTCTTCTTAAGTTTGATTAAGCTCGGCAAATTTGCCAGGGACGGGAACTTCCCCATTCTTCAGGAAACTAGACTGGGTTACATTGTGTCCGGAAATCTTCCTTTCAAATTTAAATCTCCTTATCGTGCTTCGTCATTTATGGCGAGAAATGACAATAAAGGGCTCACTTCTATGGTTGAGATATTCTGGCAGGTCGAGGAGTATCCTGTTGATTTGCCCTCAGCTGCCGACGAGTCATGTGAGGGACACTTTGTGCATAACACGCTAAGAAATAGTGACGGTAGATTTGTTGTTAGGTTGCCCCGCAGGGCTGGTGATGTGGCTCTGGGCGATTCGCTGGCCCATGCGAAACAGCGTTTTCAGACTCTTGAGCGTAAACTCATGAGGAATCCTGGGTTGAAGCATGACTATTCCAAGTTCATCAAGGAGTACCAACTGCTGGGCACATGTCACCACTCAGTCCCAGCGACAATTTGGTTCATCGCTCCAAGGTGTACTACTTACCCCATCACGCGGTTTTCAAGAACTCAAGTCTAACTACAGAGCTCCGTGTGGTATTTGATGCGTCCGCAAAATCCGCTAATGGCCGTTCACTTAATGATACGCTACTGGTGGGGCCGACAATACAGCAGGACATTTTTTCTATTATACTCAGATTTAGGACCCACGTCTATGACTTAACGTCCTACATCGAGAAGATGTATAGACAAATTTTGGTCGATTCAAGCGATTGCAACCTCCAAAGAATATTCATGTTGAATGCGACATCCAAGTCACTTGTACGAATTATAACTAAATTACCTTAAATTGTCCGCCTTGTGACTTCTTAAAATTTTTCTATGACGCGTTTCAGAGCTTATGCTCCATCATCAGATATAGATTAAAATAAAACTATCACTCTTACCGAGGTCGTTACATAATATAAAAATCAAAACTTTTTGCATATAAACAGCGCGCGGAAGTAGGGTGCGCACCCGTTCACGTTAAAATTGCCACTGCTCAACCTTTCAAATTATGTAACGACCTCGGTAAGAGTGATAGTTTTATTTTAGTCTATATCTGATGATGGAGCATAACCTCTGAAACTCGTCATAGAAAAATCATAAGAAGTCACAAGGCGGACAATTTAAGGTAATTTAGTTATAATCCAAAGAATACTTTGGCGGGATTCCCCGACTTGGAATTGAAACATTTCGTGCTCAGGACTGTGACTTATGGCACAGCCAGCGCTTCATTTCTTGCTACCAGGTGTCTATTCCAGGTTGCAAATGATAACCTTAATCAGTTTCCCTTGGCATGCCGAGTTATTGCTAACGACTTCTACGTCGATGATTTAATTACCGGCTGCGATGATATAGATGAGCTCAAACGGTTGAGATAGGATGTAAGCGAATTGCTTTGACAATATGGGTTTCCCTTGCACAAATGGTGTTCCAACAGCCAAGAAGTCATAAACCAAGGCGCACTGCCATACCCCTAAACAAGGGTGAAAATGTGAGCACTTTAGGGCTACTATGGAACAACGGTTCCGATAGGTTTGTTTATAAGACAACCTTGCCATGAGGCGTTTACCAAAAGAGCTGTTCTTTCAGTAATTGCAGGCATTTATGACCCGTTGGGTCTACTTAGTCCCGTAGGTTTTCTATACAAACGTTTCATGCAGCAGCTTTGGCAAGAAAAACCCAATTGGGATGAGGTCTTATCAGATTCTCTTCTCCCCAAATGGAGGGAATTGTATGGTAAACTAAATCTAGTCAATAAGATTAATGTGAACCGTTGCATAAAGTCTAACCCATACATGAGATCGTTTCAAATTCACGGGTTCGCGGATGCTTCCTGTGAGGGTTATGGTTGTTGCATATACGCAAGAATTGTATATGATAATAGGCGTGTCTCATATAACTTACTGTGTTCGAAATCCAGGGTAGTCCCCCTAAAACAAATTACACTGCCCAGACTTGAGCTATGCGGTTGTATTCCGCTTGTCTGTTTGCTTCAAAAGGTTATTCGTGCATTGAACATACATGCTCATGAGATCCATCTGTACTCCGACTCTATGGTCGCCCTCCAGTGGATACACGGTGAGTCCTCCAGGTGGAAGACCTTCGTCGCCAATCGTGTGGCTGAAATCCAGCAGGGTTCCAATAACGCTGACTGGCATCATGTGAAGTCCCAGGATAACCCCGCCGTGGTTCCATCTCGTGGTTGTCATCCAGACAAATTGCGGAACTTCCAATTGTGGTGGCATGGTCCGGCATGGCTTTTGCAAGATCCAATTCGCCACCCCAAATTCAGCACAAATGATTCGGCCACCATACGGGAGTGCCGATCTGAACAGAAACAATCGGCAATTCTTGAATGTATGGCTAGCGTCGTCGCTACCGATATAAGTGAAGACTTTTCCACTCTTCAGAGATTGATACGCGTTATCAGCTATTGCTTCAATTTATCTATAATCTGAGATCGAATTCCCCTGGTTCGGGAAATGACCTGCGACTGTCCAGGGAGGAATTAAACAACACTTTAAATTTCTTTATACGCCAATCTCAATTGACGTACTTTTACAAGGAGATCATTGAGATAAAGAATGGCAATCTATCCAAATCTAGCAAAATTATCTCCCTTGATCCATTCATCGACGATTCGGGGTTACTTCGGGTTGAAGGTCGTCTCCAACATTCAAATTTGCATTACGTTACTAAGCATCAGATTATTCTGCACCCAAAGGCCCACCTCACTAGATTAATAATAGAGGCTGAGCATTCGAGGCTGCTTCACGCGGGCGTTCAGTTAACCCATAGTTCTGTTCGTCAAAGGTATTGGATCGTCAACGGCAAGATTGTTGTCAGTTCTGTCATCCATAAGTGCATCAAATGCTTTCGCTTCAGAACCACAAGCAAACGCAGCAACTTGGCCCGTTGTCTTCGTCAAGAGTAGTATTGACCAAGGCCTTTTCTTCGTCTGCTGTAGATTACGGTGGGCCTATCGTGATCCGTCATGGCGGGCAGCGATCCAAGACTACCTCAAAGGCATACATAGTATTATGCTACAAAATCTCCACCAGAATAACAAATGAAACAACGTTAAGAATTAACAACAACTATGCAGTTAGTAACGCAGAAAATGAGAAAAATACAGTCATTTTAAATAATAATAAAATATAGTGATGAACAATGACCAAGACGATGACAAAGACAAGACCCCACCCCAAGTAATTGGCATGAATAACGTCAAGTATAGTCAATATCAAATAACTTTATAGATAAAAATGAGAACATGTTTGATCATAACAAACGTTGAAAGTACAATACCTAACTTGATTAAATATGTAATAAAATAATGTATATATAACTTCAATATAATACTATTAAATGACAAAGAAATAATAAGTGTTAAGTATAAAAATAATTCACATAAATCAAATCAATGAAACCAAGTGATAAGTAGGTACACATTGAGTGACCAAAACATTGTGATAAGTGATATACAATAGTGAGTGGTTATAAATATCTATTTGAGAATACTCAATCACAGCGTATACTAAAAGGACAAAAAGTATTGAACACTAAAGTAAAAGTGAACTCAAATACATGAAACAAACCAAGTGTAACCCATAATCACATGTGAAAACAAAACAAACGTTACATCCCATAAGGGATGAATGATGTTTTATTTATATTTTGTAACCGATAAATAAGCAGGAGACTCTTAGAGTGAATAAACAATCATTATAAAATATTCACAACAACTTTGTGTTATATATAAAATGTAATATTTGTCTGACTTTGTAAACGATGGATAAGTAGAAGGCTCATGGAGTGAGAATAATCAGTATAAAGCAATCACAATTATTTGGTATTGTATATGATAACTGCTGTTATATTTGAAGGTTGTAATTGATGAAGGAAGAGGAGACTCATGGAGTGAATTGACGTACATTGTAAAAGCATTTTCAACAAATGTGTGGTAAATTTTAAGACTATAGATAAAGATGACATGATCATCAAAAGACTTGATACAAACAGTATCATAATATTATTATATGCATAAATATGTTTCAAAAGTTGTGTTAAGAAAAAATATATAATTAATATTAATTTCAAGAAGTTCCAAGTTAAAAGATAGTCATTATCAAAGTGATTATGTTAACATGTATGTTCATTTTAGTAAAGTTCAGTATCTAAGTTATATTTATACTATGTGGTAAAGAATGTTAACAGTTAAGTAAATTTTGTTCAAATGTTAACTAAGTTTAATTAATAAGAGTCAGTAGATTATATAATGAGTGGGCAGGAATATAAAGTGTTGTAGACAAAAGGTAGCAAAACTAGGTATCAAAAATAAGAAATTGTTAAAATATAAGAATAGGCCTAAAGTAAAATGTTGAAATTCTCATTAAGTAAACAATAATAGAGCAATAGTATATAAAATTGAACTACTCAAAGGTGACTAAATTGTATAAATTACTAATAATTGTAAACCTAGGTAAGCCTAGATCAAAATAAGATTATTGCAAATTATAACCAGTAAATAGATTTAAGTGAAACAAAGGCATGTAAACATAATACAAATAGATAGGGCAATAGTAAAATCACAAATAATACTAACAAACTCATTAATAAAAGAAATAAGTATAAAAGGTACACAAGGCCTCTACAGTAAAATGTTAATTCAGTAATTATAGATCACACACTAAGCACGTTTGGTCTCAAAATAATTTATAGAAAGAAAGGAATCCAAAGATAATCAAAACAAGTTTATTAAATGTATCATAAACTCAATATTTAAATTAGAAACATTTTCGACAGTTTTATAGAAAATTAAGCCGAATATAACAATGTAATAAGAAAACTAACAACCAATGAGAAGACAGATTTATCGCTTAGTAACGAAAAATACGTTACAAACAAGTTTTTTTTTCCATTATTGAACTCTGAAGGGAACGGATGAGAAATTAATTGCTCCCGAATAATAATCATTATAAAACATAAAATAAATGAAAAAACATAATATAAAGTATTGAAAGTAAAGCATATGTCTACCAAAAGAAGAATGCGACAAAATTAAAATCTATAATTAAAATAAAGTATAAACGAAAATTACAAATTTCCGAAAAGTACAAAATCACAATCCAGAAGGAAGGAAATATAACCAAGGAGATCCAAAATATCAAAATCAACCATACTGAGGAACAGATGAAAAAGAATTTTTGTAAAGTATAACTAAAAATATATTTTCACTACAAGACAACATACGTACGTTTGAAATTCACGACACTTTCAAATACACCTCACTTGGTTTCAACCACAATATTTTCGAACATTATTATAATTGATTAATTATTATATTTCACTTAAGAATTTTAACAACACAACACTTTATTTAAATAAAATTATTATTATTTAGTAACAAAAAATTATAACCTAGTTGTAAGACGTTGAATCTAACCAATTTTAAAAGATTCACAACTGAATTTTGTACAACTAAAAACTTCAGCAATTAGAAATAAGTATATTGTAAAGGTTTGTACATTCAAAACATCTTGTTATCTTTCTCTGTAATCACAAGAACCCTGTAATCCAACATTTTTATAAAAATCAACTAGCAGCAGCCTAAAGAGAATTGGGTTACAACGATCCTGCCAACCGCTGAGTCAATAAAACTTTATCGCCGAGCCCTCCCCGACTCTGACCTTGTAGCCATTCCATGCAACCAACTGCGACGCTGGCAATTGCAGCAGAAATTTGTACAATCTATCCTGAGCAGGTGGTACAAGGACTACCTGCACAGCTTCAACAACGTAATAAATGGCAGACACCCAAGGGGAACCTCGCGGAGGGTGATGTGGTCATAATTATGGAGGATAACGCCCCTCCATTACACTGGAGTTTGGGTGTGGTCACTAAGATTTTCATGGGCGACGACCAGTTGGTGCGCGTCGTTGACGTCCGCACTCCCCGTGATATATTGCGTCAACCTATTCATAAGCTGTGCGCTTTACCTGTGTCCAACGAATAAGGATTGTCGTCACTCATGTGGGTTTCACTCTATGCGAAGGGGTGTTATTGTTCTGGTCCTCAGTAATGTTGCCTTGTGCAGAGGACTTTATTGAATTTGCATACTCATCCAATTCATGTATTTTATTCAATCTATGTATTCTATTCAATTTATGTATTTAATTCAATTTATGTGATTTATGCGATTCATGCATGCTACTCAATTTATGGATTGCAGTCAATTATGTGTTACAA